>VZTZ01008534.1:552912-703272 GCA_013400955.1 Drymodes brunneopygia | reverse complement strand
CGTTTTTGAACTGGGCAACTCTCCAGGTCTAAATGCTTCCAGCTCATATCTTTGCTTCCCCAGACTTACTGTCTAGCCAGTTAATTTCCCATTCTGTGGAACTACAAAGTCTTTCTCTGCATGCAGAACTACTCAGGTCAATTTTCCATTTGAGTATAGCAAACTCCAGTGTTAAATTCCAGCTTTTTGCAGCTGAATCAACATCTGCACCTATTCACTATGCTCAGATGAAGTTTGTACTTACTATGTGAAATCCAAATATATGTCTGAAGCTGTAAAATGCTATTTGGCTTTACAGACTCTTAAAGACAGGTTCCTTTAATCTTTTATGACTCCAGCTATCTAATTTGAGACTATTCATTTTTCAGATCCATGAACACAGTCTGGATTGTAATGAGCAGCTGAACAGATGCATTCGCTGGGCAGATGCCCTGGTGATTGTCTTCTCCATCACTGACTACAAGAGCTTTGAACTACTCAGTCACCTTTACCATCATGTTCGACAGCTGCATCCAGGGAACATGGTCCCTGTTGTCATTGTGGCAAACAAAGCTGATCTCTTGCACATCAAAGAGGTGGAGCCTCAGCAGGGACTTCAGCTGGCCAATATGCTGGGCTGTACTTTCTATGAAGTATCTGTCAGTGAAAACTATAACAACGTCTTCAATGCCTTCCATCTCCTCTGTAAAGAAGTCAATAAACAGCAAATAACCAGTACCCCTGAGAGGAGGAGAACCTCTCTTATTCCACGGCCAAAATCACCCAACATGCAGGATCTGAAGAGAAGGTTTAAGCAAGCTTTGTCTGCCAAAGTGAGGACTGTCACTTCTGTTTGACAGCACAGCCCTTGGTCTACCCAAAGTTTAGCTTGAGATTGAAACCTAAGGTGTTTAAAACTGGCACATGTAGAATCCAAGGCATTGTGAAAGGAGGATGGTTTGAGTAGCCTTTTGCATGGTAGAAGTCTTTAAGCAGTTGCTTAAAAAAGGAACAGGATCAGATTAGAAAAGGAAAAAAAAAACCAACCCAAAACCTCCTGAAAAATAGTTCTAGGCTGTGGCTTGCTGAACAGATATTTTCATTTGGAAAGGGAACTTTTCAGTAAATGAAACAATTTACCTTTTCCCCAGTTGGACAGATTTGGCTTTCTTTTGTGCAGAAACAACCTTTTTGCTGTAACTGAACTTGAGCAGGGAAATGCCCTGAACTGCACGTCCCTGTTCAGAAGTAACCACTTGATTTTTGTTCTCACATGGATGAAGGACAGCATGATGCAACTGTTTATTTTTATTGCACAGTAAAGCTGTTTTTTTCTGTGTATTTCAAAACAAATAAGCAAACATCAAATGGTTCTGTAAAAATAAGTGTAAAATAAGTGGACGGGACTGAGCATCAAGACTGTAAACAATGGTCTTTCATTTTTTACTAGCCATGTTATTGCTGACAACTTGACCATACTCTTTGTATGCAAAGCTATTGTCCACAGGGTGTAAACATATCTAATTACAAACAACTCTTTTACTGTCTGAAAAAAGTGCTTTCCAGACTAAATGATCCAACATGGAGCTTCTGAGGAATGAGTGTGGAGTTGGAGTGATAGTCTATTACAGATGCCATTCTAAGACATATCTCTCTCTCTCTCTCTCTCTCTCTCTCTCTCTCTCTCTCTCTCTCTCTCTCAAAAGGTGTGAAGCATGGCTGGCTCCAGGCAATGAAGCTGATGATTTGTTCTGAGCTGAGTCAGACCCTCTTCGTTCTTAAACACACGGCAGATTTATATAAATACTTAATTTTTTTAAAATATTGAGCCAATGGAGTTCAGAGCCTAAGGGCCTTATACACATGCACTTTAAAAAGCCAGTCGTGCTTTTGTTTAAACTGTAACTTATTTATTTCATGTACAGTTACTCCTCCTAGGGAGTGAACTTTTCATTCTTACTGCCTGGTACAACATTAAATTTTTGAATTGCATGTTTCCTTGTGTGTTCTTTGAGGGTGAGAAACAAGGAGTAACAACCAGTGAAATGTTGAGACAAAGTAATAGCTTTCTTAAGGTAGTTAACATACATTGCAGAAACAGCAAGGTGTCCTTTCCTGTCTATGCTGTTGCTTTATTAGCATAAACCACAGGGGTTTTACTCTCACAAGTGCTTTACAACTTCCTTTTAAGAAATTCTTTTAGGAGAGGAACTGAATAAGGCAAAGACCTTTCAAATTAAAATGGGATTCTTCATTTCCACTTGTCTAAAATAGTTTGGTCTTTCTCTCTAGTGAGAAAGGAATGGTGTGAGGTAGGTCAAAACCTGGAAGACCATGAATTCTAAGTGACTGCCACTTTCTTTTAAAAAAAAAGATAGTATTTATGTTTTGAACTATATCACAATGAAGAACCTAATCAAATTGCAAGTCTTCAGCTACTGTTTTCATGTTTAAAATAGCTTTACTAAAAGACTTCCTGAGGAGGATGTTTGTGCTGGTACTAGACTGACGGCCATACAGGCTCACCTTGTTAGCACACAGCTGCAATAAGTAATGCAGGGAAACTCTGACAGGGTCCTGCTGATGATAATCTTTTGGACCGTGAATTACTAGCCAAGTGACTTAGGACTGGAGTTGCAAACAAAACTGAGCTTATACCAAATAGTGCTTAGCTTATTAATAGAGAAGTAAACCAATTTCCCAAGGGTCACTTTATGTTTTCTCTTCTTCGTACCTTTTGAGTATTGCGTGGTGCTGCAGGCAGAGGACTCAGACTCTGTGATGTGGTCCTGCACCTGCCCATGCAACTTTCTTCTGTGCTGTTTCTACTCATAGGGAACTGGCAGGAGATCCCTCATCCCTTGACCTTTCCCCCAAGCACAGGTTCCATGTGGCTGCTATGCCTATTTCCTACAAATAAGCTTACTATTGCACTAGGGCCAGACTGGAAAGACTCTACTGTAGTTTTGGTCTATAAGTACTTAAGTATGAGATGGTGGCTGAGTTCCAGCATCAATTACCACAGCTGTGGCCCCATGGGCTGAGAAGATTCCTCCAAAGTGTGTGTGGGCCTGGAAAACAAATCTCTGTCTCAGTCAAAGGAGCTACTTGACCCAGAGGAAGTACAAGATCACCAGTGTCTGCTTAGACTCAACCCCTGCCTTCTCAATACAGTAGGTCTTTAGATGGCCAAGTCAGAGACCTGAGGGCATTTGATGAAAGAGGTGAAGGAGTGAAGACCACAACCGGCAGCCTCCATGAGCTCAGGAAAGCAGCAGCACCTCAGAGCTGTGTGTACCTGAGCTCAGCAACAGCCACTGAACATAGGCAAACCTTTCTGTTATGAGCAGAGCATAGGAAATATTCTAGGACCAAGATTGAAGGTCTAGATTCCTAGGGGCAATAAAATGCAAAAGTAAAAGGGGTTGCAAGAATAGACAGTTCTGGCATGTGTAGCTCTGCATACTAGGAGAAAAGGAGAAGACAGATCAGGTTTGTAATTGTAAGAGCATTGCTTTATTGATTACAGGATTTATGAAACTACCATATTCTAAGAAAGATTGAACAGTACAGAATGACAGAAAAACCAAGAGACCAGCTACTTGCTTTGCAGTTTTTCTATTCAAACTATTCCTTGAGCTTTTAATATTGCAATCTCATAGCATTTCTCATTTTTTATAGCACAAAGTTCCATTCTATAGTTGTTCTTATAAATTTCTCTTCCATAGAGGCGACATTGTCCATGCTTTATAATCAGTCCATTGTTTCCTTCCAGCCACTCAAAATTGAACTTAAACCAAAATGCACCCTTTTCTGAAGACCATTTTAAACATTTAGGAGACCTAATACTAGCTAGTGAGCAAAATTTAAAAAACCACTTCCCATTTAATCTACTCCTTTGGCATAATAAAGAATGCTAGGATAGAGTGAATGTCACTTAAATTCACATTCTCATCTCAGTGTAAGCTGTAGTCGTAGCATTACTTGGATGAGGCAAGAGGATGCAGCTTTAGAGCTCCACCATTTAATGTTGCAATTCAAAAAACCTTGGTGCTATATGCAATTAAAATCTCTATTGGCTGCTGCTCTTTCACCACAGATTGTAGCAAAGTTTTACAAAGAAAAATTTCATAACTAAATTTGATTGCAGCTCTTTCATGATCATAAATTAAAAATAAAAGCTGTTCTCTAATCATGCTGTTCAGAAATCTAGCTCAAGAAAGAATCTGTGCTGTGGCCTCTTGAAAATGGGATCATGCCCTTTTTTTATCGTTCTTTCTTTTTCTTTTTTAAATGCATGTGAGGGGAGGATTCTTTTGGGGTTATCATCAAACCATCACAGCCCATATGGCTTCCTGTGTAAATCTATAGAGAAATGTGCCATCAGAAACAGTCTTTTCTTGTGGGACTGTGGGTGGAGAAACTAGAGCAGGAAATGGAAAGCCGAGAGAGAAGCAGCCATGTAACCCAGCCCTTGAATCTGGCTCTCTGCTTCCCTGCCTCTAACAGTCCTGCTGGACGAGCATCACCTGGGATGCTGCTGTGCCAGCTAAATCCAGGCTGGGAGCTGCTGTGCCAGGGCTGTGTTCCATGGTCTCTCTAGAGTGAGGGACAAAGTCAGAGCAGAGGCTGTTAACATTGCATAAGGCACACGTTTTGCAAGGTAGCATGACAGAGGGTGGATTTTGCTAGCCTCTCACTCCCTCAGCAGCATTTCCCACCAGATGCAAGCCCAGCAAAACCACCAGGAAAAATGGCACTGCTTGGGGAGTGCAAATTGTGCATCACCTGGTCCTCAGCTACTCCTTTTCTAGGGAATTACTACAAAAATCACCCTCACCATGCTGAGTGAGGCTGGGAGTGATTCAGCACTGCACAGTGCTATCGTCGAGGGGAGATTTGTTGTTGGACAATGGGACCATTTTGAAGAACTGCCCAAGAACTGCAGATGTTCCCTTGCAGCCAGATACCCAGCTGTTTCACTTGGAGCTGCAATTGCAGCAGTTGACACGTCAGTTTTTGGAGAGCTAATGAGAAGAGTGACAGAGCAGGAATTTGATGTTTCCAGGCAAGGTACTCACTCATCTTCTCCACAGCCTCCCCCATCAGATATGAGCGTCAGGCTGGAGACGGTCTGGGGAAAAGAACAACTCAACAGCACTGTGTGGTGTCAGGAGTACAGAGGAGAGCACAATTACCTGAAAGAAGGGGAACAAGAAGCAACAAGTCAAACTGAAAGGCATTGAGACAGTACGAATGAGCCATAGATAGTAACTGTTTGCTTTACCCAGCTCCAGGCAGGCTGGCTGTTTCTGGTGTTTATTGACAGGGCAATACAACTTGTCCAGCGAAACTGTCTGCTCGCTAATAACTGTAGTTAAATCTCTTTAAGGAGCATAATGACTCGTAGCATTGTATGCTTAATGAATGTGTGCTTTGACACATTGCTACCCACATCTTACCTGGTGATTTATTGTGACTGCCAGTGCATTTACTGCGAGGCACCAGCTGATGAAGCCGTGGTTTCCTCTCCTATAGCACAGATTTGAGTGATGCCTGTTTCCTCTCAGCTGAAGGTAAGGTGAGAACCACAGAAGTGCCTGCTGCAGGGAGCCAGACTCCCTGTTCCAAAATGTCTTTTCAGACCAGGCACAGGCTGTTCTGCACATCAGGTTCAACCTTGAGCACTGCTAAATGTTTTCACTTTGGTTTCTTCCAGTTTTTAATCCCAGACAGGCCTGATGAATGAAACCATCGCTCACTACAACCATGATACGCATCCTGCTAGGTGCAGGTATCTGTTTTCCCTAAGTGAAAACCAACATATAATCACATGGTGTGAAGGCTTCTCTGCAGGGCAAAGCTATCATCCAGGAATGTGTGTGTACACTCTTGCTGTGAGGAGCTAACCCAGGGTCAAAATCATAGGACACTGCTCTTACTGAGCCCCAAGTTTAGCAGTGTCCATAGGGTCAGGATTGCAGGCAGGGATCTGGGGGCAGATTTAATCATACTAGCCCACTTGAAAATGAATTTGCTTCTTCAGCGCAAAGCAAAGGAGAGGAAACACAAACATCAACAACAGAGTATGTCTGTGTGTCCATCTACTGCAGCAGCTGTTAAATGCCTTGTGCTGTCCATCATGTGGCTTAAGTATGTGGTAATGCCGCATTTGAACTTTTTTTGTTGTTCTTTCTTTCATCTTTTCACTTCAGATACTGAAAAGATCCCTTCTGTATTAGTGATAGCCTCCCCCTCACTTCTCCTCTTCCCTTGTCCTCCCACACAATCTGCAGCAAACTGACACTGATTATCTCTTCCTCCATAAGCCTGAAAACCTCTCTGTAACTTGCAGATGCCAAAGGCTGACACTGTCTTACTTATGTTACATGGGAATCAGACTATAGCACAGTATGTGCTCATCTTGTTATCATGCAGCTTAACTCTGAAAAACACGAAGGGACACGTTACCAAAGGTTTTTGAATGTACAAGCCAAACATCAACAATAGCCACTGACACATAAAAGCAATTTCTTCTTGGAGTCCTACCACTGAACCCTCAGGGGGTTTGAGCAACTAATAGCAAACCCAGAGAGAAAAATGAGATCTGCAACTTTAATGTCTCAGAAAAGATGCTGCCGAATACAGCGGGACTTCTCACCTTTCCCTCCAGTATCTCCAAGGGCTTGTTGAGGGGGATAAATGTGAATGTTTGTTATTTCATTTTTGCAGAGAAGAGGACAATTGCCCAGATAAGTAATGTTCATCTCTTCTCCAGGCACCTCTCTTCAGGACAGTCCTTTGCAGACCTTCTCCTTGTTGTAACTCCATGCCTGTCTTGCAACATGCCTGTCTTTATCACTTCACCTGAAGGGCTACCCCTCCTAGTTAGCAGCAAAGGTGGAAGAGCCAGGAGCTCCCATCCTTACCCACTGAACTCCAATGGGAAGTTTCCCCCAGCAGAAGGCAGGGAAGGACGCAGCTAATATCTAAAGGTGCATCTGAAAGAGTTTATCAGTCTGCCTGCCTCAGCCACAACCACATAGATGGTTGTGCATGTTGGGAGAAGGGAGGGGGAAACATTCTCTTATGCTCTTTCCCCCTTATTACTCTCCTGATTAAAGCAGAAGAAGAGAAGTAATTTCTTCCTTCAAAAATAGGATGCCTCTCACTAGTTATGGGGAGCTATTTACCACCACCCAAAATCAAATGGTACATAAGAAACACTGTATTCCTTTGTGCTTCTCCATGAGAAATAAAACTGTCATTCATATTCAGATGCAGAGCAGTTCTGTGGATGGAAACATGTGCCTCTTATTCCACATTTAAATGTCATTTGCCTCAACTCCAAACAGTTGCTGAAGTAATTAGTGCACCCTGTCAGTTTTTCTTCAGTTACGTTACTGAATTTTTGTACTTACACATTTCTCTATTTTTCCAAGAGTCAGTAATTAGTATAAATGTTAGTGCTTTGTTAGTGACTGGAAGGGACTTGGAAGGCCAGTATTTCCCTGAAGCCTGAATTTGATTGCCTGAACAGCACAAAAAGGCTCTGTTAAACCCTGGCTCGAGTTAGATAAATGCCTGGCTTTTTGAAAAGAGAATAATCCTAAACAGGTGGTGCACATGCACAGCTATAGTGCAGAAATCCAGGTAAATCCAACAAACTTACAAACTTTTTTTTTGTGAGAGACTTGCACAACTGCTTAGTCTCTTCTTTACCTTCCTCCTCCCGCTTCTCCCCTGAAGTTCTTTCACCTCTAACATAGCACATTTGGATAAAGGGCAAGGTGCAGTAAAAGCTTAAAATGCTTTAGGAATCTGCCTCAGAGGGTGACCTGCTGCCAGGGTTAAGCCAAAGCAAAGCCAACACCAGATCCCATGTCACCACTGTCAAGCCTTAAGTCCCTCTAGAAAGCCAGCTGAAAATCTCCCTGCATAATTCTCAACCAACTCAGATGTTAACCCTCTGTTTATCTTTCAGGGTGTCTTAATACATTTTGTGTGTGGATTAACTTGTCCATCAGTGTGTCACAACTCAATTCCCCTCCAAAAGGGAAAATTTAATTTGCTATTTTGAGGAGATTAGCAGTAGGCTAATGGGGAAGAAATGTGTTATCAGATCAAAAAAACCACTGCCAAAATGGTACTCCACCTTACAAAATACTGCTTGAGACTGCCTTGCAAAGACAACTGAAACATGGAAAACACATGTCAAACTGAGGGGCTGCTCTGCCTTGGTTGGCTCCATTTTGCTAATGATTTCTCACTAATCAAAACCACCTTCCATAGGAATGGAAAACAAGATGTTTACAAGCCACCCTGGAAACCAGAGTTACGGTTATGATGCAGCTGGTTACACAGCACTTTAGAATTTTTGTATTACCCTGTGTATCTGCAGTTCCCAACAGACACCTCCACAATTAAAGATGATTTTTGACATCTCAGGTCCCACCAGAGCTCACCCATCCTCCTCCTCTCCCTCCTGCATTCAGATGACAGTTAGTGTAGTCAAGTTCTGCTGCCAGAGAGTGGATGAGACAAAGACTAGCCACATATATATTACTGAAGCTTCACTGTGAGAACCATCCTGCTTCCAGGAGTCCAACAACACATTCAAGGGATGCAGAGACTTGGGGCTTTCTCCCCATTACCTGCCTCCAGCTACTTAAGGTCTAGTGGTCAGGTATCTATCAGAGACACCTGGCCAGACACAGGAACAGTACAGCTGTATCCAGGTTAATTTATTTTGCTCCTTACCATTGCTAATTAGCATGACTGCAGGAATATCACTGGTAAGTCACTAGGTGGTACCCAGACTCCTGAATACCCCTGCACTATGTCCTGTGGATGAACTGCCAGGACCCTGTAGCTTTTCAGACAGCAAATGTTTCTGTTTATAAAGAATACAAAGAAACTAATCTTTTGAGACACCATGAAAGCTACTTCAAATTATTGCCAGTCTGTTCTGAACTCTCCAACCTGAGTTTGAACTTTTGTTGCTAACTGTAACGTGAAAAAACAGACCCTTGGTGACTGAATACTTGTTGCCTACAGATGTTTCACAGCAAAATCCTAACATCATTCCTGCCCATCTGGCTGTGGCTTTCTGTAGGTTTGGTACCAGTGCTATAGGGAACACTATTTGATGAATTTTCTTAGTTTTTGTTCGGATAGAAACTGTATGCTCAGAGCTGTTTTTACCTGGGTACCAGGTTTGCGTGCTGCTACCAAATCCTTCACAATTTTGACCTCAGAGACTGACACTCCACCAACCATAAAGATGATCAGAAGAGGATGATCACCAGGGTGAGGGCGATTCACCTGTAAAATGAAGGAAAGCATTATTTGTACTTGCTTCATCCAGGTCCAAACCTATGGATTATCAGTCGTCAGCTCCCTGAGTGGCAGAGGAAGACCAAAGAGGAAGCTCAGAAAGAAATATTCATGGAATGCTGTAGCAGCTGAGAGGGAAATCAATGGGGATGATGCCCAGTTAGAACTAATTAACTGCTTCCAGGGAAATAAAATCTCCATGGATTCCACTGAAACCTATGGGAGCTTCTCCTGAAGTCTCAGGGTTTCTCCCTCCATTCCTTCTTCATTACCTTCCTCCCTTTCCCAGAGTGGGAGGAGAGTACTTGGGTGGATGTTTACTTTGGATACACATACACAGGAGACTTTAAGGAATGAGGGGTAAATTACTACCCAGGAGAAGCAAGGAGTCCAGCCTAAACATGCTAGAATCCCTGCCTGAGGTCATCATGGAAAAGAATTTTATGCAATGTGTTTTCATCGGTGCAGTGAATATTTTTTTACAATTCATCCAATAAAAATAAATCAGATCCATTATAGTATAAAATCAGTTTATAGTTTGTTTCAATTCAGAGTTTTCAATGTTTCTATGCCTGCCTTGTAACCAATGTAGAGAAACTTTAGCTCCAAGAAAATACTTCTTTCATTTCCCCCCAATATCTTTAAAATGGCAAAAACATCCAACTTCAGTTAAGACTCTATAAAACTGCATTTTAATTTTAAATGTGAAGGTGGTGCTTTACATCAGTTTCATCTTAGCCAGTTGTAGAAGTTTGACAACTTTGCTGTTTCCTAACAAACTGTTTCCTTCTTGAGAAAACACACTCCCCTGACACTACCTTGACCCAGTCTTTGGGAGGAATGTCAACAGAGCCCATTGCAGTTGCTCTTGTCAAATCACCCTGGAGCATGAAACCCTCTGAAAAGTGACAAAGTAGTTTAATTCATTTTTAGACTCTCTACTTCCTTTGCCTGCATGCGCGTAGGCTTTTAACAGCATTCACTCGACAGAATGAAAGTGGTGTCAACCCAGATTTGGGCAGAGCAGGGCTCCTTTGCTTTCCCCACCACAGCAGCTTTCTTTGATCCTTGTGGCTCCAGCTCCTGGGGGTACAGCTCTTCTTCTTTTCCTTATTGTGGCTTTCCTATATTCAGTCTTTTGGCACTTTTTCACCCTGCAGGTCTGTCAGGCTTTCTGCCTGGTAACCTTCAGCAAGGACTCTTCCTTCAGAAGCCAGCACAGGGAGATGGCATGTTCTCTCTCCAGGCTAGCTGGCTTTGATTACATGGGGCTCCCTCTTCCATGCTGCTCCCCAGGCAAGGAGCTCTTGAATTCCTGAGCATTTGAAACTAGTACAGAAGACTTAGACAGATGTATTAGCGAGCTGAGTATTTCCACACTGGGTATTTATTCTCTTATTCACCGCACTTTGCTGACCATCTTCACTGATGGCACAGACAGCATATACACTACAATTCCAGGGCACTGGAACAGGCTCGCCAGGAAAGTGGTCACAACACCATGCCTGCCTGGATAATGCCCTTGGGCACATGGTGTGATACTTGGGAATGGTGATGTGCAGGGCCAGGAGCTGGACTTGATGATCCTTGTGGCTTCCTTCCAACTCAGAATATTCAGGGATTCTGGGATTCTTAATATATTTCCTAGCAAAAACAAACTCATAAAAAACATGCATGCAGAACAGTGGGCACACGGAAAGGACACCCAGTATAAGAATCAGAAAACACAAGCTTTCAGGGTAATGCTAAAAAGAAAATGTCTTGACAAATCATTTCCTTTAGTCAAAATAAACCTAGATCCAAACACATGGTGCCTATATAAAACTTACTGTTTTTCAGAAGACTAAAGTTCAAACCACAAATTCCAGAAATGCATATTAAAAATACTATTAGGCATGCAAACTCTAAATTAAATTAAAACAGAAATGAAAAGGGTCTTGGAATCTGTAATTTTGTTATGCTATGCGTAAGTGTTTTGAAGGAGGACAATACTTTAGGTACAAAGTGTTTGGCTGTGTTAAGAATGCAAGTTTCTGCCAACTTTTTTTTTTTGTTTGATAATACAACCACCCAAGACTCTCTTTTTGAAGGAACTGGCTGCGTGTAGCTAAACACAATTCATTTCAGTGATACAGAAGAAGAACTGAAATGGACTGCAACAAAAGCAATGCGTATCTTTTGGGATCCTTCTGCAGTTAGGTTGATTTGGGACATTTCCACAGCCTCTGAATTTACTGTGAAATCTGATTTTTGCTAAAATCCCGAAGTGAAATTCACTTTCAATTCAAAATGCCATATATTTACAAAAAAAATCGAAGAGCTGCCTCAGGCAATTAGAAAGATTAACCAAAAAATCTTCAAAACCACTATGTTGATGTGAAAGAGCCCAGAGGAAGGGGGGGTGGTGCCCTGAGCCAGCAGAGTCCCAGTAGGACATCAGGGCTTTCTCTCCAGCTCCAAGCTCACCATACAGGGGATGCTCAGGATGCTGGTGGTCAGAGGGCTCTTTGCTGGTGTGTGTGTCTGTGTGGAGGAGAGAGAGAGAGAGGTGGAGGTGGTAAAACAGGGTGGCAGTGGTCAATAAAACCCTAAAACTGAAACAGGAAGGCATTAGAGGACAGGTTTGTTCTCATGGCTCATGGCAGCTCACAAAACACAGTTTTTTTCTCTGAGGAAAGTCGGCAAAAACAATCGTTATTGTTCTGTAACTCACCCAACAAGAACAGCAGCACTGATAATTTTGGCATTTGTGACCAACTAGAAACCAATTAATTTAGCTCAATAACTGGAAAAAGGAAAACACATCAATTGCCAGAAACCAGGCTGCTGTGTAGGGCACTTGGTATCAATGATAGCAAGCTCAGATCATCATAAAACATAGAGCAGCAGTCAAAACATCAGTCCTTTAGGCAGGGGGGCTTTTTCCGTTCACCATCCCTTAGCTTTAAAACAAACACATCTGCCAGACAAACAACTTCTGGATGAGAGGTATCTTTAAAAGTCTGTCCTGAACTAACACACCTGAGGCAATCACCAAAGTATTTTTATGTGAGTTGGCATTTATATTCAGGCATTGAGAAAGAAACAAAAATAAGGAAGCTCACAAAATAATTACTGTGCTGATGGTGTGATTATGTCAGAAATACAGGCTGGTCAGAAACTCACTCATGCAACAATTGAGCACATGCCAGCAAACCAGGCTGCAAACTAAGAGTGCAAGCATGGACACATATTTGTGAAGTATGTCATGATGCCCATGAAATGTTGATCCTACACGAAATTCACTTGCTCATCTCTAAAATATTCCTTATAGTAGGATATTTGTCTTACCAGGAAAGATGCATGTACACATACATATTGCATATATATATTTTATATGTATATTGCATATAATATACTTTATCATTAGCTGTGAAGAGCTGAGAATTTCAATTTAGGAACCTAACTGAATGCATTTTGGAAATCCATTTCAACTGTGGAAACAGACGAACACTGGATTTTAGGCTTACTTGATTTTGTGCTCAATATTAGCTTTCTTTGAAATAATAGAAAAATAACTTTGTTTTTCTGATACTAGACTCTAGAATAGTACCAACACAACAGTCAAGACTGTTTTTGTTACCTGGTTTTAAACGCAGGTCTAGCAGGAATTTGCATAAAAGAGAAAAAACTTTTTTTCTTTTTTATTATGATAGAATCACAGAATCAAATTGGAAGGAGTCTTTGTAGCTCATCTAGTTCACCTCCCTACCCAAAGCAGGGCTAAGTTCAGAATTGTATCAGGTTGCTCAGGGCTTTGTTTGGCCAACATTTGAATATCTCAGAGACAGAGAATTCACTGGACTTAATCACGCTTACAGTTAGAATTTTTTTTCCTTTATTCATCTAGAATTTCCCTTGCTGCAACTTGTGTCCACTGCCTCACACAGTTTGCTGATGTCTCTTCCACACTGAGAGGTGGTGGTGGTAAAACTGAAAGAAAAACACTGGGCACAGTACTGAAATGTACTGTACTCATAACCATAGTATTGATGTTGCTTGATGTGAATTTGGCATTGTTTTCAATGGAGAATTCAGGATATGAAGAAAGACATGGCTGAATGTACAACATGCTGGCTACTCCATACTTAAACTCTGTAAATATTTAGTGGACACTCAGCATGGGCTAATTTGTAAAGCAGAGTAAATTCTTGTAGAATGACTTAAAACATGCTAAGAGCATCCACAAAGAAATTTCTAACTAATGGGCTTCCTTCCTCCCCCTATGGCACAAGTTGAATCATATCAAATTGCAGAAAAGATATTGAATATGGAGCTCCTCCTTCATCCCCTGTGAGACCAGATTATTCATACTTACTTCTCTCCTATCTTAAGGCTCCTGAGTGTCCTTAAAGTCCTTTGATGAGGTGCCTTTTGGAAAGCCAGGTAGGCAATATGAACTGGCACTCACTTATCGATTTGTTTGTTGGGTGTCTCTGAAGAGCTCTAAAATCTATGAGTTAGGACTTCCCTTCAGCAAAGTCACATTGCCTCTTCCCAGATATATCATCCTTATTGTGGTGTCCACATCACCCTTATTTAGATGTTCAATCTGCTCCACTCCTCTTGTTTTTTGAGGAGGTGCTACCTGTCTGCACGGTACCTGGAATATGGTGCCTCAAGCTCTTCCCAGCCCCCCTTCAAGGATTTAACTCTCCTAACCTCCCCTTAAGTTCTGCTGAACAGTATAATGAAATCAGCTACGGCTGCATGATGCTCTGACCTCAGGAAAATCTTACAGATGAGCTTGGGAAGGCTGGTTTACCTTCATGAACATGCTGAATCCAGTTTTAAGGAGATCGGTGAGACCTGATGAAATATGTTCAATATCAACAGGATCGGGCCGATCAGGATTACAGATCTCTTCCACCACCTGTTTCAGCAGAGGTTTGTAAGAAGCCTGCACAAAGAGAACAATGCATTGTGAGTAAACCTGTTTAGACTCAGTGCAACCATGATTCTAAATATTTTATTTCTATTAAAGGTTACAGAAATAATTTTCCCAGAAATGAAAGCATTCAGAGAGTCTGTGACCTTGACTGCAGATGGTGTTCATCAGCAAAACATCAAACTGAAAAGACTGGAAGAGAAACACACATTTACTCTGCCCCACGTATATTGTATCAGTAAAGAGAGATAAGGAAGAAAGGGGTGACTTTTACTTTCTCTGGAATCTCTTTCGAGGTAATACAGAAATGAATAACCCTACAGATGTGATTCTGTTGCCCATTGTGTACCCAGATCTCATTCCCTTTTTAATGATTTTACGAACACCTAAACAGTGATTTTTTTTTTTTTAATTGACCACTCCTGCCTTATTCCAAGTGTTCATGTTCCTACTGAAGTCCGGATATCAGCAGAGCAGGGAAGCGGCCAACCTGCCTGTTTATCACTCATGGGAGAGCAGAGCTAAGGAGTCCTTGTTAGTCCTTTAGCCTCCATGACCATGGCACTCCACATAATACTTCCACCTGTGGAAGACTTTCAAAAACAGGCCAAACAACCCCACTGTTACAATGAATATCAGAGCTTCAGAAAAGTTAGGGGCTAGGAGAAGTGGAAAATATAAAAGTACAAATGGTCAACATGCTGGAATGTCTACTCCTGAAGGATCAACCTTGTATCCTCTTCAGGATCCACAAAGCCAGGCTGAATATGAATTAGTAGCCTAAGAATTTCCACATTCCGATACCAAGGTTTAAACAACTCTGACACCCTGCAAAAATATTTAAGATAAAACTTTTAGGGACCAAGCTAACTTGGTTTACAGATGAAGCTTTGTCTTACTGCTTTTAATTTTGCCCAAACTGCAACGGAATCATGATCATTTTTGTAAGTGCAACCATCTTAGAAAATGAGCAGCTTTAAATTAGCACATTTATTTGGCTTTGGGACTACCCCAGGTCTATATTATCCCTTAGATTACTTAGGGGAATCAAGTATAATATCATTAATTTTGTAAAGATGATATCTACAAGAGACATCTTGCAAGATAATAGTAAAAATGGATGGAAAATAAAACACAAGCCACTTGGCTTAAAAATAAAATTTTCTGGAGTCATTAAAGAAATGTTTTTCATCCAACACTTTAGAGTGAGAAACAAAGCTTACAGTTTTTTAATACAATCCTGTCAACAAAGATTTATACAACTCATCTAGTTCTTCTCACAACATGTGCATAATTTTTAGTTGAGCCAACAAAGCAAATTACAGCACACATGAGCTGCAGGATCTTTTAGAACATGTCAAGATTTCTGTCAAATCTAGTCACGCAATAAACAACTGTTTGAAAATACACATGCAGGCACGAAGTCCTATTTTTAAAAATCTGTTTAATATCTTCATAGATGAGGAACAGAAAAACATTAGGAATGAAATATTTTTGGAGCAGAGATCAAATCACAGTTTAACAGAGAGGCTTACTCCACAAAATTAAAAGAAAAATATAATTTGACTTCAGACAAAACTATGTACTCAAAAGACGTCAAAGTTGTGCTATGATTTTGCATGTCTGAATTTTCAGCACCAAAACTCAGTGCCCTTCAAAACAACCCAATCAGACTATGCAGATACTAAAATACAGATATTATGATCACCTACCTTTTTAAAGTATAATGGTTTTAAAATATTTTAAAAAATCTTTTATGACTTGAAATTAATCTACTAAATTTTTAGGGATTTTTTTTGTACAATCCCCAACAGCTGCATTGGTTTCTATCTCATATAATGAAACTTTTATCAACTTCAAATTTTGGCAGGCACAAATTTGTTTAAAATATCTATTAAAAACCTCAGTAGCTATGGGATACACCCCAGAAAAGATTATAAAGGGGAGAAGAGAGAAAGAAAGAGAGAAAGAGAGAGAATGAGAAAAGGACAGTGAGGGATGGAAGAAGGAATTGTGGAAGCACTGTTAGGAGTTCGGAAGGATTTGTTTCTGGCTCAAGGCTAGAATTATGTTTTATGATCTCTCTCTAAATCACTGCTTTTCATTGTAAAACTCTAACTGAAAAAGGTAAAACCCTTCAGGGGAGACAGAGAAAAGGAAAACTGCTGTCTATTAGTCCTGATGACCTAAAGTAGTATCGTAGATCATGTGTTCTTATTTTAGAAACAGAAACTGCATTTGTCACCTATTTACAAACAGGTTTGTCTCTCACACTTACAGGAACAGGAGAGAAAATACAACAAGAATATAGTTGCTGTATGGATGTAGGCATCCTGCTTCACTCTGCCTTGAGCGGTCCTAGTCAAGAGCCATCTTGACCTAGCCCTGCCTTTCACAGGCATTTATGTCAGTCCACAGTGCTGCAGAGCAAAGCCCAAATTTCTTTTTCAGAGATGCCATTGACATGTATATGCCTGAGTCTGGACAAAGGACTTGAGGAAGTTCTTGCTGACTAGGTCAATTATAAAATCTATGCTTAAATATCTTCTAATGGGCAGAATGTGTATAGGAGTAGCACATCAACAAAATAAGTGGTGTAATTTTGACAGCATGCTAGAGGATTAACAAACACAGGGAAAAGAAAGCTACACTTGCCTGGTGGGTGTTGCTGCCTGGATTATGTATGGAATTAAACTGTTTCATGTGCATTCGGACTCTGGCAATATCCCTGAGGGATCGAAAGATACCGTTCAATGCATCTGTGGCTTTCTGAGTTGTCAAGTTCAGTGATGAGTCGCAGCCTAAAGAAATAAAGAAACACACAGCTGTGTGAATGAAAATTTTCATGTGCTTTGATAATAAACAGTAGGAAAAGCGTAGGGAGGAAATTTTAAATTGTTTTCATCATATTTTATTTTAAAAACTCAGGGGCTGGTTAGACAGCATGTCCTCAGCATGGTACAAGTCTCTGCAGCTAAGCAAAAAGGCAAAAATTCTGGACAGCAGGCAAAGTGAAGAGCGTCTCTCTTTGTAACTTCAATCACACAGTATTTCAATCAGCACAGAGTACATTTTTGCTCCTCACAGCAAACTGAAGGTCCCGTGCTAGCAGACCCCAAAGAAGAGCCAAAGAGCCCCCCATGGCGTGGAAAGGAGCCAGCTGGTTTGCTGGTCTCCTTGGGTAAAGAATGTAAAGAAACCCATGAAGGAGGGAACTGCTCCTCCCTGGCTGGCAGCCTGCTGACTCCAAATAAATTTCCTACCTTTGTGACAAGAAAAATGGAAGAGTCTGTGCTAAATACAGCAGCAATGTCAGCCAGGCATTGGAAAGATCTGCATTATCACAAAAAAGTTCTTATCCCTTGAAGTGGCAGAGTTATTACTTCTAATGTATTTTTCCAATGTGCTTCTGCTAAGGTATAATGCTTATCTTCCATTGAGGCCAAATTCCAATTACAGGACCACCTAAAAGGTCCCTCCGGGTGACCAGACAGTGCCTTGGAAAAAAGAAATTCTTAATCTTGGCTTCATCCCCCTCACCACAAGACCTATATTGCACAGAAGCATTGAAAAAAATGCTTTCTCAGCTCAGCTGCTGATGAGAATTAGCCAAGTGAGAGGTAAGTGGGTCACCTGGTATTTTTATTGCCTCGTCAACACAGCTCTACACTGACATCTCTGCCTGCCTCTCTTCTTGCTTGACTCTTTGTCCCTGTGGCAGAAAATCCATCAGAAAATAACCCACATACCACATGCTCACACCAACACACTCACTCCTGCTTATTGCTATTGTCTTCTCCAGGGATGCTGCTGGAGTGGCTTCTGTGTCCATCCTCCAGTTCTGAAACCAATCCTGCACCAGCAAACCTCTATGTCTATGCAGAATCCTGCTGAGATTCTCCCTGCAGGTCCAGCTTGCACTGTGCTGCACCTATGGAGCCTGGCACTGAAAATAGGCATCCAGACTGCCAAGAAGGCACCTGGAATTTTGGGTAGGAGACCCCTGAACAAACTTTCCTCTGCAACTGACAAAGGACAGAATCCTCATGTACTAAAAAGAAAAAAAATCAATAAAAAAGGTGGTACTTTCAAAATATACAGGGAATATTTGACAGTGAATCTGAATTACTTTCACACCTTTGCATTCTGTACAGTAAAAAATATATATAATATAAACGCATACACACATACACTTACAGTGTTCTGAAACTATTCCTACAAGATGGTGAGTAGACACTGAGCTTTCATTTGTCTGAATATTGTTTGTTGAGAAGCTTCAAGTTGGATCCCCAGCTGCTGCAGCAGAACAGATAAAATGATTGCTGCAGGGCTACATTAAACCAAGCTGCTGAGTGAGGATTTATACCATTATACCCCACAGAGCAATGAAGCGAGCATGAACTGGACCTCAGTGACAGTTATAATTCTAAGACAGACACTCCTATATTTTTGGACAAGATCTGGAAATCGGTATTTTTTTAATGAGTGCAAAATAACTTAAAGGAATATTTTTGTTGTAATGCTGCATGCTCTGATACTCTGATTGACCAAAATTTGTTTCAAACCAGCCTGTTACTTCCCATTCCTGGAACTGCAGGGCAGTACAGTCTGGCAAATATGGCCTGGCTTTGTAGCGGGAAGCCTCTGAAATGCTCTTCACCTTGCCTAGCCCAGCACATCCCACTTAGCTTGTTGTTAGTGGGTCAATCTTCTCTTGAGCAATTTCTTGGTGAAGTGTAGCAACACCTCTGTAACATCACCTGGCACTTGAACCTCATTGCCAGGGAAATGCTGTCTGGAGCTTAGGCTTCCCTTTACAGCTTGTGCTGGCACACTCATGGGCTGCAGGAGGTCACAGAATCACTCACCCTCACCATCTGTTTCACAGGCCACATTGTTTCATTAACCAACAGGAGAGGTATGGGAGCCTTGGTGTGCTGGGCTGTGTTCAACTGTGCCTTCCAGCAAAACAAAAAGTGCATCCCAAAGCACTGGAGCAGGGAAGGGCTCAGTGTCCATTTCCAGTCTCCACATCAGAGTGCTGTGCTGGACCCATTCTGGGGTCCCGACATGGCACTGGAGGTTGAAGATTCAGTCTGGCTATTTATGGCTGGCCTGACAAAGGGAAAAGAGGTGTACTCACAAAGTTTCTCTAAAATGTGACTTCCTTGGGACTTCCATCATGAAATACCATGCCTGAGGGAAACCAGGGATATCTGTTTCCAGCCTGAAATCCAGTACTTCTATTTTAAATGTAAAGGAAAAACTAAGTTTTCTTTACAATCCCTTATTGTTGAAATTAAAATCTCTGGAGGCTGCTGTCTACCTGTTGCACTGCAGTGGGGTTAGAGAGGGGAGCCAGGTTTCTTTCCAGCCTGGAGAACAACACAAGCTTGTTCTTTACAAGTGGCAGGCAGCTACAAATCACCTCCCATTCACACCTTCCAGCGAATGGGGCTCTGCAGCATATGGAGAGCAGAGCAGAACACAATCCCCCTTCTCTGCTTGCTTCTAAGCTACCAAGAAATCTGCTCCTTTTACAACAGTGAAGAGGTGGAATACATTAGCTGCTGCACAGCTCATGTACTAATTAAAACAACACTTCCTGTCACTTTTTTTTCTTGGGAAGTTAAATGCCATTCGGAGAGCATGCTGATTGAATTCCTTTGAATTCTAAGCCCTATTATATATGGGAAAAGGCATTTTAAAAAAATCTGGGTGTTTCCTGTTGGACTTAAAGAAGCCCAGTTGTGGAGAAAAAGACAATCACTACTAACCTGCAGAGGACTAAAGATTTTAAAGAACACAGCCTAGTTCTGCAGTAAGTGGTGCCCATCCTCACTGATACTGCTTCTGTTCTCCTATCTACTTGTGCCAGATTTGAGGAAAATGAGTCTGACTGGAGCTGCATTCAGTGCCTACCAAGACAAGACTACTGGCCCTTATTTTTAACCTACTTTTGAACTTTTTCATGAGAGAAAGTATATCTTCTCTTAAGCAACTCATCTGAATAACCATATTACCACCCATTTTCTCAAGAAGTTTGAAAAAAGGAGAATGAATGGAGATGCTCTTTTCTACAGTACTGAGTGACCCAGGAACCAGGACTGGCTTTTCTACTGATTTCTGAAACTGGAAGGAAAATGCTTTAAAAAAAGGACATGGGCACTCTGAACCCATGAGATCTATAATTATAGAGCAGCATGTGATTGATTATCCTCCCTCTACCCCCAAAAATGTAACAAATGAGAATTTCAGACCTGAGTTTTAGGAAACCTTTCACTATGCTTAGTCTCTTTTGGTACACATAAAGGCATTATAAACAAACATGTTTTTTTGTTTAAAGCAGTATGATAATTATCAACATTTTGTGAAGGACTTGGATAATTCAGAGATCACTAGGCCTATGATTCTTACAAAGTTAAAAGTTTAGGAAAGCTTAAAGTTTACCACTCCACTCTGTTTTATTGGTGTTAACTTCAGCTCTCTCCACCTTAGGCACTCTCTATAGCCCTTTTACAGAAATAAAACAATGTAAACTCTGCAAACCCTGGAACAGAGCCAGCAGAGGCACATTTTAGCGCAGAGGCCATTTTAGAGGCACACACTGAATCATGGGCTAGACGAGAAAACTTGCATTTTGAGGGAGAGAAAATCCAGCATTGAGATTTCATTATGCAAGATTTCATTATTTTCTAGATATGCAGAGTTAATATGCTTGTCAGCAAAAGACAGAAGAACAAGAGAGATAAAGGATTCCTTGAAGGTCAGAACTCAAAATACAGCACTATTATAATAAATTAATGAAAATCTTCTATTTTTATACTTTAGGTGATAGCCTAGCAATGGGGCCCCTTCTTTTTCTAGCAGATAAATCTAAGGACATATATATGCATATTCAGAGCCACATGTTTTACAATAGTTTTGGTATATTTGTGCATTAAGATTTTTTTATGCAAAAGTAGGTACAAATGTGTACAGTGACAGAGACCATTGTTGGTTTTTGCTAAAAAATGTGTAAAATCCAAAACTAGGATGTAATTTTTATTATTCTCCTGTCACTTCCCTATGGATTCTGCCATGCATTTGAATCTTTATTCTTCAGTCGGATTTGTACTGAATTGTCTGATGCTCTCTGATGAATCTAAAAAGGGAAGCTGCTAAGGGAGTGTGACCCTGTGGGACAAGGAAGGACAGGCCAGAACACAAGACATCTGCCATTTCCCTATAGTTACATCAGCAGAAGGTCAAAATTGTAATTGATTCCATTTCAGTTTGGGGGATTTTAGAAGAAATGTGTGTTCTACTGCCCTTGAGAAGAGAGTGCCCAGAGGGGACAGACACAGTGGTGCCTGTGACAGCTTTCCTACAGCACATCCAACCCTGGGGCTTGGAGTGGGTCCTGCTCTGTGCTTGCTCTGTCCTCTGCATCTCCAGCCAGAGCATGTGTGGTGCTGGATGAGCAGCCATGTCTGTGCTGCTGCAGCTCACATCATAAAAAAATAACATGACCATTTTGCTGAAGCCCTGGCAAAGCAGTGTGTTGGTGCTGCTGGCAGAGAGGGGAAGAATCTCATCAGCTGGGGAAGGGCAGGCACAGATGTACACAGATAACCTGTCCCTATCCACAGCCTTGGGATGCTCTTTTCCCATCTCCTACCAGCAATCACAGCATACTTCTAAGGTATCATCCTTAGGTTCAATCCCTTTTCTCCCCCTCCCTCTTCCCTCTGTCTTCTGGGATGGCTCCTTGTCCCAGTCATGCCTCAGCCCTTTGAGGTTTTGGGAGGCTGAACTCAGTTTGGGCCACATGGCTGCAGAGCCGCTCCAATCCCAGGAAGGGCAAGAGCACTTCTGCACCAGAAGTGAAGTGGTCCAAACTCCTCCGAGGTGCCCAAGAAATTAGCATCACTGCCAGACTGGGAATGTGGGATTTCCCAGTTCTGGACTTGATCAGCCCTTCTGCCAGTCCACACAGCAATGAATCACAGAATCATAGACTGTTAAGGGGTTGAAACGGACCTTAAACATCATCTAGTTCCAACACCCCTGTCATGGGCAAGGACACCTTTCACCAGACCAGGGTGCATAAGACCTTATCCAACTTATCCTGGAACATTGTCAGGGGTGGGGCATCCATGACCTCCATGGTCAACCTGTTCCAGTGTCTAAACACCCTCACAGTAAAAAATTTCTTCCTAATATCTAACTTAAATTTCCCCTCTTTCAGTTTGTACCTGCTACTTTTTGTCCTATCACTGCAGTTTCTGATGAAGAGCTCTTCTCTGGCTTCCTTGTAGGCCCCCTTCAGACACTCTAAGATTGTTATGAGGTCTCCACACAACCTTCTCTTCTCCAGCCCGAACAGCTCCTGCTTTCTCAGCCTGTCTTCACAGGGCAAGTGCCCCAGTCCTCTTATCAGCTTTGTGGCCCTCCTATGGACTTGTTTCAACAGTTCCATATCCTTCTTATGTTGGGGATCCCAGAGCTGGATGCAGCACTCCAGGAGGGGTCCCACAAGAGCAGAGCAGAAGGGGAGAATCACCTCCTTCAACCTGCTGGCCATACTCCTTTTGATGCAGCCCAGAATTTGGAGTGCAAATGCTAGCAGGCAGAAAAGACAGCGAGTAGGAGGAAAGCACAGAATAGCAGCATATGGGAAAAACATTAGAAAAGGGAGGAAAAATGCACACAATATCAAAAATCAAAGCTATGTGTTTCTATAAATTCAATTTATGATCTGATTGGCACATGGAGAATGAAAACAGCAATGTGTTTTGGGGCAGTCACCAGCACTATGCAGTGCAGGTGATGGTATGGATCTGGTGTCTATCACAGGAAACGAGTATGTCTGATCCACTTCCAAGGAAGCCGCGGAAGCCAGTATTGTGACTGACAAAGATGCAATTTGTAGTTTTATTTTCATCACAACAAACATCTCCCATTTAAAAGAAAAGCCCAGGATGTTTTTTTTAAGAGTTAACTAAATTCAGAATCCCATATCTCTGTTTCAGCTTTTAAATATGCATCCACACTTGAGCAATGCTGAGCATCCAGGGATTGCACATGTGTTTCCAAGGGCATTTCAGCACATTGTCTGATCTTCATTATATGGGGACACATCCTGCAAGTTCTGGAATTCTCTGGGGAGCACTGTACTTGGAAAGGTTGTTTTTGCCATCAAGTCTCTGAACCCTCCTCTGGAAACTGCTCTTTGGTGTACAAGGGACACACAGCCCATGTGGATAAGTACTTTGCTGCATCTCAAGTTCTAAAGCTGCACATGTAAAAATCTGGCCTCTTACCTGTGTGATTAAGTATGGATTTAAGAGCTACCTTAGGACAGTAATTTTTTTTTAAATTTTGGCCTTAATATCTATCATATTCTACAGGAATATTTTACTGCCTTCTTCTTGCCAAAATCCAACAGCACAACATGTAATATCAACTTTTATGAAGCACTGCAAGCTTGGTACTGCTGGTTCTCACATTACGTGAAATTAAACCTGTCAATTCAGCAGAACAATTACAGGGAAAAACTACAGAACTTACTACTATAAATTACATAAATTAATTGCAGGAGGAATTTAAGTTAGGCTCAGATGTGCTTTCTGAAGGAAATTAATGCAAAAAATTCATTAGGGAACCTTTTAGTTGCTCCCTCAAGCCGCCCATATCTTAATTAAAAAACCACAGATGCTAATAAAGCTATGGTAAATGCTTTCTAAGTCCAATAAGGCCTTCCAATAACGTTGCGAGAACTCAGTAAAACTCCAGGTTTCACTAAACAATATAGAGCTTTATGAACATACCACCCCAGGACCCATATAATCAAAAGTCCTTGCTCAGTCTTTTGCAAATTATTCTCAGATACCCTCCTTTTGTCTTCAGACTGGTGGCTGCACTGTGGCAAGGACCGATTTTTACTCCCATCAAGGACTTTCTTTCCACTGAGGTGGGATATTAGCCAATAACTTCCAGTGATGTTATAAAGTTTCAGCCTCAGATCTGCTGCCTCCCACCTTGTCCACATGGTACTCCAAGAGGTACCACATATGTGTAGGATAAAGGACAAGGGATGGGATTTGTGTCCAGGTAGCAGCAGGTGAAGCAGTCAGTACTACCAGTACTGGTTCTGCACAGCTGCCTTCACCAGAAGTCCATGGGAGTCTTGATCTGTGAATGTCCTTATTTTTTAAAAAAAACATTTTCTTATTTATGCTGATTTAAATGAATCATACTTTCAAAACAATAACAAAGTAAAATAAGTATTTCAGTATTTTTATTTGATTTTTCCATATTTTTTTTTCTTGGACAATGAAAATGAATACAGTCAATGCTTTTTGCATTCACAGTCCAATTTGTTTGTGTATTCCTCAAACTGCCAAAATAGGCTTGCAGATTGGACATAATTGGAAAATGCTTCCTTCTGAAAACAACAGTCATATCTAGAATTAGTAAAAACGCACAAAATTGTTTTAATTAATGGATCTAAGAATGATGATAATGGAGAAATGTCCAAGAGGCATTTTCTTTTCCAGTTTAAGTTCTGAGCCAAACCAGGACTCACAGTATCCATAAACTAGCGTAGGCAGCTTTATACAATAATGTAAATTTAGAAACATACAACGACAAATAAAACTAATTATTGTAATCTATTTATCACCTACTGAAACAAAACAATGTTTTTAACAGAAAGACAAAAATAATCACATTCTAGTGCTATAGTATAATTATCTTTTCTAAAAGGCCTCTTCACCCAGTATACTCTAGCACAGGTGAAAAGCCATCTGAAAACTGACAATGGGCACCTAGGTTGAAATCAATGGGCAATATTTAATGTCAGAAAAAATTGATAGATTAGAGTAATTGCAATTTAGACTTAGCTACATCAGATACTGCTACTGCCTAAATAAAAACCTAACTCCAGGCTTAGTGTAGAGCAGGTTTGCTGAGGAAGTTATGACATACTGCGGCCTCTGAGCACACACTGATCAGAAGAGAAAGCCAAGTGGCACATCCCCCAGGGGCTACAGGCGTTAGGAGGAGGAAGGAAGGCTTCCCTTTATTCTATACTATCAAGCACCTGCCAAGTCATTAGAGGGAACAATTTTCTACCTGGCAGATTACACAAGATCTTCTCTTGTCCTTCCATCAGTAGTGCAAGAACCATGACATGCCGTGCCTCCCCAAATGTAGCACAAAGGTGACTAGGGTGTGCGAAAATGTTTATGATGCTGAAAAGCAGAGACATGTGGCTTGTGATGCTCTGCTGGAGACCTGGATACCAGGGGTTGTACCAGGCAAGGACCATATTATGCTTGTTTTTGTTTCTGATGCTGCTTCTCCTGAGAATGGGCATTAGCACTTTGGACACTGAGGTGGAATATGGGGATAAAACAGGGTAAGGGCAGAACAACTGTTCTTTCATCCTGCAAGTGAGGATAATTGAAGTATAACAATTTCCAGAGAAAAGCCAGAAATATTTATTATAAAGGAGTTAACTGCATAAAATAAAAAAAACCCCAAACTTTTAAACACATAATATTGAAAGCAACAGCCACAATTCTGCACACTGAAATCAGAAATTCTACTTTAATGGCAACCTGCCACATTGCAAGTCACACAGGACCAAGGACAAAAGGACTAAGAACTGGAACACTGGAAATTTCTGCATTCACACTGCGACAATACTTGTCCCTCACTGGAACTGTTTTGTCCTGCCATCGTCAGTGGTACCATGCACACAAAGAACGGATTACATTATCTCTGGTGTCCCAACCTCACCGGGGATGCCTCCAGCAAGGGGCTGGGGCTGTAGGAGAGCTGCAAAGAAGCTATGCTTGAGTCCTTCAGCTGGTCACATGTGCCAGGGGTGAACACAGGGCACAGATGTTCCTATTCTGCAGACAGACAAGAAGTTACGCTGAAGCACAGCCCTCTCAATCCCCTCCACCACAACAAACAGAGGTCATGGCAAGGAGCTTGTGTGGTTTAATCCACGCACTGTACCTACTCTGTGTTACCAGCTCAACTGTGTTGCATGCTGTGCATAAAACAGACCCCTCTGGAGACAAACCCCTGTCTCTGGTACTGTACTGGATCTACTGAATAAATGACCTAATATGAAGTTATTGTGTTTCAGATCTTTCTCTAAAGAATACACAGAGAAAAACTGCCACTGCCACATCTCTGTGCAAAGCACAACGTTGTACATGTAGGCTTGGGATGCATGAGTCAATTTTTGAAGCTATGAATCACGGACGATTTAATTTTAGTACAAAAGCAATAAGCATTATCCGTTACCTACCAGAGTTTGATATTAAAATGCTTTGCATTTAGGTGAAAAGGTAAATGATAACTTAGTGTACAGTACAGGTGATTACTTTATTTGGAATAAGCATTATGTCTCTCATAAGATTAGGAAAACTATATTTTGCAGAGGCATTTGCTCTTCATGAATCTCATGGGAATATTTAAGCAAACCCCATATTGCATTTGAAGTCAGAAAGAAAACAGGAAAGGTCCTCACCTATTTCTCTCCCCAGCTTTGGTTTAAATGGTTGTTTGCATTTTTCATCAACTGCTGTAAAACTATTTCATTTGAAATTGTTGCTGTACTACTATCTCAAAAGATAACTCTTCTTATTTTGGGAATACATCACATCTGATTGAGGATAACATCCTATAAAAAGTACCTTCACAGAAGACCTTTTTGCTTTATGGAAGTATAAATTATTTAAAAGTCCTCCTATGTTAATCTATGCTCATAACCCATTGAAACTGCACTGCCCTTTGCAGAGATTATAAATACACAGCCCAGTCCAAACATTTTACAATATGTGGATGAACAAGAAAAGGCAAGCAAGTAAAAAGCCTGGGAAGAACAAGAGTAAAGCAATACAAAATGCAAGTTAGAAAGAAAGCACTGCATGAATTATCCCACTTTCTGTTAATTTATAACTTGAAACTACTTTATACAAGAGACAAGACAGGCAATAATAAAGCATACTTTGGATGAAAAGCAAAACAAAAGAAGTGAGACTGTGGAAAGGATCTGAAGAGAAGAGAAGGAACCCTACTAAGGGAAGATGGACCAATGCAGTGCTATTTTTTCCCAAAGAATGAACAACACAACCACGTGCCAAGCCACCTCACTTCCTCTGAGTACGAGTGTTGCAGCTAACCACTACTAAGACACAACAGACCCCCCAGCTATGAATAATACAAAATTACGCAATCAATTCTCATTTTCCTTCTTCTTCTTCTTGTCTGTTAATTAGAAACCACACTATACTGCAGATGGCAAGTATCAGTCAATGAAGAAAATGATCAGTAGTACAAGCCTCAAGTGTGTGTAGGAGTATCCTAGAGTATTAAGTGGAATGAAGTCATATTCATAAAACAATACTCATATTCATAAGACAATAACTCATAATATATGCAATAGATAAAAAAAGATGCAGGAAGAAGTCTCATTTTAACAGAAAATGTAAATACACACTCAACTTAGAAGGTGTGACAGGATGGAGTTAAGGCAGTGGTTAACTGCCTTGTATTACTCTCTGGTTTCAATTCAGAATTAATTGTGCTATTTTAATTAACAAACAATTGAATGTCTTGTGGAGTTGGTCTAAAATGTTTCTTAAGCACATAAGAAATAGCATTTTTTTGTCTTTAAAACCAATTGGAAACATTGGGTGCGTTAGTGAAAACACAACTTTTAACAGAGGTTTGAAGAAACAAGTAACTGACAGATGCCTGGGATCCGTAGTCATTTCCATTTAGTATAAATTGTTAATGTTTCCAGGAAAAAGAAACAATGAAAAACACTAGTCATCTTGTAGTCAGGTTTCAACACATGCTTATTTATTATGGCCAAAAGAATAAGGATAACTTGATTCATGTTCCAAGTATGTGGCAGAAGCACAGGGATCTTTTGTTTTGAATTGTGCCTGCCTAAAAATGAAAGACATGCAATTTCAGAATTAACTGGGTTTTTTTTTCGTTGTTGATGTTGTTTAGGGGACACAGACATTACTAAGTGCAAAGAGCTAGTCAAGTCTGATGAGCTGACAGCAGAAGAATCATGAGGCTGATTTGTGGCAGCTGAATGCTGTTTGCAATCCTGGCACTGGGCAGGTGCAGGGTGCTCATACAGTGAAAACTGTGCTACAAAAGAAATATTAATATATAATATATCTAAGCCAATAGGTACTCAAATAATCAGTAGACACAGACGCACTTTCATGGATATATAATGAAGCCTGTGGAGGAGAGGAGACTCCTTAGACTCCAGCCATAACCATGTTTCATTTCAGAGAGGAAAAATACTAACTCTGATCTGTTGAGTTTACGTGGAAGCATATTTCTGAACAACAGAATGCTGCTATCAAAACCTTTCCCTGTGCAATTGCTGCTTGATGGACATCCTTCAGTCATTCCTTCTTCTTCCTCCTGCTGTAAGGAGACCCCCCCACACAGAGGGAGATACGGAGAACATGCACAGTAGAGCAGCTCAGTCCTATCAGTGTTGCCTCTAGAGCAGCCTCCATGTACATAATTTCCTCCCTCCTGACACAGATGTGTGGCCAGCCAAGGGGCTTGAGAGCAGCAAAAGTCACCTCGGAATTGAATCACCCTGGAGTAAGAAAGTGTTTGCGTTTTCCAGCAATGAAAAATATTAAATGAGAAAGCTTCCCCATACACTTTATTACTATGGGTTTTTTTTGCCATATAATCAGGGCTGCTTACTGCAGATTCTGTGCAACCTTACAGTCTTGGCCCACGTCATGGTGATGTTCTAGATCATTTTAGTTAAGAAGTTTTTACCAACTTCAAATGTAAAATTATGACAGGCTCCATTACCTGTGCTGTAAAATAATGTCTTTTTTCCTCATATTTGTGACCTACCTTTATTTTTTTTAAACAGATTTTTTTTTATACCAAAGGGTTAGAAATTAAGCTATTCTATACAGCATCTGAAAAATACACTATTTTCTTCCACAGGTATTTTGTCTCTTCACTGGGGCAGAACAGCCCCAATAACTTAATAAAACCTGAAGGCAGAGCCTGGAAATCATTGAACAGTGATCTTTATGCTAGAGGAAGATGGCAGAAAACAGCACCATGCTCAAGCTCCTGGGTTGAGCTCAGTCTGTGCTGCAATGCAGCAACACACCATTTTCAGCTCCCAGGAAAAACACTGACTCACAAGGATGATACCTCATCCAAACCTACCAGGTTTGCCCATTGCAAGATCAGAATACTGCATTTCCTAGGCACAGCAGTTCTGCTTCCAGTTCCTGAACTGAAGGGATCCACCCAGGTGTCACCAAGCAGAGCACACAGCAAGCAAAGATTGCTCTGCATTAGGTGTAATATCGTGTTGAAGCTTCTACTGCAATGTCCCAGTCTTGCATTGTCCTGTCACAGCTTATTGTAACTCTGCACTCCCAGACATTCAATTAGGCCACTTGTTGTTCTTGGAGAACAGCGCTAGCACTTGTTTTATATTGATTATTTG
The DNA here is from genome assembly GCA_013400955.1 of Drymodes brunneopygia. Lineage (NCBI taxonomy): Eukaryota > Metazoa > Chordata > Aves > Passeriformes > Petroicidae > Drymodes > Drymodes brunneopygia. The sequence continues at coordinate 673,504 of VZTZ01008534.1, read as the reverse complement.
CCATTAAAGATATTCTAAAGTGGGATTACAATTAGCTATCTTAAAAGCAGAAACCTAGTCCATACTCATCATCCCATCCCACGAAATCTCCTGGAAAGGCCAATCTGTCTGCACTGACTAGAGGCAGACTTTCTAAAGTTTCACCTGCTAACATCAAACTCTGTGAAATAATTCCCACTTTCAACTAAAGGGCCAAGTCATTAACACTGAATAAGCTAAAGCAATACAAATCTGAGAAAAGAAAAAAGAAAAAGTATTAATCTGTAGACCAAAAGAACTGTGACAAACATAAAGACGCATGTGTTGTTCCTCTAAAAAACAGCTATGAATAGATGCTACCATCAGCCCCCAGCGCGTTCAAAGTCAGAAAGGCTTACTCTGCAGATATAAATAAACTGTCCTACTTTCTGCTTCCACCAACACTACAGAAAGGAAAAAGGACAGAGATATTAGCTAAAATATACCTTGTCCTGCAAATGATAAATGGAATGTGATCCATTTGTGAAGAGTTTTTAGTATGTATAATACTTGCTTAATTTATTTGAGGTTTTTTACATGGTCTTTTTCATAGCTTCTCCAGAGTGCTGACCACAAAATTCAGGGTCTGGCCTTCACAAAGATTACCTCAACAAACTCTTGTAGACAAAGGGAAACAAGTGAAGGCAGAATGAGGCCTTGACTGAGCAGAAAAGCAGTAGGATATGAAGCTCCAATGCATGGAGCCAAAATGGACACAGGTTGGCTTAAAAATCTGAGCACATTTTTGCAGAGATAGCAGCCAGAAAAACATATTTGCAGTTGTAAGTTGAGCAAATTTGATATGAGTCACAGTGGCTGTAAACACGCAACCCCCACAGAGCTGTTTGCAAATAATTTCTCTACATATATCCACTGGGTTCAATTGGAGACTGAATAACTGAGTAACTGCAAAACACCAAGTACATAAATGCAAGGGAAGAGGAAAAATTATACAGCAACCAACAGTCGAGTCACTTGCCTTTCAAACAGGCACAAAGTTCAATCAGATTTTGAAAAGAAAAACCAAATGTGAAAAATGAATGAGGAAGGAGGACAAAAGCTGACAAATGCAGGTGATAACCCAGCTTGCTGAACATATTTCTAGGTGAGATGAGTGTTCAGCTGACAGAAGTCTGGTAGATGATGATTCTGATTTCAGTTAGACATTTGACACAATGCTACCTGGAGAGTTAATTTGGAGTGAAGAGATGGGACTTTATAAAAGAGTTGCAAGGAACAGGCAGAAGGAAAGACGACAATGGCCTGGGCTACACAGAGCCTTACTGATGTTTCTTGAGGATTGGTCTTACTATGTTTATTGATGACTTTTGCACAAAAACTAGGAGTGTTGATGATAAAGATATGAGGTATTACTAAAGGTAGTAGCCAAAAATTAGAAGCCAAAGTAGAAGCCAGAATATTACATAAGTTCTGAAGAACCAGGAATGAGACAAAAGAGACCACTACAGCAATACAAAATGAGATAAACCTCACCCAGGCCATCAACTTAGTGGACAATAATAGAAAATCTCTCCAGCTGGGACTCTGTGATCAAAAACAATAGGAAGAGAAGAATCTGGGTGGCATTAGTTGATTCAGGGATGAGTCTGGGCTACCAGCACTGCATGAAAAATGCAAAACTCATCAGATAATATACTTCCTGTAAATACACAGATATGCCAGTTCTGTCCTAAAAATGATAGAACGACAACAGAAACTATTCTGGTCACTAGTGCTTGAATTCAAACTGCAACAGACTGAAAGCAGGTCTGTACGCATGACTGCGGAAATAACAAACCATTTTTATCTGAAAAAATTGGGGCTTGTTCAGCTCACCAACTGGAAAATTGAAGATACTAAGGCTAGAAAGTTGAATGAAGTATCCAACTAAAGAAACCTTTGCGTGAAAGTAGCTGGATACATCTGGAAATAAAAGCTGTTTCAGGATGGATTTTGATAAGTTTATAAGTGAGCTTACACAATGTATTTGCCTTGGAAGGAGCAGGGCGTCTGGTTTGGTGTTGAGAGAAGCACCTCCGTGACCTGCCTTTCCACATAAACCCTGATCATTCTGAACAATTTTTGTATTTCAGAGATTTAATATTACATCAAGGAGAAAAACCATGCAATTGCTCAAACTCTCTATAAAGGTTCTCATAAATGCTAATGTAGGATTTTGACTATTAAAAGTGCAGCAATGTCTGGCAGCCTTTTTGAAAGCCTGCTCAGTCTAGCTGCAGGCTGCCAGTGACCAATTTCGCCAGGTACATTTTTCTGCCCTGACAAATGGCTCAGTGGATAGCTATGGGACAGCCTGTCTGAGAGGTTTACAACCCGCTAATGATGAAGTGCTCAAAGCTGGGAATCAGTCTCTAACAGAAATGAAAGTATTTCTACCTACAGAAAGTTATTACAGTTCTCCTTCCTTCCCTCAGAACATAAATGTTGCATCAGTTGTCTAGCCATTGGAAAAGCCTAGCAGGAAGAGCAAAGCCATCAGAAAACACAGGTGCGAAGCTCTTTAACTTTCCTAATAAACCAAGCTGTTTTTGCATTGAAGTGTGGAAAGGTCATCAGAGAGGCAAAGCAATGAAATAGTCAAGGCTGAAAAGAAAACAGGCAGAGGAAAACACTTCAAGCTAGTGTTATGTGACACATTTCTAAAAGGCAGGAGAAGCAAGAGGTTTTGTGGTGTACAGGGGATTCTGTAGGATCTGCAATTTGTTCTTACAGGGAAGGAGTTGCAGCACATATTTCTGGGTAGCATGGCAGGGCAGACTCCCCTTCCTTGCTATTTAGAAAGCTTAGCTGAGGAGAGAAGGATGAAGTAGGGCATGTATCTGTTAAAAAGCTTATTTTAAACACCTCCTGCTGCCTGTACTCCAGAGAACAGGGAGGTGGCATTTAGCAACTGCCTGGTTCTACATCCAGAGATATGCATTTCCTTGCTCCTCTGAAAGTCTGGGCAAGCTGTAAATCCCTGAAAGATCATCGCTCACACATGCTCAGCTAAGCCTCGTTGGATTTTCACCATTAAGATGTCTGAAGATGCTCTTGCCAAACATACTCCAGTCTTTCACAGGACATAGTGCTAACAGAACAGTTCATCCATCACTCCTGAAGTGCAGCAAGCTGTGATATGTTACTTCCCAGCTCCTAACTGCGATCAGACAGCTAAAAACGTGTAATTCTCACAAAACACCATGAGCCTGGCCCATTTCCTGGGCTCTAGCCAGACCAAGACTGCTCAGCCACTGCACTGGTGCCACGGGGTCATACCCACTGCTTCAGTAAGGAGCAGGCTACTAATGACACCCAGACAATGATGAGGCTGTGTCTAAAGATTAAGTTCATATTGAAAATGAGTTGTAGAAAGATCCTTTCTCCTTTTTTTTCTTTTCTTCAAGTTCAGTAAGCTGTTAAACTAGAGAGGAATTTAACAATAAAACAACTATTCTTACCAATAAATTTATGATGCTGACATCTATTTTTATTATTAAACCTATTCCTTGCCAGGTTAGCTCCACAAAATTCAGCATCCTGTTTTCACAGAAGACTCAGGAAAAAGACATTCATACTTGAGATGCTTAAAGGGCTCTAATCATGCTCTTCATTTTACTAAGAATGTAAACAAAATGACATGACCCCAGCAGGAATAATTTACTCCATACTTTTCAGAAAGGACAATAAACATACGGAAGGAATTACAGAAAGGGAGTCAGTAAAGAAGACTAGTTCATCAGAGAAACAGTTTGTATTAAAAAAAAGTGACAAAAAGTAGGTAAGCACAGAAAAATGAGTGAAGTGTGAGGAAGAGTACTCTTTTCTTTGGGAAAATGTTTCTTGATGTTCTTGATGAAGTTTCAAGAGCAGCTGTTACAAGACTGTAAAATCAGATGTCAGGAAGCAACAGTCTGTGTGTCATATGCGAGGAAGAAATTTTACCAGGTTTGTTTTAGGGAGCCTTAAAATGCTATAATGGGCAAAAAAAAAAATCACAAACAGCATTTAAAAATAACATGATTATAAAACGTAGAAATTACTAGAAATATGGGACCTAATATGGCTGAGGTTTATTATGAAGCATTGTAGATGAATCAGAGGCAGTGTACCTAAGAATACTTGGCAGTAAGCACTGAGGAGGAGATCAGGATGGACTGGGCATTTTCTGTTGCTTGGAGATCCTGCTCAACATGAGAAATTCCCCAGTGACAGGACCTGAATTACTGCCCTCAAGATGGAGAAAGTGGGAAGGATCAGAATCAAAAATACTGCGTAAGCTACAAGCAATACAGTCTGGAAGGCCCAAATCCTCAAGGTTCTGTGCACCTTTCAGCTCCTTGAATTTTGCAGAAGACTCAATGACATATAGCTAGACTTCCAGCTGAAAAGGAATACACTTAGTGAGGATACATTGAACACTATCAGATGAAATCTCAGAAGAATGAGCATTGGAGGGACATCATGAACTTGGTTTCTCATTGGAGAAACTAATTAGGTTTAGAGGACAATCTTTTTACTAGCTTGTACTTAAGTGTTGCTTTTACACCTTTATGAGGGAAAAAAATCCACACAAAGTTACTGAAAAAGCAGTATTTGGAAGTGACATCATTGGAGCCACATTAAAAGGAGATTAGCAGTACATTTGGGAAGAAGTTTCAAGAACCAAAGGCTCCAGGAGTATTAGTCACAGTTTAAACACAAATTAATTAGCCTCAAAATATTGCACTAATCTGTTCTGCAAATATGGCCTTAAAAACTGTTTTAGTAGGTTTTCTTTGGCTAATGGAGAGGTGGGTGACAAGGACCTTGACTTCTAGAGAAGAGCTCTGGAGATCCCTGTATGTATGGCTCATGTGTCTTTCTTCAGGCAACCACTGATCTTAACAGGAACCTGTTCACAAAAGAACCATGATTCAAGTGACCTGAGTTGATAGACTTTTTAATTTTATGGATACTTGCAAATTAGAACACCAAAGCCAGCCTGGTCAAAATAAAAGCCAAAGACTGAATTGGCACACAGAAAAGCCTGGATCCTCCAGGGATGCTTGGAATCATAATGAAACTTGTGATGCTGCTGCTGCTTTAGGTTTCTCTGCTTTGTGTTAAAATCAGAGTTTATTGTTCCCCTGACTGTCAGTGCATAACTTCCACAGCCACCACATTTACTTCACAAACTGAGAAGACCATCTGCAAACACCATGTATTTGTTACAACAGGATTTTCACTGCTGAAACCTCTATGCACTATTAAAATATTTTAAGAAATGAACCATATGGGCTGCACTATACTTTCAGTGAAAATGCATTTCAACCCTTGCTTCACTAGGAGAAACACTGAAGCAAAACTGAGCACCAATGAAAATTGCATTATAGCTGTATTAATACAAGTCAGAGATGCTTGTAAGTGTATTTTACACTGAGCACATTTTCAACTAGGAATCAAAAATGTTATGATAGATGTCAGCAAGATAGGTGGCCAGATTAATTAAATCCTTCCATCTCTAAGCACTAAATTTAACTTGTTTTTCTTAAGAGAACTACTGGCATGCCAGCCTGCTGTATGGATGGAGAACCTGAATGCACAGGGTATGCCAGAGCTGGTCAGTTGGTGCTGCACTCTGAATAGCTGATGAAGCCTCTTTGCATCAGTGGGCTCAGCCTGGTCTACCTCAACACACAGACAGATGTATTTAACCAATGGATCATACATTTAATATCAGATCAGAGTGACAGACACACTAAAATAGGCAGTGGGTCAAATTCTTCTGGAGAGTACACCCGCATCCCTCTGGATCATTTAGGAGAGATGGTCCAATGATAATACATAAAAGCCATTGTTAAAAGAAACTCTGGTGTTTATTTTAAAGGTGAGACATCTTCCTTTCACTTTAAGATCCCTCCATTATAAGATGATGGGGGAATTATTTCTGCTTTGATTAGTCTATTATAATGTAACCAAGAGAAAGAAAAGACAGGCCAATGAATTGCACTGTATTAAAGTTCTCTACAGTATGTAAAATCACTGCTTTAAGCCATTCTTTCAGTTCATAGTTCTATACATAAGATACTGTAGATAACCCTGAAACAGAGACTGAAGTCTAATTTGCTAACAAACTTTGAAGCTCAACAGGGAGACTCACACATTCTTCCCAGTTGGAACCACTTCTCAGCAGTGACAGCCTTTAGATCTCCACCTCCAGTCTGCATCTTAGCCCTCCAGTAACTGCAACAAGTATTCAGCCATTCAGTGATTTAAAAAAACACTGAACACATTCTAATCATATTTTCAGAGCAGTTTGCAGCTACAAGTAAGAAAAGGATACTTGTGTGGTGTGATCAGACAGCTCTTAGCAAAGTACAGGCAAAGGCTGTTTGGTCACTGCTCTGGTATAGGCAGCCTAGGCTTACCCCAACTCTTGTTCTCTCCTTCCTCTCCTTTCTTTACAGAAATCCCTTTGGTAATTCAATACTGCAATATCCTTCAAATCACAGGCATTAAGCCAATTGCTCTGACAGACATCTAGGAGATTTCCCACCCTAAGGAAGAAAGAATGAATTTTAGCACAAGTCAGTGTGAAAAAGCTACTTCAAAGAAACAGCAATACAACCCGCAATTCTACAAACTACTTGAAATGATCCCTCTACACATTCATTAGACTGAAAAGGGGCATGCCTTTGTATACAACCACTCCCAGCCTTAATGCTGCCTTCTGGCCTCTGATGTTCAAGGCATGTCCTCAGGGAAAACAGAAATATTTAGAAAGAAGCAGAAGACTTTTTAACGGTAGCTGTCTACCCAGTCATCCTCCCTTAGGTGATAGCATGAGTCTTATTAGCTTCTATTTGTTATTCAAAAAGAGCTCTTGCAACTGAGAGGCTGAGTGAAAAAAAGTTAGAAGAACTAAGAATTGTGTGCTTAGTAATGTAGAAAAGTGCTAGAAGAGATCCCTTGAAGAAAGCTGGTGAACACACAGGTGCAGGCAATTCCCCATTATTTGGTAGTGTCTCAGCACATACCCATTTGTGCTTATAACAAATTAAGTCAAGAACTTAAATTTGTCAAATTGTGTTGCATCACTTCCATACAAGCTTTTTTTTTCCTCCCTTTGAGGTGAAGTTTACTGATGCAGTATGTCTAGCAGTAAAACTATGTAGGCTGAAAAGGGGTCAGCACTGTGCATGCAGATTTTTTATGATTATAAATCTACCCGGTAAGAGAGTTTGGGATCAGATTGTTGATTCCCAATGCTTGAGCCTGAACATTTTAGAAATCAGATGAAGATAAGGCTTTTGTCATGTTCTTACAGAACCCACCCCCCAACAATGTTTATTTCTAGTATATCTGTCTTTACCAGCTCTATAAACTTTAAAAGAAAATATTTTATCCATAACGACTTTTATACCAAAAAGTATGCTACTCAAACTCCAAGCCTAAGAATATCTAACAGATTTAAAGATTACATAAAAAATAAAAATCACACAACCAACTAGCTAAGCTAGGACAGACATTTGGTGGTGGTGTCACTCCAGTTATCCATGCATGACCGTGCTTAAAGCCAGTTGTGTGTTCCCTTAAAAAATGCATGTAGACAAGCTGAGAAGTAATTCTGATTCACTTTCCAAAATACCTTTACAGTATAGGCATGAAATCCCATTAGCTGCATCCACATTAGATTTTAGTTTGGATTAGGATTTTTGATCTTCTTCTAATTCCCATTTGCTATGCTTTGATTTGCATTAGAGAGTAACCTTGGAGTGCATGAACAGAATTCCTTCTCACTGAAACTAAACTAAAAATGCCCTCCAATGATTCACATACCAGGACCAGACAAGAATGAGTCTCCAGCTCATCAAGCTGAATTCACAGCATGAGCTGTGACAGAGCTGTGTATGGAGAATAAGCAGAAGGGAAACAGAAAGTTACTTCATTCAAAGAGAAAACACTATGATATACACACTGAGCTAAGCAATTTAATGAAAGAAAAGTAACATTAGCAGGCAGCAAAGATATGCAAAACTGCAATGAAACGTTCTGCTGTTTGAAAAGCTCTAAAAATAACAAATGACCGTGCTGCTAAGTTCCATAAAAGATAATGGTGTGGAAGTAAACATTTCAGAATTGTTAGGATAAAAAAGGGAGGAGATTGTTAGAGAATGTCTCTGAAAAGGAAAAAGAAAGAATGAAAGAAAAAAGCCTGTGAGTGAGTCTAAGTCGCCCTTTTTCTAAAAGGATGTACAAAGCAAAAAAGACTTGTGCTCAAGGAATCACTAATGTCATTAAGGTCAGTCTTTAAACAGATCCTATTTTTTTTTGTTGTTGTTGTTGTTTTGATTGAGTTCCTCTCTTCATCTCTTAAAAAAACCCCAACAAAACAACAACAAAAAACACTCCAAGGCAAACTCTTTTGCCTCCTTTCTGTTTCCATGAACTTACTGTGTTTCATATTTTCATTTAGCTATGTGAGTAGAGGAGACCCACCATCAGTTCATGACACTGAGGCTTGCAAAATAAACCAAGCAGCAAATGTATATTGGTTCAGTACAGTCCTTCTCTGTCCTGTGTCTGTGGTTTGGGTCTTCAAAACTGGTACAACTGGGTACAGCTGGGTTGAGGCATGCAGAGTTAAGATGAACCCTCATCCTGACTTCTGTATCAGTGTTTGACACAGAGATGTTAGGAGGGATTTAAGGAGGAGAAGTTTCTCTCTTCCTTGTGCAGACAGCTGCGAGTACAGCATCAGGTGGCACAGTGATACCTAATAGGTCTGTGTTACCATAAGCGATGATCAGGTCTCTTCTAACAGGTTCTTCAAACCAGGTAGTAGAAGATAGTTGCACCGTTCTTTGTTATGCTAATATAATGTTTCCGTATTTCAAGAAATAAAGGGCTCTTTGGGAAGACTATGACACCTGAGACAATCTCTGAAGACCAAAAAAAGGCTGTAGCTCAGCTGACCAATTTGCCTTATACTATTCCTGTATGCCTTCTGTGTCGAAGGACCAGACTGCCAAACTCCTACTTCCATTGATGAGCTGGCCTTGTGCTTTTAAAGTTGTGTTTCCATGCTTTTGTAGAGAGGAGGGAGAGGTTTCCTCCTGTCTAGAGGACCACCTTCCTTTGCCAATAAATATATATATCTCTATAACATAATATATCTGAGTCACTCTGTAAGAGATAGATTGTTTTGGTGGGGGGTCAGAGAAAAGCAAAGATTAGTGGGTGAGCCTCCTTTGCGGAGAGGTGGGGGAATTAGGCTGGCAGGATGCACAGCAACAGTGGATGCTTATTCCTGTGCTCATTGGGCTGTACATCATTGTGGAGACATTAGAGCACCGCTGTTCTGTGAAAGAATTGCACTGAAAGGCTCAACTGCTGTCCTGTGTCAGAGGGCAAAGCTGTCTCTCCTCACTTCATGGCACATGCTTGGAGTGCCTCTGGATTAGGCAGTGCCTCAGCACATTCCCCCTGCTCAGCCACACCACAAACCCCAACACATGCAGCTGGATGCAGGGATGCAATCCCATAAAACTCATTTAATGCAGCTCAGGAAAGATACCTGAATACATGTGTCTAATATCCCAGATTATCCTTAGCTGAATTAAAAATTGCTCTCTTGCTTTATTCAGCCCCCATAAGAAATGGTCCTCTCTTATCATAATAAATAAACTCAACATGTCAACATAAATGATATCATCCTCCAGTTTTAGCCACTGAACCATTCTGAATTTAATTTACAGTGTGTCTGTGATATAACATTTACTTGAAGAAAGCAAACGGAGTTTTAAGAGCTTCTTTCTTGTCACCAACGAGAACAAAACATGCTTCCTAAATGCCTATATCCCTGTTCACCCTATTTTGCTCTGACAATCTGGGTGCTGAGACACTCCTGTACTGCCCTCTCCTGTTGCAGCTTCAGCCTGCTGGGTTTGGACAAAAAATAGGCAGCTGGACAACTAAGCAAGCAACAGATTATTTTCTTTTCCTGTGAGGTAGGAAAAAATTAAGTTTTAATGTCAGCTCTCAAAACAAAGCTAGATTTGATTTTACAGTTTTAAGAAAGAATGGAAACTTATAATGTGAATGGTAGGTAACTTAGCACAGACTGCACTGAGGACTGAAAGCTTATTGTGATTTCTATTCAAACCCCAGTCTTTCACCTCCCCTGTGTTACTCCATTCTCAAGTCTAACCAGGATCATCTGAAAGATGTTGCATGAGGGCTACCTGGGGAACCAAACACTTTTCTTGATATCTCAGGGAATAGTGTAAAATTTATCATGCTCAAAACTGCAGCTCTCTAGTGGGAAATATATACGATAATAAACCCTCTTGGGCCGCTCTTGCAAATTACATTTGTCATTAAAAAGCTTTTTAGTATTCTAGGGCAAAGCCTGAAAGCTGCCCAGGGTCTGTTTTTGTATACCCTCCAGTCCTCCAAGTGACAGAAATTAATTTGTGGAGTCTTCAACCCCAAATCTTTTTTAATAACTTCTTCAGATTAATGACAGTGAGAATTCAGAGGATTCTTCTTAAACGCAGATTTTGTATTTACTACTGGCCAAAAGATACTGTTTTTTAACTACAGAGAAACTAATCTGAATTAGCAATTCCTTTCTGGAGGAAGAAAGACAATTTTTGTCCGCTGAGGATTGAAATATCCCAAGTGCCTTCTGATTTCCTGACTTCTTTCCCAATGAGCACACTGACCTCTGCTGTCTTGGGAAACAGCATGTTTGGAAATGCAGCAAGGAGAATTTCCCTCCCTTCCTCCTCTTGATCCATTCCCCACCTTACCCGGTGAATAAACTTATTGCTTCTTATTGTTCTTTATGCTAAAAGGAAGAGAGAATCCTTCGGATGTGTGTCTGTCTCAGCAGTGGAAAATCTTGGAAACTGCTCTGGTGGGCATCAGAAGTGGTTTTCTTGTCCTTTGCTTTTGTTCAAAGAGTGAGGTGTTGATCTGAAGGCTCTCTAAGTAAAGCAATGATTCACTTACTCTCCTATAAGATACAGGGATTTTTTAAAACCAACTGCAACCATGTCAACAGCTTCTCACAGCAGAAGAAAAACTGGTATCCATTTAAATCCATTCTGGGAATCATAAACAGCTTGTTGACAGAGGTCACATCCACAGGGGAGCTCACAGTTGATTAGTTCTCCTTCACAGAGCTTTTGCAGGCAGTGAGATTTGCGCTCCAGGAGAGGATTTAAGACAGGGATGTGCTGAACTAACCAGAAACAATTTAAAAAAAAATGTGTTCTGTCTGCCACGATGCCGAAATAAATGGGAAATGAAAATAGCCATGAATTTTGAACTCAGCTTTGCTACTTTTGCCGTGTGCTGGATGTCTGCATTTTTGATGTATCAGCTTTTGTTCCCTATGCTGTTACACTGAATTCACAGCTTCTACCTCAGTAAAAATATCTCTTAAATAATGACATGAAAATGCTTATCATCACATTATTAGGTTTGAACTACAAAAGTGCAAGTAGTGGAAAGATTTTTAGTACATTTGAGACACAAATCCATAGGAAACCAAATTCATCAGTTCTGATGCATTTATTTCTCCCCTCCAACCATTTTATTGCATAAGCTTCTTCTTAATTTCCTTTAAAATTATTTCCACTGGATAGTATTGACTGAATTTCTACTTATTTACTTGCTGTTGTTTTCTTATCACTGTATATTTGCAAAACTCTTGAAAAATAAACAGAAAGAATGATCATGTGTAGGACATTCTAAATAAATAAAAGTCCCAGTATCACATATTATGTGAATGTTCTACTGAATTAAAACTGATGAGTTAAATATTTCACAGTCACTATTTACCCAGACTGTTTACACTAGCTGGTGTCTATTAGTACTCCAAGACGATGTCCCTACCGATCACATTTTATACCTTCACCTGTATTGTTCTAAATGATTGTCATTTCTCTGATAAATCCAATTCTTTAAGCTCCCCTCAAGTGGCTCTGTCCCTAAAGTATACTTCAGAGTTTACCCTGCTGGCTTGACAAATCAAAGCTTAGCCAACTTTGATTGACGCAATAGGCATTTCTTGCTTGGCATATTTAGGGCTAACTACTTGTCTAAACCATCTCAGTAATTATCAGAACTCTGAATAAAATGTATTTTGCAACCCTTTGCCCATATATTTTCAATAACTGTTAACATACAACCTGAAACAATATTTGCTTGCCTAGTACTTTTTATGTTTATATATATTCAATTCTGTTCAATATCTTTCTAGCTCTGTTTAATATATTTCCCAAAGACCTACATGAGGGGATAGAAGGCACCCTCAACAAGTTTGCAGACAACACCAAGTTGGGTGGGGGTGTTGATCTGCTGGAAGGTAGGAAGGCTCTGCAGAGGGATCTGGACAGGCTGGATCAATGGGCTGAGGCCAACTGTATGAGGTTCAACAAGGCCAAGTGTCAGGTCCTGCACTTTGGTCACAACAAGCCCCTGGAGCACTACAGGCTGGGGGAAGAGTGTCTGGAAAGCTGCTCAGCTGAGGAGGACCTGGGGGTGCTGGTGACAGCAGCTGAACATGAGCCAGTGTGTGCCCAGGTGGCCAAGAAGGCCAATGGCATCCTGGCCTGGATCAGCAATAGTGTGGCCAGCAGGACCAGGGCAGTGATTGTCCCCCTGTACTTGGAACTGGGGAGGCATCACCTCAAATCCTGTGTCCAGTTTGGGCCCCTCACTACAATAAAGACATTTTGATGCTGGAGTGAATCCAGAGAAGGGCAATGGAGCTGGTGAAGGCTCTGGAGCATAAGTCTTATGAGGAGTGGCTGAGGGGGCTGATGTTGTTTATCCTAGAAAAAAAGAGGCTCATGGGAGACCTTATTGCTCTCTACAACTGTCTGAAAAGAAGTTGTAGCCAGATGGGGGTCACTCAGTTCTTCCAGGTAACAAGTGACAGGATGAGAGAAAATGGCCTCAAGTTGTGCCAGGGGAGATTTAGGCGGGATATCAGGAAAAAATTCTTCTCTTAAAGGATGGTCAAGCATTGAAACAGGCTGTTCAGGAAAGTGGTGAAGTCACCACACCTGGAGTTATTTAAATGATGTATAGATGTAGCACTGAGGGACATGGTTTAGTGCTGGACTTGGCAGTGTAGGCTTAATGGCTGGACTTGATGACCTTAAGGGCTTTTTCCAATTGCAATGATTCAATCATTTTGTGATTCTATATATATATGCACATGTGAAACAGGTTTCCTATAATATCTGACTTTCAATTTCTTACTTTTCTAATGTCAGCAAGCACATGCATACAGATAAATACTGCTGAGAAAGGAAATCATTACTGAGCAAAGAGGTTTCACCTAGTGTTATAAAAGTTGATATTTCTTAATATCTATATATATCAGTGGCTTAAAATTTTAATGGCTGTACCATTAATTGCAGCAAAGGAGAAATGTTGGCATTTTTTGGATTTTCCCCATTATCAGCGTAATAGCAGTGAAATATCTTACTTAAAGTGAATTTCTTTTCATGCTTCCACAACCGCACATTGTTTCATAAAAAGCCCAACCAGACTAAGACCTCAACCCACAACACAGAAAGAGGTAGAGAATGCATATACACATGCATATACTGACTTTAGTAAGACTCTATGCACCTGAGCTACCCTGTAACTACATTTCCTATAACAGGTCTTAGTGCAAGTCAGCTCATCATGATTTTTTACACCAGGGTCTGGATTTTGCCATGTAATGAACTTTTAGTTGCAGGAAATGTGACCTTTCATTATCTCTGGATAATGAAAGAGATGGCTGAAAGTTGCATGCAAAAGTCCTTCAGATTCTCACAATTCTGTCAAAATGGAATACTTTTTATCCAATTTCTTCTCAAAAAGTGTTTGTGCTTAGAAGGGAGGAGTAAAAATAGTCCATCTGCTTCTGGGAACAGAGAAGGGAAGAGAAATTCCTTGCCATTTTAAATATTTCCAGCAGCTCTCTTGCTTATCTTTGCTCTAACACCTAGAAGTAGCTGGGAAGCTTAAATCTAGGTTTAAGATTAGGTAGGTATATATTTTACTGTGTCTGCTCAACATCCATTTTGATATGGCCAAGTCTTAAGTGTTTTTAAAGCACACAGCTGTAGCTTATGAATAATGGCACCTGAAACACTTAGGAGCAGCTCGGAGATCCCAGAACTGTGAAGCTTAAATCACTGCATCCAGCTCCCACCTGGGGGTATTTCCACTGTTTATGCACAGCCCAGGCAAACTGAGGAGGGAAGCAACAACATAACCTGCCCCAGACCTCACAGAAATTCACAGCAGCCCTCTGAGAAGATGCAGCTCTCATGCCTGTGCTGCAGGCTGATGGCTCCTCAACTTCCTGTCCCTTTGGGAGCTGCCCTGCCAAATATTGGGATGGGACCTTCCTTGGACAGGAGGAGTTTATATTCCCATGGCTGCCTTCTGCCAGGTCCAGTAAGGAGGAAATACGGGCAGCAAAGCCCCAGTCTTGAATGAAAAAGGCTCATTTCCTGCAGATTTTGCAAAGAATGGAAAGAAGCATTTTAAATATCAGCAAGGGAAGGGCAATTTCTTCCTATACCAACAAAGGGTGCAGAGTAGATGAGTAGCTTCTCCTGACAAGCCCCATTTCTACTCCTGCAGAAAGGAGAGATAATGTAGTCCTGTCTTTCCCCTTTCAGTAGCATTTAGGCACAGTGTTATACAACATGCTCCAAGATTTCGTGCTCTGCTCAGGGAAGGCTCTACCTATCCCAAAAAGCAATTGGAAAAAGAAAAGCACCAAAAAAAGAAGACTGAGTAATTGAGCTCAGCTTGGGAGATAGATTTGTGAATTATTACAGTTCTGACCCCCACAGCAATGCAAATTGTAGGATGTGCCAAGAATAAATTAGGCTGTCTGCAGTTGGGACTTCTCCCCAGAAAAAATAGCCTTTTTTCTAGATATAAGCAACAAGAAGCTTTGCCAATGCTGAGAACACACAGATAAAGAGTCCCTCCTGGAAGTCTCATTTGGAAAATTCAAGGCTTTACCAGAATGAAGATAGTGGGGGTTTTTGTTTTGTTGTTGCCTTTTTTTGGGGGGAGGGGAGGGGGGGATGGGTGGGGATGGTGTTGAACTTTCACTAAGTACATGGCCTTCCATTTCCATCACTGTGTGTCAAACAAAACACATGCTCCTGCGGGCTCCATAATGCTTAAAAACAAGAGGTGCTCCTACCTTGAATGCACCCAGGTGCTCGTGGGCTCTGGCTGAGGAAAGCAATTTTAACATCAACTCTCAAGTATCCTGCTAATTTTCCAGTCTCATTTTGTCTGCCAGACACAACTTTCCTTTCTCTTTCCAGAGCAAAATGAGATATATGTAAACATAGAATGTGGGATGTGAGTTTTGCTTCCAAAAGCTGTTCTTCAGCAGAATGAATGAGAGGCAAAACATTATATCCCAGAAGCCACTGGAGACCCAGAGCTGCTTAGCCATCCCTTAGAAGGAAACTGAAGATAATTCTTGAAAAATATACTTTTCTGTACACTGCTAATCAAAGCACTTATCTTCAGCATAGAATTAATTTGAGCCAAAGTAAAATTTCAGCCAGTCTTTAGTTCAAAAGTGATGGTACTTTTTAACTTGTGTGATTTGTGACAAGCTGCAATGAAGAAGCAAAATATTTAGTTTTCCCAAGTCAGTCTCCCTGTACTGCTATACAGGCACATTGTTGATCCCCAGATTAATTTCAGGTGCTCCAGTATAATTTTGTAGGATGGCTGTTCTCAAGTAAGCTGTGCTGTGCTGGGGGAAGTTCACTTGAGCAGAGATAACTCACATTAATTCAGCTGTCAAAATAAAGCCAAAGAAATCTGAGAGTAGTGGTGCAATTTCCTAATATTATCTTCCTCACTCATGTTTCATTCACCTCTGGGACTGTAACTGAGTTGCTACTTGGTGCAAACTTTTTGCTCTACAGTCCAAATGACAGAGAAGTGGCAAAGTCAATCCATAGTATCACACTTCAGCATGCCTGGAGAAACTGAAGCACACTTGCATTGAATGTCTATGAGTATTTTTGGTACCCTGCTTGTGGGTTTTTTAAAATGTCCTAATTTGTAACCAGTTAGTTATCGGTAAACGAATTTTCCCTACTGACCTGTGACCATTCAGTTTATGTACAAGCCTTGGGTGAAGGTTGTGGAAGAAATGTAAGCACATTATCTATATACACTTGATTTCTGGCACCTTCCCTACTCTACTCGCTGAGCACTTACATGTCAGAGTTAATTCTGCAGAAGCCACATTGACTATTCTCTCCAGCAGGACTGATCAGACACTGGTTTACTAGCTCCCTTGTCTGTTACAGAGCATTACACCTCCAAAGCAGAGCAATGTCAATAGAAACTGCTCAAGTCTGAATGCAATCAGAATTCCTTTCATTTGTATTTATGTTTTAGCACCTGATGAAGAAAATTTTTGAAGAGAGTTTGTTTATGAGATGACAGTTTATTAAAAAAATAATTATGTACTTTGGAGAAATGCTCAGTTGAAGAGTAACTTTGTAAAAAATGGAAAACAAAAAAATTTAAGTTAGTAAATCTGACAGTTCTGATCAACCTGAGGAACACAAAAATTATGGGATTGTTTAGCGCAGTGAGAAATAAGCTTGGAGAATGGACTTTCTTCCACTCAGTGTACAAAGGATAACACTTTTTTAAGCCTTCCATTTTACCCCTTAGACAGGCAGACTTTGACTACAGCTAAGTGCTATCCTTCACTTAACTGTTTGTTTGTCCAAACTCTCTGCAGCTAAATAAATAGCTTTGCTTCATGCTGGCAGGGAGAATTGTCTGCATAATTTGATTCATCTGAATTATTCAGTTATTTCAGAACTAGCATTCAAAAATTGGGGGAAAAGACTTCAAAAATCCATACACAGTTTAAATTTTGAATCCTTTCATTGACTTTGGCACATCTCAGGTTCACATTTTCAGCCTCTTTTCCCAGCCAGAAGGGATACCAACTTGTTTTTCTTCTCAGGTAGTAGCTTAAACTCAGCTGCTGGAGTTTGAAGTGGAAGACCAAAACATGACAGATGTGGACATGGGACAAGTGGAAGAGTTATGATTGAGGGCAGAATTATAATTGACACTGACCCTGCCTGTACCACCACTGTGTGGCATCAGGCTCATTTCTCCCACCAGCTTGGACCTGAGAAAGGCTGATAGAAAATGGTCTTATTTCCATGCCCAGAATCCTTACTCACACAAATTTTTCCCACATCCCTCTTGTGTTTCTGACCGTACTTTGACAAAACTACAGAGTGGGTATCAGAGCACCAGGCTGTTTCTGCTCACTGAAGACTGCTCCAGCAGCTGAACGATATTTATGTCCACACATGCCCTTCATTCACACTTGCACTGAAGCAAAACCACCTTGCAGTTCCTGTTGTGCACTGTGCAAGGATTCACAAGTCACGGCCAAAGCGCTCTTCTCATACATTCAAACAAAAACACCCCCAAGACTTTTACAGTAAGTAAGATGATCTCTTTCCTCTGAGAGTGGCAAGTCTGCAGATATTCAATTCCACCCAATAAATAGGAACCATATGAACATAAGGCAAAGTTAAGTGCAGCTAGTTTACACTGCACCCTTTCCACCAAACACCTCTCCAGTCTTTGCATGGGGAAAGCTTCTGCGGTTGTCAGACCTGTTCATGGCTCGGGATAGTGCCAGTACAGATGTGGCCCCTTTTGTAGGTCCCTGGAACAGTTATCAAATCTCTTTTACTCTGCCCTTCTTTCCCTGGTTTCTGTACCTTGCATATTTATTTTCCTTCTCAGATTTTCCTAAAGGTTTAATTTTCTCTCTGTGGATTTTGCCAGTTCTCCCAGTGCTGGTTCCTAAGTTCAAGGTATCTGAGCTCTTCCACTTCAAGGAACGCCAGTCACAGCTGTCATTGCTCTTAAGGGAAACTGCACAATTCCAAGAGGCCTAAACCCAACCAGTAGCTGGAGTCCAACACCAGCCTTCTAATGCCTGAACTGCAAATACTCAGGAAAATTACCTACTAGCCCTAAGAGCTATGTGTCTGATCACTCACACAACACTGACAGCAGGAAGGAGGTAGAGAGCATCTTTTTCAGTGGCTGACCCTGAAAGAGATGCTGTACAGTGCAGCTACTGAAGTACATCCACTCACTTGCAGAGCTGTTAACATAAATATAGAAGGAGATATGCTATGCCTGGAGTTCAGACTTCAACTGTTTGCACACAAGTCCACAGTGTTCTGAAATGCAAATACCCAAACAGCTCTAAATTACTGACTTAGGGAAGTTGGGATGTTGTACCAAAGGAGGCACTGTGCTCTACATGACCTATGCTGCTGTTCTTTAATCCTCTACAGAAAGCAGACAGTCAGGATAGCTAGCTCTTTGTTCCTACTCAGCACAACTGCACTTAACATTATTAGCTGATTTTCAGCTGCTCTTACAACTTCATCTGGCAAGATACAGAGCCATATTCCTGGAATTGCTTTTATCTGTACAGTGGGATCCTGCCTCCACCAAAAGGTGCTGCTGACTGAGCTGGGCACTGTCTGAGGAGTGGAGAGGAAACATGCCTCTCCTATCAAGCTCGCTTACCCAGGCAGAGATGTCCTTTAAATAAGAAATCTGTAGGCAGTTGTCTTTCCCAATTTGCATGGTTGTCATCTTTCCTGTTGTGTTTTCATACGCTTGTCCCTACCAGACAAAAGATCTGCTCTCCCTTCTCCTGAAGTCAGTGGGAATTCTGCCATCTATTCCAGTGGTAGCTGGACTGGGGCCAAAATGTTAGCCACTCCACTTCCCCTTAAGTCATTCACAAACAATACTTCTTTGATTACATACCGAGCCTGAGGGGTCTTAGCTATCTTCTAACCCTCTCCTTTATATCTCCAGTATCTATGGATTCCATAGTGTAGGCAGGAACTGTTTGAATAGAAGGGCCTTAATCATCAAAAGCACTTTTCTTCCTCAGCTGTGTTTTTTCTCAAAGGGAGTTTGTTGTTAATTCCTTTGGGAATGAGATGAGGAAAAATGAAAAGGAAATGACACCACTTTAAAGAGAAGCTAAACCAAAGAAACCCAACCCCACAGAAAGATACTTTCTGACATTTGAGTACTAATGTACCTATGATCAAATTCACCAGGAGAAAAAATATTCATATTGAAAATGGTTATTTTAAAATTATACTGGATGCAAAGATGATACAAGCCACAAGGGTAACCTTGGCTAGATTTTCAAGGTGGTTTGCAGTAGAGGGCAGCGAAAAAGAAGAAAGCAGAAGCCTGTTTATTTACATAACTGCACTGTATAACAAGTCCAAAATTGCTTCAATTGATTCTGAGTATCTTCTTAGACTTCTAAACAGCAATTGTGTTGTCCTTTAATTAGACACTGTGATTGCTATACTCTTCAATAAAGAGAAGGCATACCTAGGTATTTAGTTTTTAGCCACAGAGGGAAACACCACGCTGTGTATGGTTATGCGTTACAGATGACACTTGGTAAAGAAGGAAATGTCAACAGGAAACAATCAGTCTGACTCAGAAGACTAACATTGAATTCTGTCCAAACTGAATCCTGCAAAAAATATTCTTGTAACTGGAGAACTTAGGTGCTGAGTTTAGTATTATTTATAAAAACACAAAGGAAAATTGATTCTACTGCATGGCTGAAGAGCTTTACTATAATTTTAACACACAGCGGATTTCCTGTACTTCAGGTGAAATATATTCACTATCCAAATAGGACAGATGAGACTTTGGTTTTGGTTTTGCAAAATGCGCATGCACTGAGGATGATGTGACAGCTGCACTAAGCAACATACAGCTCTCCAAAAGGCTGGTCATTACAAGAGAGGAAAAAGTACTATCAGAAAGAGTTCCTGTATTTTACTCTTCCACCAACAGCAGGTGAATAAATTAATACATTAAATATAAAATCAATTAACAAATTCAATATAAAATAAGTATGCAATACTACTAGGCTGTCTGTGTGAATTAAAAAGGCTAGGAACTGCAACACATCATATTTTACTGGTTTTCTCTGATTTGATGTTTTTAGAGTGACTTCTAAGACTATGGTGATTTGGGTCCCTAGTATTTTCTTGAAGAATTTTGTACATGACATAATATTTGGGCCACTATATGAAACAATGCACGAATAATATCAAAATACTCATTCTTTGTTTCATGCATGCAGGTCTTATTAAATATATGCCTCACTTCTAGAGTGGTGGCCTTTCATAACATACTTCAAGAAGAAGGAAGCAAAGTATGCTAGTTGGCAAAGGAAGTTCTAAATGAAGAAGGATCAGCAGATTATATTTCTATCTGGCACACAAAGTTAGGGATTTAACTTTCACATCATAGGAATGTTTTAGGAAAACCATCAGCACATCCAACCCAACTCTTTTGTAAGATTCCATCGTGATATGCAGAATTGGAAGGGAAGGGTGTAAAGGAAAAACAAGCAATTCAGGCTCTAAAAATGACTGAGAGAAAATAACTGTCTACACAGAGATGGTTGAGGCTACACAAGGCCATCCAGAAGCTGGACTTCTTTTTTCAATATTCACTTTGGTACCATATAAAAACAACTGTATTTTAAGTAATTCCTCAGCAAGGTTGTGGGATCTTTCTCTTCCTGTTTGACATTCATTGAAACAGAGCCATTGAGGGGATTTTTATATTGTTAGTCTCCCTAGGATGGAGAGTGGTAAACAGATGAGTGCAAGCTCACGTGTTTGATTGTATTTGCAGAAGACTGTGAATGCCCAAAGATCACAGCAAATCCAGCCTAGCTGCAATCGCCTGGTGACACTGCAACATATCTCAGGTGGGTTTTCTACACTGGGCTAAAATACAGGGCAGTACAGGAAAGGTTCTGAGGTGGTCTCTGTGAAGAAAACCTCATGCTTCATGTTCGAATCAGCTGTGTACCAATACTGCAGATCTGGTGGTGGTTTGGGGCTTGCTTGTGATCACAGCCAGGAAGGGTGGATTCATCCTTCAACCTCTTTATGAACAGTTGAGCAATCCAGGTATGTGGCTGCGTGGTTTGCACGCAAAGGGAGTCACATGAAACAGGAGATCAGTGGATTGCACAAAACCAGCTCCTGAGCTCTAATCCCAGTGGTGCTGTTAACCACATCGGGTGGTCTCGTGGAGGGCTGTTGGCTTGTCTCTGAATTTACATATGTGGGAGAAAGAAAAGACTTTCACAGAGGCACTGTGTGCTCTACCCAACTTACGCTTTTACTGCACATTTTAAAATATCAGAGACCTGATTTGCCTGCTGCAAGATCTCTTTCATGTGAGTTGAAGCAAAAAAGGCCTAAAGTTTGATCTGTGCTCATTCACAGCCACTTTAAACTAATCAGAGAGGTGTAAAGGGACCTACCTGGGAACAAAGTATGAGTGTCACATTCATCCTGTGATCCCTCCAGGCACACTTATACCACCACCTTTTACTGCTTCTTAGCAAGACTCATGGCTAATGAGGTGGGTTTGTTACTAGAAAGCATTTCTTTCCTTAGGCATTTTAAAATAGATCTGTATCTGAATAAGGAGGTATATGAATTTGGTTCATTTAATAATTGTGAAGGCTGAGCTATGAATAATCCTGAATAAAGCAAGGCAGATTGCAGGCTGTAGCTACAAGACTTTCAAAATAGCAATGGTAAGAAGCATCAGCCCCGCAGAAACCCAGCACTGCTGTTTATGCTGAGTAACAATTCATTTACTAAAGAGATTACAGCAATAAAACCTACCTGCTTGCTTACTCAATGTTTACCCATTTTTTTTCAAAGGTGAAAAGCTTTTGTTTTGTTTTCCAAAGAATGCATGTAAGTTATTTATTAGATATTATATGTTATATCCATGTTGTATGTTATATTATAACCAGTCTTACATTACCAAGGATTTGAGACATGCTACTGTACAGGATACTGTTGCAGTAAATGCAAAGGCTGATTTCAGATGTCAAAATATGACCAGCCCATCTTTTAGTCCAACAGGAATTATTTTTTCCACATCCATATTTCATTTTGATTCCTGACCGCTAGCATAAGCCACATGTCTATGAGCACACTATCTTTCACATTCCTCCACTCTTCCCTCCTTCGAACTGAATATACCAGCTTGCTGGACTTACTGTTAGGAAAAATCCTAGTGTGACTATGTGATTAATAAATCAAGGCCTAACATATGATTTGGGCCTCTGGGAATATTATTACAATCAATCCTGCAAGAAGCCTGTGCATATGGATGGAGGATTTGCATATGTCAAAAATTAATTTCCTCTGTAGTCATTCAATTTAATCCTGGGGAAGCACTCTGGAGTATGTTAAAGACAATATTCTAATGGAAAGTTATTATCTAGCTCTAGAACACTCTGTGACAAACAGTATATAAATTAACTCAAGTATTTACATTGCACTTCTGCAGAAGTTAACACTTCTGTCCTAAGGCTCCATTTATACTGGCTGTGGTTTAGAAGTTAAAGACCAAAGCATACTCAAAACACCTTCATGAAAACAAAATTATGGTAAAAATTACCTGCTTTTTTCTAGAAGGAAAACACATCCTTACATTCAACAGGAAGACATTTTACTGAAACCCCAAATGCTTGTCTGTTGTTTTAGAGTTAGAAATATTTTATGATTACTCTCATATAATTTTTCCTAAGATGGAAAATGGAAGACATGAGAAAGGGGCTATAATTTCACTTTTTTTGCTTTGACACTTAGGACAACTTAATTTCTATTACTGAAACACTATTACAGGCCACGCTTACTGTAAAATCTTCATACTACATCCCTTGTGCACCTTAGGAATTTCACTACAAATTGACATTTAAAAAAATCTGATTCCTTTCATAATAATAGCAAATAGTTCCAGCTTTCCGCAGCTGCAGAAGTTTGCTGTCCCCAGAGATTTGGCATGGTACAGCTCTTGCTTCCAACCAAAACAGTGACATAGTGGCTATGATTTACAGGGGCTTGATTAGCGGATAGCACACTACTGAGCAAATATTAAAGAACTTTTAATGTGCCGCAGGACTTTTCATTTTTACACCCTCAAAAAAAAAAATCCTTCCCAAAAGCAAAGCAAAATAGAAGCTGGTATTTCAGACTTCTTCTGTTGTTGGGTTTCAACAGAAATGATCATCCATAAATGAGACTGGCTCTTTAAACAACTTCATCCTTACAATTTTAAAGGGTAAACATCTGTACTGTTAACAGTGACAGAACGGCAAAACTTGCATAATAGCAGGGAAGAATAATTTAAAGGCTTAGCATCAGGCTAAAAATGACTCTCAGGTAAAATCAGCAGTTTTCCTTATAGAATTATTAAGAAATAAATAGTGAGAAGAAAAATGAAAACCATGATAATTTATTTTTAAGAAGAGTGAGTTAATATATGAGATACATTTGTATCTCTGTGTTCAAGCAAAATGTCTTGATTAGCATCAAGAATAAAAATTACTGTTATGCCTTTTTGTTGTTCACATTGAATTTGCCTAAGCAAAATGTAAATGGAAACTATGCACAAAAAATTCCAGAGTTTTTATTTTCTGTTAAAACAAGGCTTAAACCAGCCTACAGAACTATATAAAATTACATTTAGTGGGCTGTTGATGTTTTGAAATTTAATTAGATGATAAGCTGCAGTCTTTGATACTGAAGTCTAGTTTCTACTCAAATCTAGGAACTTCATTTTGAGAAAGATAGATCTATTACACAGGATTTGAGTAGTGTTAAAGTGCTCTCCATTTTCTCCAATAAAATAATATATTAGATGCAAAGAGCATGTATTCTAACTGCTAATTTCTATCATTTTATGATATACTTTTGACTGTGAGGTGGAATGAGACACCAGCAGTTTATGGTCTATATTTCTGCAAATGCCTGGCTTCACATGCATGGTGATTTTTGGTTTTCTGTTTAAAATGCTGGCAGCTATGAAAAAAAAGGAAACCACAATGATGCTGTATGGATTCACCACTTGACAGAGATCTTAAGCCACAAATACAAATGGTACATGAAAATTTTATGAGTTATGGGGTACAACAGCGAAATATTTGCAAATGTTGCTATTCCTCTTTCTGCAACTGTAGGGATATATCTGGTAGAAGACAGAAAAAAAAGCCATGTTCAAACCCTTAGCTGCAATGCTAATTCTGAATATATGGCTTGAAACTATTGTCACATACGTTACTTATTAAGTAAAAAGCCTGAAGCCATTTGTCCGTCTACATTTAATCTTATAGTCTATTTTTCCTCCCAATAAACTAGTTTTTAACAGTCAGATTTTCCAGTACTTTTGTTCTCTGATAGCTGAATTCAAGTTTGCAGAATTGTTTCATTTTCTGCAATTTGGAGCCGTCAGTGAAGAGGCTGTTTACTTCCAGCATGGTTATACAGTGAAAATACATCTGCATTTATGGAGTTAATAGTCTTCTTATTAATTTTACGCTGCTTTTTTTTTTTAATAGAAACCTAATGAAAACCATGTTTATGTGCTCAAAGGCACAGAGGAAATTCATTACTCTGAGGAATAACACACTCCGCAAGTGAAATGAAAGTAATCTTATTTATGACAGGAAGGGGCCTTCACTAGACTCAACTCCACCACACTTGGACTGATACTGGCTGCATGAAAAAGCTGCAAATTCAGGAACTGGTTTCAAATGTAAGCCTCATCTCAGCAATAAACACATTTGCAGTTTAGTCTCGCAAACATTTAAAATCTGCTGAAGGGGAAGTACCCAGTTATTATATTTATCTATAAACATGTGACAAAAAGAATGCAACAATTACAAGAAAAGCAGGGATATGGCCTCTCCTTCTGGGTGCCTTCCTTCCACTTAAAAATGAGCAACCCCTTGTTCCTTGGTCGGCATCCACTGCAACATGCACCCACGCCTACAGCCAGCCTGCTTGCTTATCAGATCTGGCCCTGTGCTTTGGGTTTAACAACAGCAGTGTTGTGGCAACTGAAACCCCCAAGTTTACTTGCACTTGGTTGGGGGGAGAAGAGAGGCTTATAAATACACTTGCCTGGAGAGCCCTTGAGGAGTGGGAGGTGGAAGACTGTGGGGAAGGATAGGCGCTGCAGGGCTGAAGCCTCAGCTTGCTAAAGGGCTCGATGCCCAGAGGTGTTTGAGGTACCCTGCACAGCCAGGTAATTCCCTAAGCAGAAAAGGGAAATCACAAATGTCAAAAATAATTTACTGTCCCATCCACCCAGCCCTGTACATGTGTGTGCCTGAGCATCTGGCATCCATGTGCATGTATGCATATGTGTTTGAATTTCAAAGAAGGAGAAAAACCTTCCTGCAAAAAGGGAAGATAATGAGAAAATAGCTGACAAGTTATTGCTCCGTCTACTTCTGTATGAGATTGCATCTTTTTCTTGAACAAAATCAAATCAAAAAAGGAAAATGTTTCTTAGCACTGTGAAAGTCAAAACCTATGTTCATCCCGTTTCTAGAGACTTCAAAAGAGAGCTTTCCTTAATGGAAAGTTGTGATGTACGGCAAACTGGATGGTTCCACATGCGTTTGCAATTTCTGTATCTAAACCCACATGTTTTACATTCCTTGGGTTTCTTCCTCGAACTGTCTTGAGTTAGAAAGGGGCAGACGGGAGGAAGGAGCTGCCTTGCCAAGGCTTCACGCGGCAATAAGCACCACTGCCCACAAGAAGGCACTGTGTGTTCACGAATAGGAACATGCCGGGCTTTCTGGAGGAAATTGACTTTTTCGTTCCCGCCGACGCTAAAGACCCAGCACAAGATGTGTGGGTTTCTCCAGCGTCATGAAGGACAGCTGCCTTTGCCTGCAGATGTTTGGCCAGTTGCAGTTTGGATGCTTGACCAGTGAGTGAGATAAGCTCTTCAGCCTTGCACAAGGAATTAACAGATATTCTTGTACGTCTGCCCCTAGAAAGCAACTTATAACAGTAAAACAAGATTGACGAATTTGAAGATTTAATTAAAGAAAAACATATTTAGCTCTTCCTTTGTTATACTCCTTTTGCAATTACAGTATGTTTGCATTTGTATAGGCACTTCACTTTTTCCTCATGTTATCTAAATTTCCCTTCTGCTTCATGCCACAACAAAGCAATTAATCCTTTGTTTGCAACATTGGTTAGTTGTCATGGAAATTAATATGATTTCACAAATTCAAACATATGAAGATTTTTGGATCACATATTAAGAGAACAGGGTCTCATAGACCATGTCTTTTAGAAACAGCTTGGTACACAGTGAGTGCAACGGAAAAAGGATATTTTGGAAGAATATAAAACTTTTAATGCGCATAAAAAACCCAAAGTCTTGCCTTGGTTTAAAATATTTAAGCATTTCTCCCAACAAGCAAGTTGTACTTTAGATCTTGAACATTCCTCCCAACAGGCAAATTGTACTTTAAATCATTTGCAGCTTTTTGTTTGCACAGAAGATTTCTCAATCTCTTTGTCTGGATTTGAACTTGTCAGCTGAGAGAGCAGAACTGAGACGCTCCTCTTCCCTTGACAAATGATCTATTTGCTGACAGAGATGAGCAAAGGAGTGGACAATCTCAACAGTGTTTTTCTATGGCCATATTTTATTCCCCTCTTAACGTGAACACAAAAAAGCAGAAGCAGCTGCATTGAAGAAATAGGTGAAGCTGCTCTCTATGATGTCTGTATACCTCAATTGTTGGGAAGTGCCTGGCATGGGCCAAAATTCTCCATGATGACTGAAGGCTAAAGGCCAGCACCGAGCCATGGTACACACAAAGCCACTGCAGACTTGGATCTACTTTCAGGCAATGTATAAACCAAGGCTCCTACACGATTCTGGATAAAACACTGTCTGAGCCTAGTGAACAAGAGAATAGATAGTGCCAGACGCTTACTTGGATTGAGGGAGCTGCCAGACTAGCACCATACAGCTGAAAGATGTTGTACAGAGCGATCTCTCAACATTATCAGAATTGAATTAAGTTGAACTGGCAATAACAACAGAGGTAGTATATGGAACTGCTTACTTTCTAGGTGATGAATCTTCTCCCAAATTAAATTAGCTGCCCCCCTGCCCCAGCAAAAAGCCACTGACCCACAGCTTACACATACCACCTGCCTTGGGCTGTCAGGCAGGAAGGGGACACAATTCCCTCCCTCCCTTTCACATTTCTCACAACCCATGAACAGACTTGTATCACAAAGCACAAGCCATGCCAGTGATCTTTGCTCAAACATACGGAGGTGGAGTTTATAAGTATATTCACACCCCTCAAAGGGATTTTGAAAGCAGTGCTTGCCAACACTTGCAACACCTATGTTCTTCCTCTTATTTGCATGCCACACTGATGTTAAGCATCAAACATCTCAAAATGTTAAAAATGAAGGAAAGCTTGGGTCAAAACATCAGCCTTAGATTACACTAAATTCCACAGCAATCTATAACCTACTCAACATAAGAGGGAACAACCGGGCAAGTGTTCTCTTGCAACACAGGAAGCCAGTCTCAGTGATAATCACCAGCTGACCCTTATCTGTCATGAAAGAGAAGTCTAGATTTATTAAAAAATAGTCTTCAGATATTCTAAAATACATCCAATTACATTTTTTTCATTAGTATTTCTGGTTATATTACAACGTTTGTGGAGCGCTGGTGTCTGAAAACCAATATTCCCCTGAAGCATTTGTAGTTCAATCCCTTGAGGATACTTTCAAGGAGAACCGGTTCAGCAAACAAGTTTAATTTTACCTCTTGAGCACACACCTCACATCTGGATTTAACACTGGAGTGGGGCCATAGCTCATAAAAACCTGTGTAGCTTTAACTCATCAAGCTACTACTCCTAGGCAGAAAGAGTACCATTTATCCTTACTTTGATGAGTTTCTTTGTTAGATCATCAGAATTAACTGCCAAGACACCTCGATTCTGCCACAGCATGGATGTTAAATAAACCCACCAAATTTTAAACCCACCAGATTTTAAGCCCACAATGAGACACACAGAGTGAATAAACTGTGTGAACACTAAACTGGATTTAAGCAAGCCAAGCTACAATAATGTAATAACATGGTAAATCAGGTATGATGAAGAAAGTCTGAAACTACACAAAGAGAAATATGAGGCTGCACTTTCATCCAGCACAGTTATCCTACAGCAAGCAATCAGAGGAAAATGCCCTAAATCTGAGGAGCTTTATTTCACCCTCCATTAGCTGCCTAGATCCTTTGTCACAATGACAGAGTTGATTCAAGCAGCATGATTTTGCAAAGGTGGGTGCCTTGAAAGAGCCTTTTCTCAAGCTGTAACAGTTGCACTGAAATAAATATGTACAACCAGGTTCCCTGGAGTACTCCCCTGCAACAGTTCATCTGACTACAGCCTGCAAATGTTTTGGGTTCATGCGTTTCCTTCTTTGTGCCTTTCCCAAATGCTC
The DNA here is from genome assembly GCA_013400955.1 of Drymodes brunneopygia. Lineage (NCBI taxonomy): Eukaryota > Metazoa > Chordata > Aves > Passeriformes > Petroicidae > Drymodes > Drymodes brunneopygia. The sequence goes on along the minus strand of VZTZ01008534.1, from coordinate 645,002 downwards.
ACCGACCTGAGGGTGATGCCAACCATGAGTTACTGGCACCCCTTCAGATCCTACTCAACCCCTCCATTAGCTGAAATACAACCAAGCTTACAGCTAACAATTTGCATCCTACTATTTTCTTTATGCTTAAATAGGTCTTTCCTGAAAACAGATCTCTGCATTATCTCTACCAAAGATCATACGTAAACTCCTGAAGAACACTGAGAAAATACAGTGCAGCTCATGCCAGTTTAACCTTGCTCATTAATAAGTACGTAGAGCATGTGTTCATACATAACTCTGGGACTGTATTTGTACAATCAAATTAACCTTTGGACTGCTGGTGTTTGGCCGTAATTTACTGCATCTAGTTTTCAATTGCATATACAGTGCTGCTAACAGTACAGAAACACTATCCCATAAAAATCATAAACACCGATAACAAAACTGATAATGGAGTAGAATGTTTCACTTCCACTACATTAATATAATTACCATTGAACATCCATAATCAATTGTGTCTGCATCACAGAAAAATGCTCTTATTTGCAGCCTTTGCTGAAACTCAGCCTAGAAATATTTCAGTGGGGGTGGAAGGCACGAAACAGCAAAGGCAGGGGAGGAACAGACAAGTCAGTAACTCTCCCAAGACACTGATTTAATTTAAAAGGGTAGTAGCTTTTTTTTTAGTAGCTGGGCTGCAGCATTGTTCTCACATTGCCTGTGTTAGTTCCACCCCATTGCTAATTACTGTTTGAATGGGAAGTCCTGTGCAGAGGCTAAACAGAGCCCCCCCAACTGACACTATCTTGCTGAGCAAGCAGGAGAGTCTTCTGATGAGGGAGGATGGTGTATGCTTGTCAGGCCAGGCAGAAGAGACCAGCCTCCATCCAACCCAAACCCACAACAACAGGACTCAACAGAGCCTTCCCTACCCTGAGTGAGCACCAGGACCAGCACGTCTAATCTGAGGAGACACCAGCAGATGTTCCCAGTTCGCCTGTTTGCTTTGAGCAGCTGCCTCCACTGTTGGTGCCCAGACATTAAACCAACAAGTGGGATCTGTGCTGACCTCAGGTTTCCCCAAATCCACAGAGCAACAGACATTGCAAAAACTTTCAGCAGGAACAGCAATGTGACAAACCTTGCATGGCACTGCTTCCATTTGGGTGGGTTCTCATGAGGTGTGGATAAATCACCTGTCTCCATATAAAGTCCAGTTCTCCTCTGTGAACAGTGAGTCTGAATTGCAACCTCAAAGAAGGCAAAATGCCCCTTTGTTGATGAAGAAATTATACAGGTGAAACAACAGCATTCAAAAATGCTGAGCTGGTGTTCTTTCAACACATACAGTATTGGTTGGCAAGGAAAAGAAAACCTTCCATTTTACAAAATAAACCTACTATACAGTAGGTTTCTTGTAGTTAATATTTTTATTATAGTTAATTCTACATATAAGAAAATCCCACTAGAAAATGCAGATTTTACTATAATTATCTTAGAAATTACCTTAGTGTAAACCACACGATACTTTAAAAATAAAACTATCTTTCAGCATTTAACCTTAAAATATCATTGCAAGGAGAGAGGAAAAGAACCCAAAAACAAACCCACAGAAAAAACCCAAAACCTATTTCCCTTTCAAAATCACAGGTTTTAACTTTTTGACATGTGTTAGGGAATAGCATAGGAATTTATTTCCAAAGCAATGCATCATTGCATGAATGTTTTGAGAAGGATGTTGTTTTAATTGCCTGCTTTTACATTAGGAACACATGGCAAACTGAGGTGTGTGTGCAAATACGATATTCTCAGCACAAAACTGCATTTACAGTGACCTGTTCTGAGGAGGAGAGCTGTGCTCTGAAGCTCTCAACAAAGCCAGAAGCCAGGCTTCTATTCCAACTTGTGTTCAGCACAGTTGAAAAAAAAAAAGCTACATAATTTGTTTCTCATTTCTTACCGAAGAACTGTAAAAGAATGTTCATTGTGCAATATTTTGCTCCTTCCGTAGAAAAAACTTCACACAATACAGTTTGTTTCCTTCAAAACTGCAGTTTCTTTCACTTTACGTAAATCATCACAATCTTTTATTGCTAAAAGAAAGAGCTCATTGCCAAGAGACGCAATGGATTGCCTGCTCTCCTGCAAGGGCTCTTGGCTTGAGAGAGACCTAGATAGGAACTGAGCAACACCTCCTAAGCAACGATGCCAAGACAGCAGCTGGATCCCATTACAGAGCGGGACAATCCTGTCCAAACAACTGAATGCCAGGATCTCAGGGTATGAAAGGCTTAGAGGACATTGCTATAAAAAAACAAAGATCTCCATGAGAGTTTGGATTTTTGGGTTGAAAAAACTTTTGGGTTGCCTACTGAAAACACTCCTATAAATTTGTTGTTTTGATAATAATGTGAAAGGAGCTATTCCCCCAGTACTGTGGCTCTGAACAGTCAATGGTCTTCTGGGAGAAAAATAAAAGAGAAGAAAAGTAGACTGAAAGTGCTTCACATTAAAGAAGCAAAAAAAATTATTTTTAAGCTTAGAGCTAGTAACTATCTCCTAATAGTACTTAGGAAACAGAAATTTTACCCCAAAGTATTGCTCATCTCTGTTGTGACATGATAGGTTTGCAATAATTTTCAATAACTATGACTTAGATTTCAAGGAGACTAAAGATAAGCAATTCTATTCTGAGAAACTTTTGAAGGCAATCACTTTATGGTAAGGTCTCAGTCCAAACACTGGAGAAAGCTGAAAGATAGGAAATGTGTAGATAACCATCTACTGCTGGAAAACAATTAAAAACTTACCAAAGGACAGTTTGGAATAGAAATATTTCAGTTAGCAAGTGGGGGGAGTGGGGTCTCTGAAATAAGGAAAGAGGACCAATCAATTCAGAATGCACCAGACTGTGCAGTCTCTCCCTTAGACAGTTCCAAGATGCTGGTTTTCATCTGCAAAGTCCTTCCTTGCGGTGGTCCCAAAGAGCTGCTGCTGATTAGCCCACATCAGGAGCAGAGGAATACTGAGAGGAAGATGAGCAGTTGGTTGCAGCTGTAAAAGCCATGTCAGAATGACCTGACAGGAAAGACAGAGAGGTGCCGGCACCCACTCACCAGCAGGATGCAATTCAAACCCTTCATTTCCACCCTACATATTCCCCCAACATGGAAAACTCAGACTACAGACTAACCCTGACTGCCAAAACACCAGCACGTGAAATGTGTTTTGCTCCTTGTTTAGGTTATCTCAATTTCTGTGAGGAACTCAAATACAACAGCCTGGGAATAGATTGTTATTTAGTAAGGACTTATAGCACAGAATAAACAACCGCAGATAAAAACCTGCCATTTTCAGGGTCTGCCAGACACAAGCCAATAACAATGGCAATCTCCTCAAATCACTCATGGATTCTGTTGCATTTGCCCCTCTTATTTTTGATAAACTTTGAATCAAACAGCAAGTCAACTTTCCCAAATGGCCATATTTACCAAAGGCAGGGCAAGAGAAAGATTTGGGCTGTATTTTTCATTATACAATGGCAAAAGCTATGACCAGCAAAGTCGAACTCCACAAACAGCTGCAACTGAACTGGACAGGCAGTGTGAGCTCGGCAGGGCAACCACCAGAAAGCAGCAGAGAAGAAAAGGTGGGAGAGCTGAGGTGGAGGAAGGACAGTCCAGAATGAGAAACAAAACTACCAGAGCAAATATGCTGACAGTAGGTTAGTTAAAAATATGCCTCTGGCAGAGTTAAGTGATGGACGGAGAAGAGAAATTGTGGCATCTCCTAGGAGAAAAAGCCTGCCCACAGTGGGGAGTGAGAGAATTGCTGCTCTGGCTGTGCCCCTGGACTGGTTGCAAAGCCTGATTCCTGCCACTCTGGGGTCATGAAAAGATTTCTTCTCCTGTGGGGAATGATGACAGGACAACTCTGTAGCTCAAGCTTGAATTCAGGTGAGAGGAGAGATTAATATAATCATCTTCCTAATGAGCTTGTATGTGGCAGACAAAGCTTGCAGGCATGAGAGGGCTTGCATGGCACAAGGGAGGCTGCCCAGGCAGGGAGGCTAAAAACAGCCTTAAGCATCTGGGTCTGCTGCTTAAGTGGCCAGAAAAGACTGAGAAATTAGAAAAGGAAAATGGGCCCCAGAAAAGAGCCAAAAATTACGTTTGTCCAGCTTCAGGAAGCTGACAGATTCTCAAGTTTTTGGGTACAAAAACCAATACAAACTCAGGAAAAATAAGCTCATACTTAGAAGAGCTAATGTCTGTGCACAAAACAAGGTGGAGGATTGCACTTTGGGACACAGCCATATTGGGGAATCAAATATAAAACTCCAGATGAGAAACAGGCAATGAAGAAAAATGGTATCTACAATTTCTGGCTTTAATCATTGCATTAGAGCCAAATCTGGATCAGCTAAGACATGTGATGACTGCTTGGATACTCCTGAGGGACAAACTTGGCTCTCAGAGAAGGAAAACTACCCCTCGCATGGGACAGATGGGAGCACAAGCAGGTCCCAACTATCATATTCCACCAGCAATTTATGGTCTTTGACATAGATGCACAATAGTTTTTGCTTTTCAGATGCTGCTTTCCCTTTTTTGTGAGGGAACTATTATGTATGCTCCTGTCCATTCAGGTTAGAGAATTCACTTTTTAAGCTTGCAATTTAAAAAAATCTTGAGTTTATTTTAAGAACACACACGTACCTTCACTTTTCAGTTTGGTGAGGCTGAGCATGACAGTAAATAACCAACTACTGGCCTTGTCTACTGTAGATTTAAGGTGACAAGGAGAAAGGCAGTCAAAGACTCAACATGGTCTATGCTTTTGGAGGCTCTGCAATTGTGCTGTTTCACTTTGCATGTTTGCAACCAACCCACCGTTATAATCCCTAGTGGGGGTGGTGCTCCAACTCTAGACCAAAATTAAATTAAAGTGAAAAGCACTGTTTGTTTGTGTCTGGGTCAAGAACTGTTGCAATCAGACCTCACATTTCATGACCATGATCAGAAACAGATCATTTTACACAGGGGATGTCAAATACACCCACTAAAATTGTTTGGATTTTTGCTTCATTTTTTGTTTTCTTTTTCCCCCCAAATAAAAATATTTTATTTGATTGCACTGAACAGCTTTTGCATTTTCATGGAAAGGATTTTCTAGAATTTCAATATCTATTGTAAAATAAACCTGCAGGCTAAATCTGAAAATATTCTCCTCCTTTCTGAAAGCCTTGTATGCAAGCTACACTGACAAAATTCTAGTCTGTTCACGCAGATTTCCTAATAAAAAACCCTTAAAAAATCAATGAAATTAAAAAGTAACAAAGCAAACAAAAATGCTGTGAAAGCTGTTAGTGTATCCTATATGCTTTTTATCTATCTGATTATGATAGCTGGCTCACAAATGGTTGCCCTGGGATGCAAAGAAATGACAGAAATTCTGAGTGCTCAATTGTTTCTGTAAATTTGGCCATACAGCTGTAATATTTCCTTTACAAATTACAAAAATACTTTCCTTCCAGCCCTAGCTTTGTGCTAAAGCTGCGCACTCCCCATCTGAGATCTCATTTGATTTCCTAACAGATGTTTTACAAACTTGGCAAAAGAGAACAGATCAAAAGTAGGATCCAATCAGAATTATACTTAAGGTTATTTAGGTATAGGCTATACTAAAAAGTTATGTTTAAAAGAAATGTAGACATACCAGCTAACAGTTGCACAGTTAAGCACACAAACAACTGTGCTCACTCTTATTCCATGATACACTTTTGATGGCATTTAAAGCATTTGCAATCCCAGGTGAATGTAAACCTGTTTTTAAGGACTTTCCCCCCACATTCTTACTTAATGCTATTAACAAAAGAAGTTGAGACTGCTTCTGTTTAAATGTTTAGATTACTTTCAAGGGTGGTTATATCTGAATGTAAGATTTATTGTACTTTATAATCCTTGATTTGAGGAGAGCTCCATCATTACTGCAACTTCTTTATCCCTAAGTATTTAATTTTTTAATACTCTGCAAACATTCCTTATTGTATACGTGACTATAAATGTAATATATGATATTTCCATGGTTTGAAGATATACAGTAATAGACATACATATATTTTTATGTACATATTCATTGCTGTATCAAAGCAAAGATGGCATGCTTCCCCAAATAAGAAAAGTTTACAGTGAGTAAACCATCAGGGGATCTATGGAGCAGAGCAAGACAGCTGAGATCAATGAGCAGATCTGGTCCCTGGTATGTCAGCTGGAAGTTGATTGTAATAGCTGTGCAAGGTTGGCATTTACTGAGAGGGAAGACAGAGTCCCCTACTCACGATATCTTGGGGCTTTAAGAATCTGTGATTGCCTAAGCTCCCCTGGAAATGATGCCTAATAAGCAGTGAAGCAAAAGGCAAAGATGCTACAGGGAGCCTTTCAAGCACTGATGGATAAGCTGGTGTGCAATACATCAGAGCATCTGCAATCAAGCTGCTTAATTAATGAAAGACAACTCTTGATGTGAATTATTCCAAATTATTCCTGATTTCTCCAAAACCAGCCTTGCTGCAAGATTTGCCTTACATTTAATTGCAAGAAACTGAAATGCAGACCATGGAGTGCTTAACTTAGCATTACCAACACACACAGTTCTGCATTTAAGGGAATACTTTTTTTTCAGGAAAACATCTCTGTGTATCTGAGGTCTTACCTCTGAGATACCAGAACTGACTGGTAAACCTATCACAAGAAATAGCTAGCAGACAGCTTCAGAAGTAGGGCACGTCTCATCTTAAGCATTTTGAAATGCACACACACACAAAAATCCTTATTCACAGAGTAGGACTGCATGGATCACATACACCATACATGAACTTCAGTCAAAACTTATTTGAAGGCAATTATGCTAAAGGATCCACTGCTGGGAAACACCCAGGTAGTTACATCTGCACTGCCTAAGCCTGTGCCAGGAGTCTTTGCTAATAACTGTTTACCTCTTCAGCTGACTGGTTTTTCCTTTCCTTTTAGGATTTCCACCTTCGCGACCTGCTAATGTAGTCATGTGGCTATCAAAGTTTCCGCTACGAATGCTATTCCAACTCGCTGCAGTCAGTCAAAGCTGATGACTAGCAGCATATCATACTGGCATGGAATAAGGAAATTTTAGTCCTAAGAAATTTGGTTCCCAAGAATTCGCCATCAGCTTCAGTGGGTTCAGGATTTCAATTACTGCTCCTAGGCCTTCCAGAAAACAAAATAAACTCTGCAACACACAAGCTCATTGCTCCAAACCTTGAAGGGATACAAATTGTAGTCTAGTATAATATATAATATATATAATATATATAAACTCTTTTTTCATATTACTTAAGTGCTTTTCAGTAATAAAACCCAATAAATATGGCACAACCTATTAGGAAAAAATAACTAAAATAATATTTTTAAATTGTGAACAAATAAAGAGACTAAGACTTGCTAAGCAAGTCCATAGTGTGTACAGTGTCTTTTTTAGTATTTTGCAAGACTTTTAACATGTGGTTTTAAAGAAACACATGCACACCAGCTGTGCAGAAACAAAAATAAACTTCAGAACTCCAAGGACCCATTTTGAGGTATCTTTTAGGTCAACCCTCTGCAAACTAAGCATCTGAATCTGTACAACTTAGTAAACGAAAATCTCCATAATTTCTGCTGCTAAATAACATATTCTGAAAAGTCTCCAGTGCATAGAAACTGAGTCAAAGGCAGAAGGGTACTGTGCAGTCAGCAACATTTTCACTTTGAGGAAGTGAAATGCTTGTCTGAAACACTCCTCACTCCTGGAAAAGAGAAAGGAGGGTTGATCTTCATTGCCCCACACAATCCTCTCTTCCTACAGGTCTCAATAAAATTATGCTTGGCACAGCCTAAGTGCTGAATCTGGACATGCCTTTTGATTCCCCCCTCCTACCACTGCTATCCATGCCTGCCTGGTCAGCTCCTGTACAGTTTCACACTGTGATCAAAATTACACACCTCTCTTTGAATAAAAGCTGTTTCTAAGCTTACTTTCTGTAATTTAAACATAATCTTCTAACTTACTGCTTTACAAGTATTATGGAGCAGGTCAATGAAACGAAACATTTCCAGTTCAGGCAAATGGATTAACTTTCCAGCATTCATCCAGTGCAGCACTGGAAGGAAGATCACAGTGACTTTGTCCAGCCAATAGTGCTGCCAATTCACTGCAGAATATAAAATCATTTCAATCTGGGGCTGCAAAACAAATGGAAGGCCTGCCAGCTGCAGGAAATCTAGGAAAGAGGGAAATGTGTTTTTTACCATTGAGAAGTTAAGGACAAGCCAACACAATGGTAAATTGCTGTGAGAGTGGGCTGAGTCATGAGACAGGTCCAGGGTGAGTTAGGGACAGGCTTTACCACAGCCCTCAGGGAATCTGCAGGTGGAGGGGTCCCTACTATTTGAAATTACTGAAGTTCAACTGAAGTTAACTCTTAATTAAGGATAAGCCTATACTTAAACAAGGGATTCAGAAGACATCTGACCATATCAACAGTTCTCATGCCCATCTGAAAATAAAGTTTAATGCGATTATAAATGTACACAAAACATAAATTTAAACAGCAGTAAAAGCCAGGAACAAGCTGTCTTCACAAACTTTGACATCAGGTGGTTTTTTCAAACATGTCAAATCTTGACAAGAGATGTGTGACTATCGCACAATACCAACCCGTGAAAAGAACCTGTGAGGCCTAAGAAGCTCCTTTTAGCCGGTCACATCCTTCAACATCATTCTCACTACTGTGGTGTGCCTCTCCATGGCTGAGCGGGTCCTGCCATGGTATGTCCAGGTGGTGCCAAGGAAGAATGATGCAAAAGGTGTCAAAATTAATCCTTAAATGTCTTCTCTATGAATACAATTACAGCCTGTAAAGGAGCATTTAATCAGCATCCATTCTTTTGCAAAGTTCATAATGTGTGGAAGTTTTCCAAAGTACTTTGTCTTCATAATTCTCCTCTCAAAATTCCCAATAATTCATATTTAGTACAAATAAACATATTCTCCCTTAGTCAACAAAACAAGAAATGTTTTGTTGTCAAGAAATGTCTTGAATTTCAACATTTTTTAATGCTATGAAAGTAAAAAACACTGACTATTCCATCTTTTGTTAAGATTTCAGGTATCTGTGAGCAGGACTACACTATTTTCAAACAGATTTAGTTTAAACTCCTGACCCTGTTAGGCTTTAGATTCTGCACTTTCTACTGAAGCTTTAGCAAAATTCTTCTCATCCTGTCAGCTGCAAGTTCTACTTTGTTTCCTTCCATTAGCGTGTGAAATGTCATTAGTTTTATCATCTTTGCAGGACAAAAAAGGTGACAAGTAGATTTTCAAAAGTACCTCCTGCTATTTCCATACAGGTTTTGCTTGCAAACTTTATTTTTTTTTCTTTTTCACTCTTAAACAGTATTTAAGCATTTGTTTCCCTCATTCCAGAAAGGTTTTGGCACATTACACATCTTCCAGATATTGCCATGAAAATGTTGTTCCATTTAGTTAGATGCTCAGTTGTTAAAAATACCAAAGATTTACTGTTAAAGATCCAATAAGAAATAGAAAGTTTCCTAAAAACTGCACTACACAATAAAAAAAAAAAGGTAATTAAAAGGTATAATTATTCCCTTGCTACACTATAGTTCAGGAAGTCCTTTTGATTATATATTTTAGTAGTAAAAGACCTGAGATGCTGCTCAATTATAAAAATATATAGTTGCAGAAAGTTATTTCCTCTATCAACTGGTTTTTAGAAATTATTCTTTCCATTATATACATACATAAAAAATATCTCCTTCGCACACAACATGTTTTTATCCACTTTATATGCCTGTATTGCACCATTCCTCCTGATGGAGAACATCTTAATGCCTTCTAGCATTGTAATAAACTAGCCCAATAACCAGCCTTTTGCCAAATCAGGCCCATGGCTGGATCGGTTAATCAGATGTCCAGCTGACTCAAGGTGAACCTTCAAAAAACCAGAACATAAATAACTATGGGCAGATAATTTTGGCTAAATGGGGTCTGAAGAAGGCACTTTGCAGCAAGAGCTAAGCAGATGCCAGAAAAGGAGAAACTGGCAACGGGGACAACAAATGCTGGGACATGTTATCAGCCAAAGCAAGAATACATAATCACAGATCCCATGTCAGTGGCCAGGAGTTCAAAGTAAACCACAAATAAATGTATCATGTTCATGCACATCTCCTAGAGTTGTTTAATGTTTTTGTTCCCTGCATTTCTGCATGTTCTACAAATAAATCATCCTGCATCTAGGATATGTGTCTGGCCTCTCCACTTCTCTAACTCCAAAACATTTCTACTGCCAGTGCTACCATATGATCAAGAAAAAGCACCATCTGTCTCTTCCAAATGTGGTCTTACTCATTTACCACTTCCACCTTACAGTTTGCATATGCTGCTTGTTGCATATTTGCTTCTTTCCCCCAGCTTCTTTTCAAAGCACAGAAAAAGAAGAAAAAAAATCCACCATAATGAAACAACAGTTGGTAACAACAATTTAAGTTTTTTCAGGTTAGCACACAGTGATTAAACTTTCCTTTTTTCCAATTTGCACATCATCAGAGCTTCAGATATGCATGCAAATATATCTCCTTCATATTGCAAGCTTTTGCTAATTAATTTCAGAATTTTCAGAATAGGAACAACCATTGAACTCAGAAGAGAATTTCCAGCATTATCACGCAACATTGACTCTCAGCTGTAGTTTCTTCTGGTGCTCAGATGTTCAAAACTTTTACAGAAGCAACTAGCAGAAGTGCCATTCTTTCTAAAATTGGATAATACCAGAATACACCCTTTTTGTGGTCAGAAAATTGCTGCTGTGTCTGGATGATGCAAAGAAGAAATAAACCTGCAGTTCTTTTTCATCTTGGAAGATGTATACCAGAGCAATTTGCAGAATTTCCCTGTTGACTTTTACTTCATGGCAAAGAAAAGAAGCGTCTGTCCCAGGCAGTAAGTATCCCAGTGCAAAGACACAGTGGGGAATGGTATTTCCTTTTAGTTTAGAGAAGTTGTTTACTATGTAGTGACAAAGTTTAACTAAAAATGGCTAAATTTTTTCTTTATGGATGGGGGAAGGAATATTTTCATTATTGTAAATAAATATATTTGTATATATATAAACACACACACACATATATATACACACATACGTATAACAGACTATGTACATATATGTATATAGTAAAATGTATATATATTAATGTGTGTGTATATAGATATAAATATATATATACATAATGAATATGTATGTGAACAATACAGCACCCTGTATGCAAGACTTGCCACCAAACCATCCACGGAGTGCATACCTCCAGAGTCAGCAATTTCAGGAACACAAGGTGCTAAAGCACAAACATGACAAGAACCATGTTGTAACACCGAAGTAGGGAAACTGATTTGTAGATCTTTGATCTCTCAAACTTGAAAGAAGCCTGGCGCTCCAGGAACGCTGTTGAGCACCCTGGAATTGCAGTGGAGATGAGGTGGAGCTCCTGAGGCGAACAGGCTCATACATACCATGCTCCCTATCTGCACTCTCTGCACCCCTGCTGCCAGATCCAGGACCCCTCTGAGCTCAGCCCTGTGCTCACTCAGGAAAGGTCAATCTCAGGTTGCTTCCAGATTCCAGGTGACATTGTGGCTGTGCTTTCATTGTTTTCTAGAAATTGAATCTGAGGCAATTTGAACTTGCCTGTAAGATGCTACAACATTGTATTCAATGGCAATAAAGACCTCTGCTGGCACACCCCAGAGCTCATCTCAAGCCTGTATTTATGTGCAAGTTTGTCTTCATGTTCATGTAGAAATTTGCCACCCTAGCCTTACATATAGTGCAATCATATGCAAGATATTAATGATACACAAATGGGCAATTCAAAAAGTGAATGGGAGAACATCGCAGAGAACAAGCAGTAACAACTCACCATTTATCAGCACTGTTAAAAATAACACTATTACCTATCTCCCGTGAAAACAAGGCAGTATAGCATAATCTTGTAGTCCAAAACAAAACTATAAATCAAACACCTCATTTTCTGTAATCTTTCATCTTGATGGCTAAAAGTCATGATGGCACAAAGAAAGCTTACCTAAGGTACAGCATTCAAAAATTGTATCAGCCTCCATGCTCCACTAGCATTTTCAAACAGCCTGTTGCAATAGACTTCTTTACAGAGCTACTGCTACTGGCTCCCTGCCACTAGTAAGTTTTTGATCACCTGTGGTTATGAGTACACTTTCCTGTAGAGCAAGATTTACCAATGCTCACAGATCCACAAGTCTGCATTCCTGGCAAACATCTGTAATTCTTATGCATCTCAGACTGACTCACTGCAATAGATGTCAGACCCTTGTAGGATGGTGCACAGGCACCTTGTCTGTCCAGTGTCACCACATGGTATGACAGCAAGACATTACAGGCTATGATGCAAAGGACTTGGCCAGGTAGACCTGCCTGAGTATTGCTGAGACTGTCTCATCCACCAGGCTGGTTAAATTACTAAATTTGTGAAAGGGAGTTGTGCAATCTGAAGCTTTGCCCTGTACTTTCCCCTCTTATCTCAGAAAACTTGTGAGACTCCTTGCAGACACAGGCAGACTTTACCACCAGCAGCTGGGATATGCTAAGCTATCTCATAACCAAATGTATATTTGAGGTTGCACTACATATACAATACAAGCTTCCCCCTGGAGATTTTGTAGTATTTTTCACAGATTGTGCAAGACACAAACATTATTTTTCAAGTATATATTGCCAATTTTTACTTAGCTATGTCACCTTTAGCTCTTGCACTACAATCAATAAAGTCCGTAAATGTACAGCTGTTCTTTTTTTTTTTTTTTCATACAGGGTATAGAAAAAGTCATTAGAGGAAGATTTTTCCAAATTTAATTTTTATGAACAACAGAAAACTTACTGAGATTGCAGGCAGCAATTACACTAGCAAAAAACTTGAAATGACTGAGTTCACCTGGTTCAGCATGGGAAAAGGATGAACAGGAACACAAAAAGGATCTATATTTATTTAAGAAAACAGGCTGAAAAAAATTAAGCAACTTTGTATACAAGACTACAACCAAATCAAAACTACAAGGCAAAAAGACTCCAGGAAAGTTACTGTTTCCTAAAAGAGACAAAACAAGACATAAGCATAAATTTCCCAGATGAGGCAGAAAATGTAGAGAAACAGAAGGAGATCCTCTTGGCTAAATCATGAGGACTTTGCTGACTTCAGAAATAAAAAGTCATGGGAAGTGCAACTCAGCTCAGACCACTACAGATGAAATACAGGCACTCAGGGGCAAAATCAGAATGAACAAAGGTGCTTTTAACATCCCTTGAGACACACAGCAAGAAAACACTTGAAGAAGGAAAGAGGAAAATAGGAAAGAAGGAAGAAATTTCAGAGAGATGACAACAGAAATTGAAGATACTATTATTAAATGCAAGGCAAGTACATCCACAGTTATTACTGAGAAGGTTGATAGGTTTGATGCCTCTTTGCTGCAGCGTTTGCTAGGAAAGATAGCGTAATCAGATGATTAGAATAATCATGGATATACCAGAGGAAAACCAGACTAGATAAGCTGAGACATTTCCATGTCAGCTGAGCCAGATGAATTGCACCTGAGAGAATTTCAAGAAGTCAGTGAACTAATCTCAGACCCATTACAGGCTTTCTTTGAGGAGGCACAGGCAATGGCTGAAGTTTCAAAAGGCCAGAAGGAGGCAATTACAGTGCCTGTCTTTAGGAAGGGGAGTACATGAACAATGCATTCTTGCAAAGAGTGTGGCACCACGGCAGAAGGAGCAAGTCCCACACTAGGAATTACAGACAAGTATCATGTGGGAGAAACAAGAAATAATCTAGTCTTCTGCTCTGCAGAGATGACTCCCTTGCAGTATTGCTCCTCATTGTGACCATTGCACTTGAGGAAGCACAAGGAAAACTTGGAGACAGCCCAGAGCAAAGTGCCCAAAATCATCACACAGCAAAACGAAGAATAAGAGACCTTGGTTTGTTTAGTCTGGGGCAGAGAAGACAGGAAGGAACTGGGGAACATTTTTCAAATACTTTTCTTAGTCACGCTTTACCTAACAGAATTTTCTATGGCCAGTGAGGCTGGGGTTAAGTTGCAGGAAGATTTAAGCTACTGGATGTTAGGAGAATTTTTTGTGGTAAAAGGAGTTACATACTTGATTCTCTGGGAAAGTTTTGGAAGTTTTAGGAGAGTTCATGGCAGTTTTTAAGAACTTGCAGTGAAACATCTAGTAAGAAGGGTTTAGAACTGGGCCTGCTCAGGGTTGGCAAATGCAGTGAGGGATGTTTCAGGATCCTGTCAGACTCCATCTCCTGTAGTGCATAAGACCTGGGACTTGGGAGAATGATTGTCTCTCCCTCTGGACACATAAGTACATAGAAATACCTTACCCAATAAACTCTAACAGATGTATCAGTATGAAAATGCTGATTCTAGGCCTCCTTAATTCAGTTTGTAGGTCTTAACTGTGTCAAACAGAGGAGAACAACGAACTCAGGGCACCTCTTTATGTTATGAGTAGGAAAAGCCATAGGATTGCACTAGGAAATCTCCCAATGATGACCAACCTGCCCTAAATGGAAAAGGAACATGATCTGCCAGACGCGACAATGTCGAATAGTTCCAGATGTGCTCCCAGTGAACTTGGCAGTAAAAATCTGGTAAAAATTTGTCAATGCTGTAATCTAGCTAGGGGATTTGTTGTAACACAGAATAACTTTTACAGAATGTTCTTGGTCCAACCTGACACGTTGATAAGCATGGGGTACAGCAAGAATGCTTGTCGTGCCTGTTTCAATCTTGGCTGCCCACAATGACCCATTTGAGTTTGAAAAATCATTTAAATTAAAATAATTTTAATTCATCTCTTCATGTATTAAGAGAATGGGATAGATATATGATCATGTAAGATGCTTCTGGAATGGAAGAAAATAATCATCGCTCTAAAAATGAGAGAGAGAGTAAGGAAACTCTTGTTTCTAACCCAGTATTTCGTGTCCCTATCCTTTGTTTTCCTGAATGTTTCAGTCTCTATTTTCACATCCACAACAGTATAATGGGAATTGAAAGCATTGATCAATCTTTATATGGAATTCTGAGATACAAGGCTGGAAGAGTCAAAGTCCTGCATCTAGAAATCATGATTGCATTTATCCAAGACTATTGTTGATTATATGAATAGGGTCAGCATATTAAATAAAGGCATGAAACAGAGGATAAGATCTTCTTCCCCATACAGGCATCATGCAAAGGGCTGATGTGGTACAAAGGAATATGACAACTCCTTATTTTTTCAAGGAATACTTTCTGGAACAAAAATCTGGCAGATTACCGTAAGACAGTCCTCCAAAGAACCTTTTCACAATTGCTGGCATATAGAAAATGGTGTCAGTAGAAGAAGCTGTCACAGAAATGCTACACAACTTTGTGCCCCTTTCAGCAGCTATTGGATGCTGCATTAAATTAGGTGTGCACCAGCTTGCTCCTCTTAAGACTCTCTCATCCCCAGAGCAATGCATTAAGCAGGAAGACGAAAAGTGATGCAAAAAGTACTCAAATTCAACACAGTCACTCCTCA
Source organism: Drymodes brunneopygia (assembly GCA_013400955.1). Taxonomy (NCBI): domain Eukaryota; kingdom Metazoa; phylum Chordata; class Aves; order Passeriformes; family Petroicidae; genus Drymodes; species Drymodes brunneopygia. Next base: position 629,311 of record VZTZ01008534.1, on the reverse strand, counting down.
TCATGTTTTGCCTTTGTTTCTACTTTTTAAGAGCTATGGACCAAAATTGTATTCCGTGTATTTCCACTTTTCATTTGGAGAATTTTGTGATATGACAGACTTTTTTTCTGATTGTATGAAAAGCTTTGGTTGGGGGGAAAAAACTCCAACAAACCACAAACAGATAGACACAGATTTACATATACATATATATATATATGTATGTAAGGTAGAAGCACAGAATTACAAACCTGAGATATAGAAAATTCCTACTAAGTAGCTAGTCTTTCCTTTTTGCCAATAAATATAACATCATGGAGCAGGACTAACAAAATTATGTGTGTCTGACACAGGTGGGATATCTGAAACTCTTCATTTCAAGTTAGAGATAGCCATCTTCTCCTGCTAGAACATCTCTTATGGTAGGGAATAGAGTTTTGGTTTTCTCATTAGTAGGGGGAAATGATCCTCACGAGAATCCTCAATCTCATTAATTCTTAAAAAAAACCCAACAAAAATGGAGCCCCTAAACTGAGACTGAATGTGCTTTTTAGGTCATGGTAGATGGTAGCATTCTCTAAGGATGGTTACCATAGACAGACTCACAAAGGTTACAAAAATTATGGGACAAATTCTCAGCTGGATTAAAACAACACAGATGCTCGTACTTATATGGAACTACACCAGTTCATTCCTGTTAAGAATTTGCCAGATAGTTCCAGATTGATATATCCATCCACCTGAGAGGTTAACAACTTCAAGCCCCTCAGATACCGTGATGACAGCTCCAAAGACAAATAGAAATTGTGCTCTTTACTTGAAAGCTCATCATCATTACTTACTACTTATACAGCATCAATACCATGTACTTTGGGACTTAACAAAAATTGCCTACAACTCAGGCCCCAGGATCAGTAACTACCTACTGCTGTTGTCATTCTATTAGGTGAGCAAAGCTGTAGCCAGCCACTCTTTTCAGTTTAATTACATCTATAAACATAAGAGCACAGAGTAGCAAAAGACTGTTTCTAATCCTAGGCTTTGTGCACCAGCTTTCTACATAATCAAGTGAAAACAGCAGAGAAATGTTTTTGGAAATGTAAATATACTGAAGGAAAACCAAATATTTTCAGTATCTAAAAACCTTACACTGGGACTATCCTGGAAATTTGAGAAGGCACAAAAGAAACAGTAAAGCCTACATGAACAAACATTCCTAGCTTCTTGGAGCACAGCTGCCAACACTATTGTAAGCAAGAGAAAGACTTTTTAGGTGATACAAACTGTCAGAGCCATTGCAGAGACAAAAAACAAGATACTGAAGATCTAACAGAAGAGGCTGAAACTAGTAAGATCCTCAAACTACAAACCACACAGCTCTCCTTTGAATTGGCTCTGACCTGACTCAACTGACCTTGAAGAGCAGAGGATTTGAAATTGTGTAAGCAGGAAATGGAGAGGAATGGATTCTCAAGTTCACTCTGGACCTTACAAAAGCACCCCACACTATTATTTTAGCAATTTTCAGGCAAAACGCCCTTTTCATCTTCTTGCTAAGAAATAATAGCATGCACACCAAAGCCAATAATTAGCAAATACAAGCAAAATCACAGAAAACAGGCATTCTTTTTATGGATGACTCCAGGGGCTGTTCCCCATGTAGTCAATCAGATACAGAAAACAGAGCTGGCACTCATTGCAGTAGATGTTAGTATTCCGGTGCTCAAAACAACACAGTGGATTTGGTAGACCTAGTTTTCCATATTTCAAACTACACAAGACCTTCCAGACTAGTAAATGTCTTCAGGGCAGAGGAATGGCTGCAACCTAACATCTGCCAAAAAACAGGAAGGCTTTCTGTCATAATTATCAGTTGTTAACCTCATGGCCAACACTGTCTTTTTCAGCTTTTCTGACTGAGATATCTGCATGTTTCAATAAGCTCAATTTTAATTTTTATTAGCACAAAATATTTCCTGATAGTTCATATTTGTGTTAGTCTCAACTTTTTTCAACACACATTTTAAAGGTGGGAGGTAGGACTAACTTGAATTTTTCAAGCTTTTAGTGCCCAGCATGTAGTGCTTCATTATAGTTTGGATATCCACTAAATAGAACCAAAATAGTATCTTTGGAGGTATTGTATTTCTACACAGTTTAAAAACTTTTCTAGCTCAGTTGTAGATAGTTATAGTTAGTTTAGTACCTCCACTTCTCTGTGGTGACCAGTGACAGAACCCAAGGGAAGAGCATGAAGCTGTGTAAGGGGAGGTTTAGGCTGGATATCAGGAAAAGGTTCTTCACCTAGAGGGTGGTTGGGCACTGGAATGGGCTCCCCAGGGAACTGGTCACAGCACCAACCTGACAGAGTTCAAGAATCATTTGGAAAACACTCTCAGGCATGTGGTGCGAGTCTTGGAGATAGTCATATGCAGGACCAGGAGTTGGAGTTAATGATCCTCCTTCCAACTCAGCACATTCTGTGATTGAACATGCAGAAACTGTAGGCTCTTTTTCCATTTCTGAAAATTTCCAAAAAGGTACTGATGATATCCCATCATTGCTGCCATGACTGCAAGAAAATGTACATTGGCATTTGGTGGGAAAGAGGTGCTTAGCTTTCAAGAAAGCAGATTTAAATGAGCTCTATGAAGAGTTGCATTTTGGTACATGAATGAATTAATGTAATCCCACTTCCAGCGATTTAAAGCTGAGGAAGATGAGTGGGAATAAGGGTCCTTTAGTTTCCAAAATAAAGATGATATAACAGGTACTGAATTAATGAACATCGGCAATAGTCCTAAGCAAGGGGAGATAAAAATATGGGAACACTAGGGATTAAAGAAAGTAATGACATGCAGCTCTGGCAATGTGGTAATACTTACATGTCTCAAATACATGACTTGCACATAATAAAGTTTTGGAGGGGCTCTAAATGCAGAAAAAGAGAAAGCTGTAGAAATAAAGGAGATGGAGCTCATGGTCTGAGGGAGTGAGAGACAGCAAGAGATTTCCACAATGATCCCTGATACAAAAAATAGGCCATACTAGCAGAAGAAGCCATTTTCGACTTGAGAAAGGCATCCTTAATATTTTAGGTCAGATTACTCTATTATCAGAACCAGATGTTACATTACAGTAACCTTTTCTTTAAGTCACAGTACCTACCCATTTTCTATTAAAAAACCCTGTTCTTCCATCTATTTCAAATATCCCTTAGTATAGCAGTTTATAAATCCCAGAATACCCCTTTCCCTTACACTGCCATTGTTACTACAAGATCCACCACTTGCTCTACAAATCTTGTAATGCTCCAATAGCTGGAGAACTCAATGGCGTATCAAGCAAGGATCACTCTGAGAAGAGCAGGTTTTTTTATTTCCTTATAGTGGCCATTCCAGACACAAGCACTACCCTAAGCCACGGTGTGTTCCTGCATGCTCTTCATATTTCCTTGGGGTTCTGAATCATTTCCATTTAAGAGAAAACAAAACTAAAAAACCACCTTCTTCTCATTCCTGTTCAGGTTTGGCATTTCCAAAGTGCAAGCACAATCTCCACCCTTCTTACAGTATTCTCTTTAAGTATATGTTTTTTAGCAAAGATTTTAAACTACGGAAAATTCTTCAAATGTGTAAAAGTGCTGAGTTCAGATGTTCATAAAACCTGAGTCACTACATTTCTGAGTAAGAACAACAGATGTTTTCCATTTGCTTCTGTGCTACTGTATTTATTTAGCTACCCTTCCTTGTAAGAGCAAAATTCAAAAGGAAAGGGGAATGCATGGTAAAACCAGGCAGTGAGTCATGAGAACTGGATTTTTAGCAGAAAATGTCTCCTTTATTTGAACAGCTTCAATATTGCCATTTATTTATGAAAGAACACTCCCCACATGTTGAAGTATTGAAAACAACTGACCTCTTTAAAGTTCTTTAAGCATAAACATTAAAATAATAGAGCAAACCCAATTTTGTTCTTTCATAAAGCAAAAACAAGACTATGAGTTCGATTTGACACATTGTCTGTGTGTTTGTAGCTTACAGCAAGGTCAACATCAAGTGAAATGAAATTATGAATCCTGGGTAGGGGGTGGGAATCACATAAAGGAATCTGGCCTAGCTATCTGAGGTTAAAGCAATTGAATTACTTAAGGGTGTTGCATAGTCAGTCAGTCTCAATGGCATGGACTAGCAATCAATTATTTCTCTTCATGCCATTTTTATAATGCATTTTTGTATTTTGGTGTAAAAAGAAAACATAGTTACTGCACTAACATTTTTCAAATGACATATTAAGCATTTTTAACATGCTGAGAAAAGCATGAAGTGAGTTTGCTGTTACCATAAATTTAAAGAATAGGTGAATTTTGATTGTAGGATGGAATTTTTTTTATACAAGTAAGTTTTTTCAGTGATACATTTTGATTAATTTAAAATACTCCTCACTTAAAGCTTTGGGAGCATATGCACAATATTGGTTAAAGCTTCATACACTCAAGGTCTAGACATAAAGCCTTCTTTGCCTCCCTTCATCCCCAGCTTTGTCTCTCCCACCACACCCTCTCATCCATTTAGCTCTCTGCTATTGCCAAGGTCTGGAGAAAGCATGGGAAAGGAGATGCTTTGTGTGGAGTGGCTGGGAGGTCACCCAGCACATAATTGCTCCCAAGTGGTGTGCTCTGCTCTCAGGCTCCTCGTCTTCAGACAGCAGGGTGATCAGCTTCAGCACCCTGTTCCACTTGGGCTGATGAGACAGGTTGCCAATATTCCTGTTAGCATGAGCCAACTGCTCAAAAATAACAGCCCAAACTTAAGCAAACTGCAGTCAGTAGCAAGGGAAACTGTAAAAGAATGATACAATCACTGGAAATCTCTCCTAGCAAAACCACATTTTGCCACTATAACTAATGAGTTATTGGAAGAGCATGTGGTGTATCAGCAGCCACCTGCTATCACAGGACTGCATATCAAGTACCATCTTTTCACAAGTGAAGTCTCTTGTTTCTTTGATTCAGTTTTTTTCTGAGGTGAAGCGACACCTGGCACAGCCATTAACATCAAAACACAACAAGCACTTACAAAGAAGATGTATGTCTGCTTTGAATGTGCTAAAATGAGAAGTGCTAGGTTGCTGAATGCATGCTGAGTTCTTTGGACAATACTTCCATTTTACAACATAGTTATCTATCATGGGATTCACAGCACTAGACACTGAATAAGAGAGAAATATCACAAAAATTTAAACTTGCATTCTACTGTAGGAAGATTAACTTCATCTGGATTTATGGGTTTATAATGAATTGAACGGCAAAGAATTACCCAAAGCTTTGCTTAGAATATCATGCAAGTTTTATTTTTAGCTTAGAATATCTGCCATCTCTAAAATGAGGTTGTACAGACAAAAGAAAAGTCACTTTTTTATCCATAACAGCAACATCAAATAGAATGAAAGGAATGGAGATATTAGTATTTAAAAACTCCTAAAATAGCCAAAGAGGATGAAACCTGACATTATATAGTAAAACATAAAGTATCATCCTGAAATCCACCATTATAAATAGGTGTTCACCTTATTGAATGGCAGATGAACATTATAGCACTAGCTGTCAGAAACTGAAGGTATTTGAGTTAAATTTTTTATCGCTTCCATCTTCTTTTCATCGCATGGGAACATCTAAGGGCTGAACACTGAACTTTTTATGTTCATCTTTATACAAGATACTATTGCTGGCAAAGCTGGAGCAAAAAGAAAACTCCTCTTATAACCTCAATTTAACTTCAGACGGATGTACATGGTACAAAGCCAATGAAGTGACAAATAGTTTCTGGCAGCTCACCCTTCCTACCTTGAGTAGAGTTACAGTTTATCATTGGGACTCGCCATTCACCACAGGAAACAGGGGAAGCAGTGTCGTGTTGTCTCAGGCTATATTCACAGATACTTCATAGAAATCCCTGGCAAATAGTCAGCAAGTACTAAAAAGCATAAAAAGTGTCTTTATTTCGCGAATAGATATATCTCAAAAGGATCTGCTAGGAAGCCCAGGAGAGGGGAAGCCAAGGCTGGGGTTAAAATAGCTGGTTTATTCACTTCTGCACAGAGCACAATGGTTTTACTGATTCCATCCACTAGTCATTTGCTAATTTTGCACCTTGGAAATGAGTATGGGCACACATACAAATCAACATTTGCAGCAAAGGCATGTGAAATTACTATTTCTCAAAGCAAATAGCAGTTAAAACACTTTAATGATTCTTATTACTATATGTAACAGCTTCTTTGACAATATTGTAACTTAAGAGCCTAATTCTGCAATCATTACCACAAATAACTCTCAGCAGCAAACTACTTCAGTTGACAATTTGCAAGAATACAACTGAACTCTAGTTACAGAAGAGTACGTTCAGCAATCTGCAGTCATCGCTCTCCCAAAAGCAGAAAAAGAGTGATTAATAAAAATACTCTCTCTTCTCTTCAGTGCTAGCCCAGAGCAGAACAACAACATTCAGAAAATCACCTGCAAATCAGCAGCTAAAGGGGGCCTACAAGAAAGCTGGAAATGGACTTTTTACAAGGGCATGTAGTGCTAGGAGAAGGGGGAACTTCTTTAAACTGAAGATGGGTAAATTTAGATTGGATATTAGGAATAAATTCTTTACTGTGAAGGTGATGGGGCATTAGAACAGGTTGCTCAGGAAAGTTGTGGATGTCTCATCCCTGTTCATGGACAGGTTGTTGGGGCTTTGAACAACCTGGTCTAGTGGACAGTTCACTGCCCACAGTAGTGGGGCTGGAACTCAATGGTCTTTAAGGTCTCTACCAACCCAAGCCCCTCTAGGATTCTGTGATTCTATGAAATGACTTGCCAATAAAAGCATGGCTGATGCCACTTTTCCCAGATCTCAGGTTACTCCTCTTCTACCATCAATTTTTAGATGGCAATTCTAATTAGAGAAGTTAATGAAAAAATAACTCATTTGAAATTAATGTCATAGCCTAAATAACCCCTGCTGTAATGCCACTCAAATCAGTTAAATTGCTCCAGGAATTAATTAGTGTCCATGTGTTTAACATTTGTTATTTGAACAAAGAATGAAAAAGGTGCCAAATTTCTTGACACTGTATTTCTAATTAAACCAGCCATTGTGTGAGCATTTACATCTGCAGGATTCCTCATGGAAAGAACAGATCATGTACAACATAATGAGGCTCAAATGCAGTAAAAATCCACAATAACCTTTGTAGCACAGAATTTAGAAACTGGCTCTTCATTTGTAAAATATCTGATCCTTCTCCCCTTCCCAAAACCAAGACTTGTCTTCTTCACTGGAAATTACAATTCAGTGAAGGAAAAGTAAGTAAGTTAACCAACAAAAAAAATTCCTTTTGTTATTGACAAAAATAAATTCCTAACGGAGACAGAAAAACACGGTTCAATTTCATGACCATAATAAAAACTGTTCAGTATCATCTCACACAACAGAGGTAAAGCCACTGCCACATGTTTGTGCTATTTGCAGAAAGCTCACCATCAGATCAGACCTAATGCTTAGAGACCCCAAAGGGTCTGTTTTTAAGCACACAGTAAGGAACATTGTGATAGGACAGTGCAGGGAAGGCACGATGCAGGCATGGCTCAGGGTGCTCGTACCTTGACTTCATGGTCCACTGTGCACCCTGTCCTAGGAGGGCCCCTCTACACCACCCACTGACAAAGAGACAAACCCCCATGTAGGTTCAGTGCTGTTAACAAACACTATTACTGTCACTAGCACAACTCTGGAAGGTCCCACAGCCTTGTTCCAGTTCCTCCTAAACAGGCTGGATCAAGCTGAAGGCCATGTGTGTCATTTCAGCTGCTTCCTCATCATCTACAGCTCCTAATCATGCTGATAGCCTCAGATCCCAAAGCCTGAAAGATGCCTTTGTTCTTTTCCACCCTACCACTTTCGCCAAAGCCTTCTACAGTGTGAAATGCCTGTTATGGAGGCTTCTTTTAGATCAGCAGAAATATGGTTCCCCCTCATCCCCTCATTGTTAATGTCCTGCTTCACAGAACCATAGAATTGTTGGATTGGAAGGGACCACCACAGATCTTCCAGTCCAGCCCTTCTGCCACAGGCAGGGACATCTTCCACTAGACCAGGTTGCTCAGAGCCCAGTCTGGCCTTGAACACTTGCAATTACGCAAATGATCCACAACTTCACCACTAGTTCTAGACCGAACCTTGATCATTTTGGACCTCACTGAGAGCACCTTTGGAGGAAGTGCTAACTTTGATATCATGGAGAGAGTTTTGTAGCAGGTTTGGCTTTTTTGTGCAGGGAGACTACAAAATTGCCAGGGGACAGAAAAGTTACACATTCTTGAGAAACAGATTAATGGCCACTATGCAGGTGAGACTGTCACAGGAATGTAATAAAAGACTGTCACATGACTACAACTCATCATGAGACTCTCAGTTCTCTAGAATATCAAATGTACAGGACTATAACAGATATACTATTTTATATTGAACTACAGATACACACCACCTGCATTTACACTAGATAAAATATGATAAATGAAATATAGAAATGAGAGAATCAGTTAACCACTCTAAGACTGATCTTGCCATCATAATAGAGTATTTTTAAAGTCAAAGGGGTAGACCACAATGAAATTCTATGCCTGATAAATACAATATTTTGTACACAGTCTCTTTCTTTTGAGACTGGAAATGCCATTATCAGCATGATCTGAAGCATGCGTGTCTGTGTGTACATATGCACGCATATGGACACATTTTAATGCTTAGAATAATGTAACTGATCACTTTCCAGACAGGAACATGTGGCTCCCTTTCTTGCTGTGTGTCACGCAGCCAAGCAATGAATTTAGACAGGCTTTCTACTTGGAGGTTTGGGTTTATTATTTTTTTAGAAGTGCCTATTTTAGAAAATGTTTTTGCAATAGGAAAATGCCTGTAACTAACTAAAGAATCATGACACATTTTGAAGACAGCCTCAAGTTACTTATTGCTATTCAGGTCAGGTACTAGAGCAACTGAGCAGGAAAGCACATGAATTTCTAGCTGTTGGGTGTATATAGAATGTATACCATACAAGTTATAGAAAGAAGTCTTCCTTCTGGTCATTCTTTAACACGACATAATTCATCTGTTTGAGAATTATGACAAGATTTGGGAAACCTTCAAAAGAACAGATAAAAAAAAATGCAACCTGACTTGCCTATGAGATTTACCATGCTTATTTCAGCTTATTTTCTTCTAAATCCCAGCTTTCAACAAAAGTTAGCATTAAAAAAGCACATCATCATCCTAAACATTTTTGTTAGTCAAAAAGATATCCTCTATCCTTGCTGGTGCACATTTTTTTAAGAGAACGGGGAATGTTTTCAGTGGTCTGGGGACTGGAACTTTCACTAAATAGGAAGACATGGAAACTATTTCACAAACCATGAACCAGCCTGACTCCCTCAGGATGAAGGGAATGGATGGAGAAGTACACTTAAACGCTGTGCATTGCAGGTGAAACCCCAGCTCTGTAACACTCAGGGAGAGCTCTGCATTTGCCTTCAGGGGTGGGACATCATGCTGCTCTCTCCCACACTTTTCTTTTGAAATGAATGCATTTTTATTCTTTCCAGTCCTTATTAGTGAAGTCAGTAATCAGGCCCTTTTTCTATTCGATGTACATTCCACTTTTCTACTGATAGTTTAGCAATTTGTTTCAGTAACGCCTCTGTATCTGACATTTATTAGAGCACAAATCTATGTTAGATACTTGCTAGCTCATCATGCCCAGCAGCAGACTACTTGAGTCAGCTTGACAAACGGCCAGAGTTCAGAGTCTTTCCATAAATAATGACTTTGTGTTGTCAGTTATTTTGGCCCGTGCTTACAGCAATGAATTTCCAGAGCAGATGGAGCTGCTCTCGGCTGCCATCCCCTGTCTTCTGAACTTCCTGTTCTGTGCATGGTTCTCATCAGCACCCATTCTGCAGAAAACACCTACTTCATAAAGTTGAAATATGTCTTTTTTAAAGCAGAAAGAAAATGGATGAATATCTTCTGTGGTTATAGAATTAAAAAAAAACCCAAACAAATGTGCACTTGAATGAAAGTTTTAACCACACTGACAGCTATGCATTGTCTCAGTTCAAAAAGAACCCTAATCTGAGCTTCAAATGGACTTAAATTCTATTACAGATTTTTCAGAAATTTCATCTCTTTCATGTAAAAATGCTTTTATGATCTTTAATTCTTGCCCACATAAATGTTATTGAAGTCACTCTTATTATTAACTTCTACATTCATAAAAATATTTATTAGTTTCTTCTATCTTATAATTTTGAGCGCTGATTTGCACAGCAGTGTCTAAAGTGACCTTGAAAGTAAAAAAAAGCATCAATTCTCTGCAAACCACCTCCCCTGCTGTCACAGTACATTATGTGCGTTGTGTGATTCCCATACACAGCTGTTCACAATTCTAACAGCTACGCTTTAGACGCCGCTTTGCAAAGTCTCTTTAGTTCAGTGCCCTTAGAAGTTATATATGGGAAAAATCAATTTTAAAATAGTGTAAATTTGTGGCATTATCAATTAAATGGTAGTTTTATAGACATTTATATTTACAACAGCTATGTTTCCTTACAGAAGTTTAGAGACAGATGTGTAGCCAACTCTAGCTACAATCCTAGACAAAAATAGCTTAAGGAAAAAAAATGTCAAAGACTCATACTTTCTAAATCTTTCAGTGTTGGGGTTCCCAATTGTCATCACTTGGAATTGCAGAAAGGAGTCTCTCCCTTCTGGGCATGTAACAAGCCCACTTTGTGTGGCACAGGATCATTGCACTGGACACATGATTCAAGCAGACCTGGCCAGATGATGTTGCACAGTCATGGCACATAATCCAGACATGTGCACACATGGCTCCCATATTTCAGTAGAAGAAATGTCAGCCATGCAACAGTCTGTACCAGTGCCGTGCAGCCCATCCATGGAGAATCCAGTGTGCTGGGGATATGCCAGGCCTATTCTGTGCACACAACATAAATGCCCCGAATAGTTACTGCGCACAACTGCTGTTTTGGTGGAAAAGAGAAGAGAGGGGCACCATGGAACTATACAACTCCGTCCTATTGTCCCAAATTGTTCTCGGTCTACTCCACATCATCCTTGTTGAGTCTTCAATTTTTCAAGTCATTAAGAATGGAGGTTCCAATTACACAGATCTTGGCAGTCAGGCACACTCCAAGCACCCATTCTTAAAGGGAGGCTAAGCCACACCATCCATGCTGAAGCCAGAAACATGACGATGGAAGATGATAAGCATACTTGGCAGACTTTCCAGCTCTTCCATAGACTAATTTATTTGGTTCATCTTACTTTACAACCACTCTGAACATCTTTTGGACTGCATTATAACAACAGCTTCTAGCTATTACTAAAGTACTACCAGTCACTGTTTGAATCTGTATATTCCTGGCATGTAATGATGTTGTAAAGCCAAAAAATACTTACTTTGTCTTTTTGTTTGAAAGCAAGACATAAGTGGGAGAATCTATATCTACTGTTAGGGAATGTGCCTATATTGAAGAGGATTCTGCTCTGACCATCTTAAAAATGTAAAGATTTTTACTGCATTTAAAATGAAGATTTGTAAAATATAAGACCTTTGTTAGCTAGAAAGAATGGGAGCCCCTTCTTATTTTCATTCAAGATGATTTCTGAAAAGGAATCTTTGACAGTAATTTTCGGTAGGCATCAAATAATAAAAGCTTTGAATTGTCCAAATGCACTATTTCAATATAATTAGAAATAGCTGAGGGGAGGAGCATGGAGCAGGAAAGGGAAATCCTCTCATCACCTGAGTGTTTCAAATGAACTGAGAGTACCTGCCTTTTTCCCTCAGGAGAGCTGGGTGTTCAGCAAAGCTGGAAGCACTGCTACTCAGTTTAAATTAAAAGAAGGTAGATTTAGATTGGCTGTAAGGAAGACTTTTTTTTATTATGTAAGTAGTGAGATACTGGAGCATTGTCCAGAGAAATTGTGGACTATCCATCACTGGAAGTGTTCAGTGTCAGTTTAAACAAAGTTTTGAGCAACTTGAGATAGTTAAAGATGTCTGGATACATGAGATGATCTTTGGAGGGCATAATTCCATGATTCTATGATTCTACTCGATTCTTCTCCTCTGACTGTAATGTAACACAAGCAACTTCACTAAGGCACTCCAGTTGGACAGGGGAGTGTATAAACACATTTTCTGGAGGGGAGTCAAATCAATTAGTATTGCATGAACCATCTGCAAAATGAGGTCATCCTCTGTTGTCCCCCCTGCCTTTGGCACACCTACCATGGATCTAGATAAGTTTTTAAGATAGCTATGTTACTGATGCTGTGCTGTTTAGAAATACTTTGTGGAGCAGAAACATTCAAATGGAGGACTTATCTGACAGGCTCAACTGAGGCACAAACTTGTGTCATACTCCATTTCCCAGGGTCATGACTGATACTAGCAAGGCTGGGAAGCAGGAATTCTTCAAATGGAATCTAAGTCCAAAGGGATGAGAGGACTCCAAGAGTTCTCCTTCACTGTGCCTTTCTCAGAGGGCATGGAGTTCTCTCAGAAATTCCAGGAAACAGGAAGGGGATGTGGGAAGCTCTTGATCACCTTTTGGAAATTCTTTTAGACTCTGCTGGTGAACCAAACAACAACTGCTATTCAAAACCTCAGCATAAATATAATTGTAGGTACCTGGACAGCAATCATTTACTGTAAACAGAGATATATTAGAGCTGACTCTATGTCAAAAAATGCATGTAGAAGACTTCTCTGGTACCTAAGAGTGAGCTAGTTATAATTAAAGCAAAATCCCCCAGGAATATCCATATGTATTTATCAACTTAAATAGAAAGCTTTGATAAGTGAAAATGGGAGATGAGAGCATGATCTACTTGTAGGAAAAAAGGTAAATCTATCTCTCTGTCTGTATTTTAAGTAATATTCTATAAAATTTCCCTAAAAGCTCAGAATGAACAGAGTATTTTTACGTATCATAAGGGTTTACCCAGATAAGAATGTCTGCATTTCATTTTTTTCCCAGTACCATCTGACAAATATATTTGCTATCATCTAGACATTTCCATGTTGCAGTCCTACTTTTTTTCCATCAATCTTCTGGGAAAATATAGTGAAGTGCAATGTTTTGCATGTTCTTCTTCTGAACAGTTCTCCCTTTTTGAATCATGTCATGCATGTTATATTTTGGTCTGTATTTTCCCCAGCTCTCTTCTGCCCAATTAGAGACTTTAATTCTCTGCAGTCCTAGCATTCTGTAAGCATGGATCCATGCTGTGCAGCTACCAAATGGAGACCCCTCTGTCTCCTAGAGCTGCTTGCTCTTTGAACCACATTCCAAGCTGAGCTTGTTCACTGTTAGTTACTTGACAAAACCTCATTTGCACACCTGTGAAGGAGCACAGTGACACGACTGAAGGAGGAGCCCAAACAATATCCTAGACCCATCACAGGAGAAGTTTCAGTGCACCAACAATCCACCTGCACAAGCCCAGAGGAGCACTGTGGCACAGTGGCAGACAGGGAACCTGAAAGGATGACTCAGAGGAAGGGGTTTATCTATATATACACTGTGTGTGCATGTAGCTGCTGGGAATACATCTTCAGCCTCGCTACTGGTTGAACCTGGGGACACGGAACTGCAGCAGCCCTGCATCTCATGGGCTGTCAGATCCAACAGAAAGTATTTTTCCCCTAAAAGTATGGTAATAGATTTTCATTTTTCTACTAGTAAATGCAATTTCTGAACAGAAAAAAAAATCAGAAAGTACTTTAAAATGTTTGAAAGAGATAGCAAGAGAGACATTATAGCTAATAAACCCCTACATGCTTTGTTTTTAGCTTCCTGATATCTTATAACTCATGAACAAAAAGGACTGGAAATGTATATCGAGACAATTATCAAACCCCTGTGATTAATTTCTTATTTTGTAGGCCACCCTATTATACAGTCCTACTTATTTACAGAGCTCTGTTTGGAGAATAGGATGTTAAAGGGGGATTTCTGCACCCTCACACCTACATACAAATGTGCTGCTCCACAGTTAGAAACTTGTTACTGGTTTCCTACATTATTTATGATCAGGCTTATGCTATTTGTTTTTACACAAGTATTGTCCTCTCAGAGATGCAGTGTACCACCACCGTTTGCTTGGGTTTTGGCCACCAAGCATATTTACATAGAGCATCCACCTCCTCTCTTTGCCCTTATAATGATACGCAATTCAAACCAGCTAGTCCCCAAGTAAGATACTCCTGCTTTGCTTCCTATTTTTAATCTTTCTCCATCCTGTAAAATGCATGTTCCTCTTTAGCATCCAAAATCTCCTCCCTTAACATGCAGTAAGCCCTCTTCTTCCAGCTTCAGCAACTTCTCATGTATGTGAGCAAACAGAACTAGAGAAAATCTCCTACCCCAAATTCAGCAACATTAATGCCACATCTGCCTGGCTGTAATTTGCTGCCTGACTCGCACAAACAAGAAGCTCTAGTTCAGGCTCACCTGTCTGCGATCTCTTGGCAATATACCACCGCCACTTTTTCCAGACAACATATCTCATTAATAGTCTCAACATCTATTTTGACCTAAGAAATTTGGCCCAATTTCTAGTTCTTTGACATTGTCCAGTTTCTTTCTGTGTGACAGCCCACCTTCCCCTGTACTGACAACTTTGGGTCACCAGCAACCTATATGCATGCACCCCTAATGTGCTAAAGCCATTTATGGGACCCTACAACTGTCCTGAGTGCACCACTATTGAAGAGCTTTGCTAGTTACCTCTCTGGATCCCAATCACTTCCCTGTCAGCATGACCCACTGTAGCCTCCACATCCGACAGCACTTAGTTCAAAAAACAGAGCCTTAAAAATAAGGTCTGAAATGTGCACAAGTACACAGCTATTGAGGACACAGAGTCCTTGCAAATTACTTTCTAAAATCATACCTGTTTTCTGAGACCTTTCTCAGGCCTCTTTCTCAGGCACCAGGAACTGATGCTCCATTTCACTGACTGCTTTGTTGCAGAACAGAAACTGCACATAAATAAGTCAGTTCTAAACAGACATTGCTTTGAAGAGACTCTTCTCAAAACTGATCTAGCTGGCAGATACTGAAAGAATTACTACTTTGGCCATACCAAATGCACCCTAAAAAACTAAACAGAAATATACACTTCTGGAAAGTGGTATAAACTACCAGATTGTTATCAGGGAGGAAGAAAGTTATCTGGAAGTGTCATTTATACTGACTTGGGAATGGTTATCAGGAATAAACAATGCAAGATCTGTTGCAGAACAAGCGCATCCTGTTCAGAAAAGCTATATAAGGAAGATTCTGTGCCCCAGCCACAGAGGCTATATTATCAGGTCTTTACAGCACACTCGAAATAGAGCCCTGTGTAGTTCTGTTTTGAAAGCCTCTGAAAACCTATTGAAACGAAGGACAGGGAGAACTGAAGAGGCATCTTAATTAAACAGATTTGAAAAAATAACCTTCTTCCTTCCAATCATTCATGGACAAAGCAACTACGCATTCCTACTTCAGCAAGAGTAAAATATTCAGGTGTTTCTTGTAAAAACAAAAAAAAACAACAACCAAAAAAAGAAAAGAAAAAAAAGAAAAAAGTCTCTTCAAACACTTACCAACATGCCTAACAACAGGGCTTCACCAAGCAACCTTCCTACTGCAAGGGTTTGCAACAAACTGCATGGGAACTTGCAGTAATCAGCTTCATTCAGACATCATTTGCTTGGAGTAATAAGACAGAGTAAAAGTAAGCTTAGTCTGTGGAAAGAGTAGAAGACAGGACCATGTAATTGATGCAGCTAGCAGCTGTCTGATCAGTACAAAATTCCCAAACCATCATCCCTTGGAGGATTTGGAAAGGCCATCTAGAATTCAAGACAATACCTACCTGAGACAGCAGAATCCATTGCTGCCCAAGCACCATGTAGTAAACACCAGGCTCTCAAGAGGAGCTTGGTGCCAAAACAGAGACTTTACATCCAAATCCAGCCCACACTCAAAATTATAGGAGCAATTACTAGTAGTTGCATTTTACTCTTCCAAGGCAAAGCACTGTGGAGAATATATGGATATCTACGTTCAGTAGTAACTGCAACCTGAAGTTCACACCAGTTTCTCAGTTTTCTCATCAAGCCTTTTGCCTCCTACTTTGGTCCTCACTTTTTTGAGTGCATTCAGAGTAGCACCCAGCTACCAGACACTGCATAACCTCATCACACAGCTGTCAGGAGAAAAGATTTCCCCCTCACCAGGCGAGCTTTACATTGGTCTTGAAAAGACATATTCATAAACACAAGTCTATATAAAAACTAATTCTGATGTAAAATTCTTAGAGAAATATTGGTGCACTTGAACTTTTTATGCCAAAAAAGTTGTGACACCTTAAATCCTGAATGTGTTCCAGTCAGGAGTTTTGTAAATATTGTTTAGGTGACCTGTGACATGAAGCAGATCAGAGGATTACTGGGAGAGGAGTATCCTTTGAAGTGTTCAACTGTGAAATATGACATTTTTATTTTTATTTCTACCACATCATTACTGCTAATAGAATATACTTCAACTATCTTTTTAAAAAAGTATATATATCATTCTGGTATTTGAGGGGTTTTTTTCCAGTGAAATGGTGCTAACTTTAAAACCATGACAGTCTGAAATATCAGCATGTGTTCCCTGCAATGTGATTATTTGCATCATGCAAACTTTGCTCAGGCAAAAGCACAAGAAAGGAATTTAGCACTAGATCCTGTCTCATCTCTTTCAGCCATGGGCAGACTTTATAGGGCACATACCTTCCTGGAAGTGCATGAAGGTGCAAATGTGCACCATGCAACTGAGTGTGTCTCCTGGCTTCACACTAGCAAATTAACACAAGAGCTGTATCTGAAACTCCACTGATAGCCTCTAAACTGTCTACCATTTTAATTTCAGTATTCCCATATTACAGGCAAACAAGAACTCTGAACAAACTTCTTCATAAAAAATCTCATGGTTTAGACTTTTTTGTTTTTTCTCCTGTCTCTTTCAATCTCTCCCAGATAACCCTGGTTCCTTGTTTGGTCTTCTGTCTATTCACTTCCCATTGCTTCATTTTTTTTACTTTGTCTATTAATTTATAGAACTGAACCTAATAAAGAGAAGGATGATTTCATTTGTAAGTGTCAATCTCAACTTACGCAAAATAAAACCATCAAAACTGCTAATAATAAATTAATTTATTTGACAACTGCTGTCAAGGCTTAAAACACAGCTAATCCACTTGCAAAAAACCTTATCAGATGTCATTTTTATTGGGTACAGGCCAAAGAAACAGTTATATACTCCTTCCTACATTTGAGTACAGTGAATTTCTGTAACCTGTTTTCTAACTGCATAAGACTATCACAATATTTTTCATTTTCAAGTGGAATAAAGTGAAGAGGACTATGCACTGAATAGCTCCTTCCACCTCCCATCACAATGTGAGGGAGGCCCATCAGTGCATTGCTGATGATCCACTTTTCTGACAGCTCATGATCCAAGTTTCTGATGGCTACTGTCCTTCCATCAGGAGAAGCAGGAATTTATCTGCAGTGCCGTTAAAAACTGGGGTGAATTCCTGCATCGGTCACTGCTACCTCCTGGCCCCAGGCACTGTTCTCCCCTATATCATAGTAGTTTCCTGCTGTGCTTAGAGGTCTCAACAGGCATCTCCCGCCTTTATACTTCTCTCTTCAGTACTTCACTCTTTGTGCCAATAGGAAATTAAGGTTCATAACTACACCCACTTTCCTAAACTAGGAAACAGCCATACCAGTTTCTTTGCTGAAGTAATTGTTTTCAGAAAGTTACGTGCGAATGTAATTCAGCTGCTTCCTGAAATTCTTCCAGAAACCTGGGATGAACACACTCCACTCCTAGTGACTTAGGGAAATTATGCTTCCCTCCCTGGCTGATCTTTTTTTTTTCTTTTTCAATAAATACCTGTCTCTGCTGGCAGTTAACCTCCATCACCTGCACTGACACAATGATATGGAAAACCTGTGCTAACTTCAGAGACAAGAGGATGAATAAAAAACAGGTATTAAAAATTGCCTCGATCAACAGTTTCATTGAATTTTTTTGCTTATTAAGATTCCAAATTGAGATCGTGCTATTTTTTTTAAAGGGCTATACTTACATTATAACCTCCATTACTGTGCATTTGGTGCTGTATTTTCAAAGAACATCAAAGTACTAAACTGGCAGAAATCACTGGCTGAATCCTAGGGATCCACGTTTTTTGAAGTATTCATCTTTTGGCAGCTGCAGCTTCTTGTGCAGGTGCAGGGAGAACATTTCACTTAAGTCACTTTATTCATGTAGCTCAATTCAAAGGCCAGTTCACTTGAAGCTGAGAAAATCCTTGGTTGTTAGATACAGAGAACCAATTTCCAATTTACGGATAAAAACCAGATAGCAACGGATGAGGTCTAGTCAAGTGAAGCTTTTAGGACAGTATGATCTGTCAGTTCTATTATTAACTAGAAAAACTTTCATTTAAATTTATCAAAATGCCTTTGAACTCAGTTTTTAAAAGCCTTCAGCACATTTAGAGAAGCTTTATAAAACTGATTAAAAACAAATGTTTGTAGTTTCAAAATTTAATTTCACATTTCATCTGGGCAGAGATTGATACAATTTATGGGGAAAAAAATAATCTATCCAAAAAATGCAAACAGAGGCTAAGGTATGTAGTCTCTTAAATAAATGTGGCTGTGTAAGACATAATTTTCTGGGGAACAAAGGAAGCCTAACTATTGTGTTGAAGCATTATTCTCTTGTGGAAGAGCATAACAAATAGCTGCTTAGAAAGAATCAAGTATGAAAAAGTACTGCAAGGACTTCAGCAAGCACATTGCCAGCACTGCGGTATTACTTTATACCAGCCCCATATCCTAAAATGTTCCTGAGAGGGGATATGAACATGCCATATTGAGGTATTATAAAATCCCAAGACAACTGGAATACTTGCCCCAAGGGACCATTGCTAACTGGTTTTCCTCTTGCTGTATTTACTGGAGGTATGTGTCAAAAATGCAGTACTTTATAGAATCATAGAATGGTCTGGGCTGGAAGGAACCTTGAAGATCATCTAGTTCCACCCCCTTGCCATGGGCAGGGACACTTTCCACTAGACAAGGTTACTCAGAGTCCCATCTAACCTGGCCTGGAGCACTTCCAAGATGGGGCATCCACAACTTCTCTGGGCAACCTGTTCCTTGTGATTTTTGTCTAGTATCTAATCTAAATCAATCCTCTTCCAGTTTAAACCCATTCTCCCTTGGTCAATGACTATATGCCCTTCTAAAATGTCCCTTGCTAGTGCTCTTGTAGGTCTTCTTTAAGTACTAGAAGGCTGCTATTGGACCTCTCCAAAGCTTCCTCTTCTCCAGGCTGAAGAGCCCTTGTTGTTGAAAGGCAAAATGTAAATTGTGTCTAGACTTCTATTTTCCACAAAGCATAAAACAGCAACGGATATCTCCCAGAGTCAACTCTCAGGTGGCCAGGGAGCTCCCCTTGGCATGACTTCCCATCAGGAAGAGAAGAGAATGATGTAAGGGAGGTAGATTAGATAAAAATGAATGAAGGAGAGTATATGAAGATATAATCAATGCCCTAAAGAAAAATGCTGTGGGGATGGGGAGGCAAAAGAGAACTAGGGTTTAGCACCCCTCCAACAATACAACTGATAGGATGCATTTCTGCTATTATGAGGAGATAAAAGCTGCAGGACCATGGTAGCACCACCTATGTGTTGAAGGGCACCAGAGGGAGTGACACAACTTCTTCTATCTCCAAGAGGGGTGCCTGCTATTTTATTTCACCAACAATTCAACAACCAGGGTAAAGACTGAACAGAAAGAGCAGGAGGATGCCATGGTGAAAGCCATGGAATTCATGAATTTGGCTGATTAAGTGCAAATCACGTGGAACAGAGTTCACGAAACAAATGGTTGTCTAGGCTGCCCAGCAGGCAGGATGACGGCAGGAGTCCTCAACCCTCCCAGAACCCTCAGGCACTGCAAACCAGCTCCCTGAGCCATGATGGTACAAGCTGATAGACAAGCTGCACTGTGAACCAGATCAGGGAGTTAATCCAAGTTAGAACCAATAACAACCTGTAAAAAAATGCTGTAAACTACTGTAAGTCTCTGCTGATTTACAGTAATCAAGTTACAGTTTTTCATTACTCATCCTTAGACCAATGGCCAGAAACAATATCCTTTCTGTTGAATTGTCCTACATAAGGAAATAACTTTTTTGCAGGTATTTAAGAAAACTGAGCATAAATCATTATGGTTATTTCATGGTGACCTTTTGCTTTTTCTATGCTGACCTTTACAAACAATAGCACTTGCTCATGGTGTAGCATTTGAGCAACCGTATCTGAACAAAACACCTCTTGTATTTATAAATAAGAAATATGTTATAAAGCTTCATGCACAATTTCAGGTATAGTGAGAAAAAATCTGCCTCTTCCATCCTAAACCATGTAAACACTTGTATTCAAGACTATCTTCAGGAAAAAATCTACTGTTTCTTACGAAGTGCAGAAGATGCCAAAATCACTCAAGAAAATGAGCCATTTATTCCATTTCCCCTTGGTAGAGAGAAAACAGAAGCAAGACACTGCTTGTAAAGAATGCAAATTGATTGTGTGAAGGAAATTATGAAACAAGCTAGTGGATAAGGCTGTGTTTGGAGGAACATTTTCTTCTCCCCATCTATTCCCATGCAAAAATCCAGATAACAATGACTTGCAGGCCAGCAGCACTCCCTTCTCACTTCTGTGCTAATAAGTACCTTCCTCTTTGATAAACAGGGTTTAGGAACAGAGCCAGTATTCACAGTGTGTGCACCTCTCCACTTCAATCACTTGCAGCACTTGCCCTGCTCTCCATCCAACCCAGACAAGGTGAGGGAAAACACGAACTCCAGGACTCAGCTTCTTCTTTGAGATAAATCTGAACTTCAGATGCCCTCAGTGATGCGTGGTGCCCTCCCAAGGGCCTTGAGGCTTTATGATAAAGTGTCCAGAAACCTGAGCTGAGATCCCCTCTGGGTCCATCTGCAAAATATCAGAGAAGCAGTTTTGACCTGAGCTGGTACTGCAAGGGAGCACTTAGTCCGTGGTGACTGAAAACTGTATTGAAGTGCCTTCAATGATAATATTTTCAAAGTAGCAGGTGAATTGCATTCAAAGAAACAACTCAATCAGCTGGCCCCTAAAGCAACTTGAAGAAATCACATGGACTTGACTCCCAGGGGTGAGGAGGCACCAATCAAACCAGTCCTCAGTCCTGGGCCAGTAGTAACAAACATCTTTGGAGATTCTGCCACCATGAAAAAATAACTACAGGCACTTAATATGAACAATAAACCACTAATAATACCAAGGCATCTCTGCTACTGAACTGGATAAAGTGTAAGTGAAAGGCTCCTCAACCACTGCTAGACCTTATATACAGTATTTGATATATGTTGGAAAAAACATACCCAACAGAAGTAGGAGCACTGACCACAGGCATAAGCCAGCACGATTATTTCCACCCTTCAACAGTAGCTCTGTTTTTACTAACCCAGACACAAACACAGAGGCTGATACATCATATAACCTGATGTATAAATGTTTTCTATCCTGTCAAGGGAGTAATTTAGCATGGAACAAAACTGGAAAGCAGACAACATTTTAGCATAATGATATAAATTTCTTTCAGTTTCCTTTTCGTACCTCACAAAAAAGAATATATTTAAAAAATTAAACTAAATAAAATTAACCGTTTTTAATACTATTATCACATTTCAGGAGCTTGTGCTTTTTCTTGTAGCAAAGATAAAATTCAGCCTCATACAGAAGAAAAGGTGTACTATCATTAAGGTTTCCAGTAAGGTTAATACATCTGCTAAAGAAAAGCAAGTAGAAGGGTTTGCATTTTCAGACCCACAAGTGAAGGACTTTCCATGTTAGTATTTTTGTCAACCCTCAATTCAGGCTGCAATTTTCTTTCTAACAATGTTTTTCCCCTTCTGTGACTATTCTTCCTGTGTCATTCAGTAAGGACCTGAACAGAATTTAGCCTCATTTAATGCAGGAAATATTCTGCTTCTCTAAGCCTTTTCAGAGAGAATGATGAAGATGCTTGTCTTAAAATTAAGCTTCAAAATCAGGATTTATTTTTTCTATTGCACACTTTTTTATCCTGAATTCATTGGTTGCCTGGGATATTGTTAATTTTAGGGTATTTTTCTTCCCTTTCTTTTATTTATAAAGTCATTTTTTAAGCCCACAGGATTACTCAGCTTTAATGTAATGACATGAAAGGGTTAAATACAGCCTTTTGATTTTTCTTCATTTAATATTTTCCTCTGAATACTAATAGAATAATGTTGCATATTATTTTGCATTTCTTTTTTTCTTCTTACTGTGAAACAGTACAATACAGTACAATTTACTGAATTCCTAATTTTTAGGTTACTGAACTTTCTAATCCAAGTATGTTTTCATGGTTCCTGATACAGGGCTTCCTAATTATTACTATCATCTTCACCACATCTTTCCAAACATCTGCATTAAACATATAATTGTCCTATCATGATCAAAAGACTTTCAAAACAAAGATCAAAATGCTTTTTTTACTTCGTAGATGAGCCAGTGTTTGCTTAATGATTAAGCACTCATGCTCCAAAATCTTACATGGAGTTTTATCACCCACTCCAACCTCTCATCACTCACACTGGTGTGGGCACAGGGTGGAAATGACAAGATGTTTTCACCAGGGTTAGGTGAAAGGTAACTTTCATGCAACAAACAGTTCAGCTTTTCTTGTGGGGTGTTTATCTCTGTTTTTCTTGAGGGGTTGACTGGAGACAGAATTAGTACTTCAGTACAACATCGTTGGTTTGTACCACACCAGTTTTTATGCTGTAATCTCTTCTGGTTTGGCAAGCACACACAAGAGTTTATTAAGGGCATGACCTAGAGCATTGTGATCTAAGTAAAGAATTCATATTGACTTCAATGATCTTTGGTCTGGTGCCTAGGTAAACTCAAAAATGTAAGTCCTATTTAGTTAAAAATAGCAATGCTCTTGAGACCTTCTAATGCTTTTAGGGGTGAGAACCATTTAAATCAAAAGCTAAATTTTCAGCTCAGTGTTAAGGACCCTATGGACAGCTGCCATTAGTAACTATACAGGCTCTTCAATAAACTTTTAATTTGCACAACCTGCATAGCTTAGACACATGACTGCATGACTTGCATGCAAAACCAATGGGAAATCAGATTTGCCATAGATTTAAACAACAGCATCAAGAGCTTGCACAATTCCACTCAATTGCTTACAAAGTGTTCTTTTGGCAATGGTGTGCCTTGCAAAGATTGTGAAGTACATCTAATCACTTCATATCAGAAAATTGTTGCAGACAAGAAAAAAAAAGAGTAATTCAATTTCTCTAAAATTAAGAGAAACATAGAGTTCATTTATCTGTGGTAAGTTAAAAGGAGATAGAAAATCTTATTAAGAGATGTCTTTGGAAAGTTCCAGTCTTAAAAAAAAAATACTAGAACTTTTAAATATTTGCTTTCCACTTATTTAAATACTTTTCTACATAAAGAGAAACTTACCTGCCATATCAGAGATACCTACATGTTATGCGAAACAAGCATAATTTCTCCACTTCCCAAACTCTTTCAGTATGAAATCTTTTCAATTTAAATAAAAATCTATCACAAAATCAAGCAGAAAGTCACACAAATTTTCTGGTGAATCAAACATAGAAATAGATTAACACCTACATCCCTAGCAACAGTAACTTATTTATTGGTGCTACATGCCAATAAAAATCAATTAGTATTATTAGCTCATTTACATTTTTTATTTGTTATTTTTAGTTAGTATCAGTTACTCATACTCTATGCCTAAATCCTCTTTAAAATGAAAAGGCAAATTTTTAATATTAGGGAGGTAAGATAAAAATATTTAATTACATAGTAGTTTAGGAAAATAGAAGAGATACTCTGTTAAAACTGAGAATATTCTGGAGGTGTTTTTATATTGGCTACATCCTGACAAAATGAGTCTAAGAAAGAGATATTCAGGCAGTGTCTCGAAATTCAGCAGCTCCCAAAGCAGGGATTTCCTATGAGTTAGCCTTACAGCAGAAACTGGTACCAAAACAGGACCCACCAAGGCATGAGTGTGGGGTCAGACTACCCAAAAAAAAAGCTGGGTAATCTGGCAGACAGATTTTCCTCAGAACAACTTAAATGCAGCATATATCTTTTAAACCCAACAAAGTAGTAGGAATAGAATGAAAATCTAGATTAACTACATCCATGGCAAATTCGCTCATGGCAAATTCTTCATCCAATTTCATACTGCTGTTTTTTTCAGCATCTTCTTGCAACAGCTCTGAAGCCATTCTATACAGTGAATACTGGGATCAAATTTGCCCTAGTGCAACCAGTTGTCCTCCAGTTTAACCCTTACAAAGTCCTTACAAAATCAACGGTGCTTATGGACTGCACAGTACGTGAGACCGATTTGTTCTTAGAGGTCAATACAGCACATAGTAGCTTAGAAGGTGCAAGAAACTTTCTTCTCAAAAGTCTGCTCCTGAAAAGAAAGGCAAGCTAATAACTGAGAGATTTGCATGTTTCAAAAAAAGATCAGGCTTACCACTAAAGAAACGATTATTAATTCAAATAGACCATTGTCAAAACAGTCAAAAGACCATGCAGAAACCAAAATTGCCATCAGAATAAATCCTGCAATTGCTGTGAAAAAAGCGAATAAATGTATTTTATGCCACTATTTACTATAGGCAAAGAAATCCCTACATTAAGTCAGGGAAGTTAAAAAAGAGGGGCGGGGGAGAGAGAGGGGGGTATTTCTCTGAGATTAACTCTGTGTCAACTCTGGGGCCTTGAAAGACTGCCAGCTGTCCGGGTGTACATATTTTACCACTGAAGTATGCTTTTGTTTCAGAACAGTTGAGACCCCCAAAATGATGTAATCCCCAGCGGAAGACTGACAAGCTTTGAGATATTCCAAAACACAGATGACAGACGAAATAGCAAGTAATCAGTATAACTATATTGAATATTATCTTGCAAGAATCCAACAACACAAACCTAATGCACCAGATAACAGCATTGCTTTGAGCAAACCTGGAGTAGAACATCACAAAGATTTCTGCAAAGAAGAAATCATTCAAGAAGGACAATTATCTACATGGGTGGAGGGAAGAAAGAGCGAGGGGAACATATGCCTTTCATAATTAGGGGCCTGATTATACTGTAGCCGAAAGGGATTTTTTACATTTTAAATTTGATTACATTTCAGAATGAAGCACACTAATTGGTATTTCTGCAGTCTGTTTGAAGGGAACTTCATCTACTTAGGGAGGGGGAAAAATAACAAAAATCAGTGACCTTCATACCATCTATGCCTAATATCTAGTTCTTTTGCCTGAAGTATTCATGGTTTCCCTTCAATTGCTGAAGCTATCTCTGGGAATAAGTGCTTTATGACTCATTGCAGTTTATCTCCAGAAAACCAGGAAAGAGATACTAGCAAATACACTAGAATCAAATAGATATTAAATCCAACAATCACAGCTGTTACAAGGAAAAACAAATCAAACCAGTCCATCCACCACCATATTTATAAATAAAGACTGGAAGAAATTATTTGCACTGACAACACCCAAGACGGCACCTTAAACCCAGGGCCATGGAGAAAGTTAATTAAGGAAGGGACATTTGCATTGAAAAATGCAGAAAGCCCCACTCACTACAAAATCAAAGACACAATGCACTTCCTGTTCCTGGCTATCTGCTAGAAATACTGTGTTGAGGGAGAAGATGGCATGACAAATTGGCATGACAAATAGAAGAAAAAGTAACAAAGAATGTTTCATAAAACTCGTGAGTATATATTACCACATATACATATTCCTCTTTCTCAAATACATGCCAGACAAATGCATATTTCCTGTCTCATCCAAAGAACTGAGAAGGAACCATCATAAACATAACTTAGGGGCCATGAACTCCAAGTATCCAGATCTTTGGACAAGGACAGTGTTGGTGAAACGAGATGCACTTCCAGTATAAGATGAACTTCGAGTATAAGAATTTCTGAGGAAAAAGGGTTTTACAGAATGTAAAGAAAAGAAAAAGGCAAAATGAATAATTTTGAACAGAAATAAAGCAACATCCAAACTTTGCAACCTGACCTTTGTTGACAAAAGTCCCCAGGAACAGACTGGGCTGTCACCATCCCACTGTGGCCCCTGGCAGACAAACCATAAGCCAGGCAGGGATACCTGCTCTGTAGATACAAAACCAGCTTGGTGAAGGATGGTTCCCACAGCTCTTCCTTGGAAATGGAGGGACAGGTACTTCCTAAAGCTGGTTCAAGACAACAAACTAAACAAGATGAGTCATACCCTCAAAAAGTTCAAAAAGTAAAAAGGCAGACAGACAAACAGACAGACTTACAAGGTTCCTGTTTTAAACCAGCCTTGAAGTAAGGAGACAGGAACAAACCCAATATTCTTCACTTTCATTCCTGATCAACACAAATAAGTGTTTTGAGGGCCCAATGTGGGACGGAGTTAATGTAGGGAGCTTTAGAGAGCTATTAAAAAATAAGCATGTCTTTGTTTTATTTTCTTTATTTTTATTTTTTCCTTTTTAAAAATTAATTTCATAACCACTTGTGGATAGAACTGGCCTAAGTAGCTTATTCTGGGGAACATGAGTAAGAACATGGCATTTTCACCTGTGGATAGCAACTGGTCACTGAAGTCTCCTCACAATAAATGCCTGACCTGAAATTAGGAATAACAAAGAGTGAGAAGATACTTCACCTATATGAAGGCAGCAAAGGTACACCCTACAGGTGGGAGTCTAGGGAAACCAAAGGAAAACTTTAGGAGACGGTAAACAAAAAAGCAAGTGTAGCAACGAGCTAAGGGCTGGATACATCAGGGTGATGGAGAGACTGAGGCAGCTGGCTGGAAATGGGGGCAGATGTAAAAACAGATGGACAGGGAGGAATATGAGATGGATGGTGGAGGAAAAGAGTTGTGGCATGAAGAGACCAAAGAAGCTAAAAGAATGTAGGCAGAAAATCTCAAATTGAATTAAACCTCAGCACTCCATAAACCTTAGTACTCTGTTGCTGTCAAATACCTGCAAAGCCTAGGTGGTATGTTCACCTGCTGCTAAACATTTTGGTCCATTTGGCAGACATGGAAAACAACCTGCTATTGTATTGATCACTTCACTAGTCCAAGCAGCAGATAGCTATGATGCGCAGACAAATTATTTGAACTTGCCGGTAAAATGAGTAGCATTCTCTTCAGCTTTTAAGTATTTTATTTGCTTACTTCAGGAATTATGTTGAAAGCATCAAAGGAACAACAGTGATTTTGTGCAATCAATGCTCAAAAGCTAACAAATGCCAGAACTACAGCTCCTCAGCATGAACAACATTAAGATGCAGAAGTAATCTATTAGCCCCTACTACTTCTTCTATCATTTCTTCTTAGTGAACAGGACTTGCAGGAATGTGGGCAGAGTACAGAGAAGAAAGGTGCAAAAGATGAAGAAACTGAAAAATTAGTTTTGCTTTCTCAGACTTGCAGTTCTCACCTGCTGTTAAGCAAAGCTACTGGAGGCATGGCTTTTTCCAAATTTTTCTTAGGTTTTTCTCTTCTGCAGCCTCCATTCTAATAAAGATAACACAAGGTATCTCCTTTAAGATAACACAAGAGTGTTTCTGCCACTTCTATATATTCTCCAATTGCTCAACATTTGAAGAGAAGAAAGTCAGAATTCCCTCTGGGATCCTGGCATATCTCTGGGGGGCCTTCTGAGTACAGACATGCTGATATTCAGTAACAGCCTGAAAAAGAAGATGTCATCTAGGAAGTGCAGCTTGGTGAACTGGCAGCAGCACCTCTCTGTGGCTATAAGCAGTCCCCAAAGACTGTTTTATAACTCTAATTCTACCTTTCTATCCCTCTGTTATTTTTTTAAGGTCTTGGTGGCTACATCAATACACATGGTGTACACAGATCTGTAAAACAAATATGTGCAGACAGCACCAGACACAAAAGCCTGAAGGAGATTTGAATCAACAAGGAACATTCACACATTATATCCACACATTCCCCACTTTAACACAAACCCAGGCAAGCCAAATCCTTATTAGTATTGTTTTCCCTATATAAATTTGTCTAATTGGTTATGACTGGCTGTTGCCACCTCTCATCAGGCAACTACTTCCACAATCATGTTTATTTTAATGAATAAAGTGGGAAAGTAAGAGAGAATATGACATCTGGTACTAAAATAGCCTTAGTGATGCAGTTGGTTTTTTAAAATTGTGTACGACACAATCATCATTCTGTTATTTACACACAACTCTCAATCAAAAAAGCTCCCTCAATCTAATTTTACAAACATTAACTTTCCTTGCCTGACAAAATGATATCTGAGAAAGGGAGGGGGAAAAATCCTTAGGCTATGATCTGTGAGCTTTCCTGTCTTGACAGATCACAGTCCCAGTGTCTGCAAAAGAGAGCAGAAGGGTCACAGCAAAATGTAACTTGACCTGAACTTTAACCACCAGAGGTGACATTTAGTCAACTATAAAATTTAAAACTAAACAAGAACAAATAGGGACAAAGGACTATGAGAGTGCCTTCTCCATGCTGATTTAAAATTCAAGACCATGAAAGATCCCCTTTTTAGTTCTTTCTTACTCAAGATTGAGTACACATGTAGAGATTTGTGAGAAAGTACTGATTTAATAAGGTAGAGTTTTTGAATTTTTGTAATACAGGAAATATTTGGATATTAGGAAAACGCAAATGGTAGTAGCACTAACAACATTTCTAAAGAAGGTATTTAATTTTTATGTGGAAAAAAAGTTGCATTAGGCAAGGTTGACGGATCAATGAAAACATTTAATCCTGCTTATCCCCTTAAGTCAGAATTGATCCATAGACAACACCAAAACAGTTTGATCCACCCCTTAAACTTGATCTCAGGACTGTTGCAAACACATAAGAATTGTATGTTTTCACACCAATTTATACAGAAGCAGAACCTAACACTTAAAGTATTGTGTATACGGTAAAGTATATAAGAAAGAAAAATACCTTGACTAAAATGAGCAGTTGAACAGAGGTCCAGAGCCAAAATCTATGGACTTTCAAAATCTTGAGGTGAAGAGAGGAAAATCAGGGTATGCTGACTGAGTGAACTGTATGGGCATGTGCTGTATGTTTAAGCCACAAATCCCTGAGCTACTTATTAAATTCTAGAAATTCCTTTGAATGTGATTTTTATCATTCCGGTTCTTCTGTTGAAATGGTAAGATGACCAAAACAGCAACTGTGTTGACAGATAAAAGATTGCTTGGTTATTGTCCATTATTCAAAAAGATTTCTTTGGTTCAAGACTGTGGTATCGCAGAGCTGTGTAACTCCATTTTATGTGTGGCTTGACTCCTTCTTGAAATACTGGATTTCAACATATTGCATTATCATTAAAATATGTGGAGATTGTTAGCATAACACAGGTTGACAGTCCAAAATTCAAAGAACAGTATTCACCTTCGATAAAATCTCATGGTAAGCACAAGAGAAGTACCACCACCACAGAGCTGAATAAAATGACTAGAAATATCTAAAGGTGGCAATTATTCCTCCTTGCCTCTGCAGACGCAATGCTATCTGTCCTTGTGCCATCAGACCCAGCACACATCATGCATTTAAAACAGATACAAAACTGTCAAGAATTAGAATACTTAGAAATTCTTTCAAGAAAGCACTCCAATGAACCAAGCAAAATTTTGCAATCTACAGCAAATGCCTTAACATTAGTGTCTGTATACAAAACAAAAACAACCCTAAAACAATCTCACTAGTTTTCTGTCATATGGGTGATGACTAATAAATCTTTCTTTTTGTTTTGAGAGTTATTTAATACTTCACCATTTTTGGTTTCCCAGGCTGGGTGTGCAAAATAGCAAGAATTTACTCATAATTTTAAAACATGATGTCAAAACTTGAAGGTTTGACAAGGAAGTGACTTGCATGAAAAGAAGAAAAAAATTTATTTAACCATGCCACGTACATACAAAAGTACCTTTTCAGAAATTTGCCTAATTCTAAACAAGCTTCTGTTTTCATTTTATGCTTAAAGCAAAGATATATTTGATGTTGGAAGCATCTTCTACATGCTATTGAAACTGCATGCTGAAAAAGAATATAAATCATTAATGAAAATTGCAGGGTATCAGTTTCCTGTTGCAGTTGGCTGTCTGCTAAGTTGGCAGCGAGACAGTGGCCTGCAGAGCTGCAGGCATATGTCTCATGTTAAAAAAAGAAAAAAAGACTTCATGTTATAAACACTTCAATGAAAATTACTATCTAGTTTGGAACCAACTGAGAGCAGGTGTTGAAGACAAAACAAACAGACAACATATGAAAGGTTAAAAAAAAATCCCCAATGCCACTGGCCTTCCACTGGGATTGTCTTCTACCATAGATTTTAATGTATATCATGAAATCCAAACAAAATATACCTGCATGTGTAGAAAGCAAGCAGATTTTCTCATGTTTAGGACCATAGCTTTTCAACAGTGATATTTAAGTTATGCCTCAAATTTTTAAAACCTATAAAAAATATGCCTATGCAAGTTTAGATATAAATTAATCAAGAAAACTACTGCAATTTGTCTTTCAAACAATTCACTAGAAACCCTTCCATGTTTCCCAGCTGAAAAATAAGCCAGGAATCCACCTAAGCAGTGACACAAAGCCTGCAGTCAGTTGGTTTGGCTCAATCATCTTCCACTTGCAATCCACTGATTTTGAAAAGCAATGGGAAAACCCTTTAGAAAGGTCACAGGAGAAAGGTACTGTGGTCTTGGAGAGCTCAAGGATCCTAAGGAGAGCTGATAAAATTTAGGATACGTACATCTGCAAAGTCAGTGGCTAAAGCACAGTAGGTCATTGCTTCAGCGCATACCCAATTTCTCCTTGTTTATGCAGAGATCACAAAAATCCCCATGAATCCTTCTGACTGCTGTGTAAATCAGATAAATATCTTGGGACATGTGAAGTAACCTTTTTTTGCCCAATGGCTGTGTTACCATGAAGGAAAGGACTGAAGTGCGGCAGCAGTGGCAGCATCTCCGGATTAATTAAACTGCAGGCATTCCCTACACAGCCCCTCTCAGCTGGCCAGACAGAGGCTTTGCTTGTGTCTTCCCAGTGCTCCTGGCAGGGTGAACGTCAGATCCCCCATCATCTGGGACTGCTGGACCACAGGTGCTTTCCCCTGGCTCATGTCCAAAACACACTGAGAAATGGAGATACCAGGAAGTCACTTTACACACAGTCAGAGAGGTGTCTATAAAATCAGCTAGGGCAACAGGAAAAAAAACTTCCTGAACATCCAACTTTCATTTCAAAATTGGGAAGAAAATTATCTGGATTCTCTCTGGCTGCAGTAATAATGATTGCATGGTTGCATGATTAAACTACTTAGCTCTAACAACAGAGACTACATTTTGTTGCCTAACGTGAAAGGGAAACCTCATTCCAACAGCATCTTATCTGCACGCCAGTCTGGGAGGGCTCTGCAGGACAAGGACCTTCTCCTCACTACTAGAGGAGACACAGGGAACATGGGAGAAAGAAACATTGCCATAATCTGAGATTCCCTTTTATCATTGATAAAAATTTAGAGCCATCCCATGAGAAAGCTTTTCTTCTTTGAAATGCACCCACGGTGAGCCAGGAGCCCTGAAATTTGCACAGCCACAGCACACCAGCATTTGCAGCTCCTCTCTCTATCACAGCAGATTTATATAGACAGCTCTACACAGATCATACTCTGTGACATATCTGCCATTTGCCTTCACTACAGAGCTGCAGGACTTGCAGGAAACAGAACAGAGATTACCCAAACAATGCCTACAATCATGCACATAGACAGCCAAACCTGGTGGAAAGAGGTCCTCTTCCCATTTCAAACCAGAGTGCAAAGCTGTCCCTTTATTATTAGGCATGAATATGACCCTTCACATATTCAACGACTAGGACTAGAAGAAGCTAATCAGTATTTCTGAGAGAAGCCTATTTGGACCTTCAAAATGTTTAGCTATTTGATATATTAAGGTATTGTCCCACCCTCTGTAACACTTGTTAACTTTTAACATGAACCGTTTAGCTTATTGTGCTGGTTTGGCCTGAGATACAGGTAATCTTCATCATAGTATTTGGTATGAGTCTGGTCTGGATTTGTGCTGAAAATAGAGTTGATAATAGATGAATATTTTAGTTACTGATGAGCGATGCTTACAGGCCTTTTCTGCTCCTCACCTCACCCCAGAAGGAGTCTTGGGGTGCACAAGGAGTTGGGAGGGGACATAGCCAGGACAGCTGATCCCAACTGACCCAAGGGATATTTCAGACCATATGGGGTCATGCTAAGCACACAGAGCTGGGGGAAGAAGGAGGAAGGGAGCGGGGAGACATTTGGAAGGATGGCATTTTTGTTCCCAAGTCATTGTTACAAGTGATGGGCCCTGCTTTTTTGGGGATGGCTGCCCATGGGAAGTGGTGAATGAATTCCTTAGTTTGCTTTGCTTGTGCACACAACTTTTGCCTATTTAATTTGCCGAATAAACTGTTTTTATGTCAACCCCCAAGTTTTCTCCCTTTTAATCTTCTGATTCTCTTTGCCATCCCACAGAGGAGGAGTGAGTGAGCAGGGGCTGCATGGGGCTGACACTTAGAAATCTTTGTTTTGGTGGGGAGCAGATACCTATTTACTAAATCTACTGGAACCAATTTCCACACACCTAGAATCATGGATCAATTTTTAAACCCGAGTCCTCTAACCAGATATGCAAGAATGCCCCAGCAGGATCCACCATTGCTTAAACATGGCTCTTGGTTTTTTGTGCAGACAATGCAAATGCAGAGCTCTTGAAGTGTGAATGGGCAAAATGGAATATCTTGAGAGGGCTTGAAGACAGCACAGCTCATTAAGACTTCTCTAAATATTCAAAACAAAGAACTTTTAATTTCTTGAGTTATGTAATCAGAAAGGACAATATTTAGTTTTTATTTCTCTCTATTTCCCTAAATGACAGCAAGCAACAACTTGGTTGCAGATTTTAAAATTTAGTTTTGGATAAATATAACCAGCTATAGTTCCCAACATAAATACCTACACTGCACAGAAACACCAGATTAACCCTTCTATAATTTGTCTACATGTTACCATTAATGTGTTCCATTTTTTTCAAGTCATGACTATTTTTTCCCATCAGTTCTGCTGCAAAACTCACATAAATAAGCTAGTATGGAAATAATTGGAAATAAGCTAGTATGCAAGGAAGGGGTTGGGTGAGCCATCCACTGAACTAGTGCAAACTTTATTAACTTTACAGGAAACACTTGTTCTCTGTAAAAGCATAGAAACTTTAAAATCACTCAGAATTTACTCTTGGATTTTATGTTTTAAACAATTGTTTATTTTTCTGTATGAATAAAAAATCACTACCAGATATCTGAGCTATACTTCTACAGTGAAGCTGGGAAAGCTCTCTCCTACACAAAACACGTGGCACATTCAGTCTAAAGGGGCTACAGTATAACCTCAGCCAATTTCACACCTACCTACCCACCCATAATATAGCCAGGCTGGGAAATCGTTGCTCCAAACCAGCAGTGAAGACTACAACCAAATAAAAGTGTGTATGTCTGTCCTCTGAGAGCACTGGCTGTCCCTGTCTAGGATTGCAAATGTTTATTGCAAAACCAGGAGTGATTTTAGGATTAATGATACTTGGACCACACTGGTATTAGCACGTAACTTCATTAATATGAAACATCTTCCCCAAAAATCATGTGCTGAGGACAAGTAGAAACAGTTGAGACATGTCTAATCCAGTATGGGAATGCCTACACTCCACAGAATCATGGAATCACAGAAACACAGAATGATTTGAGATGGAAGGGACCCTCTCATTCCAACTGCACTGCCATGGGCAAGGAATCTTCCACTGGCCCATCATCACTACACCTTTCTTTCAAATTTAACACAAATCTATTAGAAAAGAGGAAGAAATAGCATCCAACCTCTCTGCCCCACAACCAAAGATTCAGACGTTATCTCCAGACAAATAAAAGATAAAGAATCTTATAATTCCCAGTCCCTAGATTTAGATACAGGTCAAGAAGAGTACAATACAGGCTTCAGACAGCTTTGATTTCCCTTATGCAAGTCTCTAGACATTAAAAGAACTCTGTATTTCCACTTTGGTCTTTACTTAAAGATTTCTCAGTTTGCTTTCTCCCCCACATTATATAACACACAGAATTAAGAAAAAGCAAGAGAAAGGTCCAGAAATCCATTTTGTAATTAAAAATTCCAGCAGTTCCTGGCACAAAAGAGTTCCCGTTACACCTGTGCTCAAGAGGATGCAACTGATACAGCCCTGACAAGTGAAAGTTACTGCACATGGGCAGCACAGCCAGCTGCCTGTGCTGGGGCTGGGCTGCAGGTCCTCAGAGCACGCCATGGTAGGCAGATCTGCTCTACAAAGCTCCCACAGAGACTTGCAGATGAAAAAGAGAGAATGGCGCAGCTGAAAAAACAGATTTTTTTTTATTGCTTTGTGGGTCTATTAGCCTTACTTTTGCAGACGTTTGCATTTGCACACAGCTCTACACAGATATTTAGAGAACCAGATGAACAGATAAGATGAAAAATAAATACACTATTTTGCAGTGGGTTTTTTTTCAAACAGCTGCCAAAAAGCCCCACCCCTAAAGCTCCCAAACTTAGCATTCTGGGAAAAGCAGCATTTTCCATTATGGTCCGGTCCATTCTTTTTCCCCTCCAATTTGTAACATTCTGCTGGAATCAGTGATGAAGAACATATGTTTGAGGTAAAGTACACCCAGGAGAAATCTTGGAACTGTTACATTCAGTTTTATTACCCAAAGCATTAGGATACTCTAGCATTACACTTATTATTTAACAGCTCCATCAAACAAGACACTGCTAATGTACTTTTATATTATGATGCATGCAAAAATTAGTATCGTATTTCTTAAAACTCAATGGGTGATTAATGCACTGCGTTTTCATTTCACTTAACAGTTCCAGGATAATTTTTAGTGCTTCAGTGAAACAAGGTGTTACATAAATGCAGAATGCTATTGTACAAATGTTTGGGAAAACATATGTTCAGGCAACAGTAAGGTTGAGTATCCCAACTCTCAACAGCCAGGAAATTGGAAGGGCTTGTGCTTCTTACACAATATAAGTTTGTGCAAGTGCTGCATCTTTAACGTATTCTGCAGAGGGCTGTAACCTAGAGTGCCTTAGGGAAACCTGGTGTGGCCAATGGGACAGACAAGCCCTGTCTCTGCTGCAAACACTAGTCCAGTTTCACAAGGTAACACCAAATAGCACAAATATCCCCTGCGCACCTGTGGGCTGCCTCTTCTGGGGGAGATTTGCACTGGCTCTGTGAGGCAGTCACCTAACTGGAGATTTCCTATAGGCACAGACTCAGGCAAACATCAATAAGTTTACATTTAACAAGTATAATAGGAATAAAAGATAACTCATATAAACCTATTACTTTGACTGATAATTTGATCTCAAAAGACAAGTCTTCTAAAGTTTTTAAAAGGTTTTGCATTGTATTTCTCCAGTGACTCTATGGGAACAACAAATAAAACCAAGAAAAATGTGTACTTGTCAAGACTGCACAACTTTCATGCTTTGCAGAAAAGAATACAAAAGGCTGAGGCAGCAGTTCAGAGCCACAGCTAAGATATGGCTTTTAATTTCAACCACAGAGCCTTAGTAGTGTTGGGCCCAAGCTAAAAACATCAGGCACCAGGTGTATTGGGAAGCAGAGCACAAAGTCCCCTCTGTTCAAAGACATGTAATCACTAATACCTCAAAATGCAATTTAATGACCTTCTGCTTCAAGTTCCAAAATGAGTCACTAAGCTGAGAGCACCAGTTCACTTCATCAACTGCAAACTGAGAGCCAGAGAAAGTTACTTGCTGAATATCATAAGTCTCACTTACTTTATTAGTATTTCTTCCTCATGTGAAGAATAACTGAAGCTATATTGTTCTAGTTCTCTGTGGTGTTCAGTCCATACAGTGAATGCAGCCATGGCTCATAGAAAATACACTACATAATCATGAAATTGAGGACTGTGCTACAATGCACACGGGAGTCAAATGATGGTTACAGGGGAAAATTATTTACTG
This sequence comes from Drymodes brunneopygia, assembly GCA_013400955.1. Taxonomy (NCBI): domain Eukaryota; kingdom Metazoa; phylum Chordata; class Aves; order Passeriformes; family Petroicidae; genus Drymodes; species Drymodes brunneopygia. Next base: position 592,862 of record VZTZ01008534.1, on the reverse strand, counting down.
GCATTTCTCAACTTCAAAGTACTTGGATTTGCAGCCTGTGTATTATTACTTCTGTGTGCCTTTTTTTACAGGCAACAGTGAATTTTGCTATCTGTTGCTGTAACTCAAGCTGTCCAATCATGGATTGCCAGCAGGGCTTGAAGCTTCAACCTGGAGGCAAGGAATGAGTCTCTCAAATCCACCCAATAACTGACATAGTTTTCTTTCCTGAAACATCCCATTTAACATTCTTCCTATTACTTACCTTGATGAACAGATGAAAATAAAAGACCATGAGCATTTAACTTTGTTCTGATCATGAATGAATAATTCTAAGCATTATTGAAATTTATTTTAATCTAATTAACTTCTGTGGTCCTTTAAGAACAAAAACAAGGTTTTCTTGTTTCTGACTTAAAAGTAAAATGAGGGCAGAATGCTGTAGGTCTGGAACATGATCTGTCCAAACTCGTGGCTGTTGCTAACTTGCAGAGCTGTGTTGGCTTTGTGAATATATGCCAACCTGCATCTGCTAAAAGGAATAGTCAGTCTGTAGTTCATAGATGTTCTGCTGGTAGAACTGTACAAAAAGGAGAAACCATCACTGCTCTCTATCTGACTCTGTAACCCTGCTACAAAGAGAGTCCTGCTGTGCCTTTGAAGGAAAGTTTGTGGATGGTCCTACAGTCCTGACTTGTTTTGCCCCTCAAGTAGCAAGAAAGCTACCAAAGGTTCAGAGGGCAGAAGGCTGCAGAACACAGGCCTGGCAAAACAGAGATCAAGGAGGAGTAGGTCTAAGGACGGTCAAGTTTTAAGTCTTTCCAATTCAACTGTACTGCAAATGGAGCAAATTGCAAATTCAGCAAATTCCACTAGTACTGACAAAGCAAATGGTTGGATAAGTAAAGGCTTGAAAACTAACTACCTATGGAGTATTCCTAGAAATTTCATTTTATACTTTGCTGCCAACATAATGCTTATTTCTGGTCATGACAATAGACGTTATTTTCCTTTGCCCTCTCCCATGAATAAGTTGAAATAATTAAGATGTAAAACCAAAAAATGCTGAAGAACCAAAAAAGTGTGCAAGCAGTAACTATGCAAAAAGTATGCAACACTATCACCTACTTGTGCAGATTGCACAGACATGGTTGTGCTAAAACACAGATACAGAAATAAAAGGATGCAAAGATTCTGGCTTTGTGTTATGCAATTAATTTCATCATATAATGATAGGCTTGGTCTAAAACTACCGGTACTGGGTCTCTCCTCAGCTTCTATTTGGTACTTGACTGAAGTTTTGGAGACTTAAAATCTTTACATACTTACATTAAGCACAATGAAGAGAAACTGATAAAACTGTGATTTAAAACATCTTCGATTATTGGAGAAAGGGAAAAATATGAAAACAGAAATTTAGAAATTACTACATCCCACCCACTAGAAAACATCCCTGAAGTTGTGAGGGAAGCACCATTTGGTGGACAAGATGTGCAGTACATATTGAAAAACAGGAAGGCAAAAGCCTACAAAAAGCCTGGAACACTGTGGGCACTGTGGCCAGGAGTATTAAAATAACAGCACAGTGAAAATATGACTGAGTGACCCCATTCCTACCCTAAGTCTTTTAACTATTACAGTATTTCACACTCAAAGCAACAGCAGACTGGTGAGACTACACCTGTATTTTGCACTAGAAGTGTCCACAGGGAATAGTACCAGAATAACCACCAGCACTATTACTCCACTTCCCTTGAGACTCCCTACTTATGCCCATTCTTGGCAAACACTTTCAGTTGTAAGTTCCTCTCAACATCTTCATTTATGTTCATATGCTCCCCACCTCAAAGATGACCTGGTCAATGACATACTCAAAATCAGTAAATACTGAGAAAACTGATAGCAGAAAGTGAGAACCCCTCTGCCATGCTAGGCCACCCCTGAGCCACAGTTCATTAATTTAAAATTAAGTTTTTAACAATTATTTTTTTCTAAAATGTGATACCACCAAGAGCTTAGAGCTTTCCTATTCTATGAGTGCTCATCTGAAAAAAAGGCTTAGAATGCTATTTTTAAAGGCTAATGTTCATGTTGTTTCAGCAAAAAGCTCAGTGTTGGTTTTAGACACATTTCTTTTTTTATGCCAGACAAGCCAGCTCCTCGTATTCACAAAGCAACTGTGGTTCACTGAACATGTTTCCAGGATTAATTCTGACTTCCCAGGGTCAACTTTACACTAATCAATGAAAGAAATTGTGGAAAAGATTACCTTACGAAAACACACAAAATTAGCCAACCTTTAACAAAAAGAACAACTTGTAGAGCTTTCATCAGACTCAGCACTCTTCAAGGACAGCCTGTCAGCATTTGGCATATATGAACACAGGAGATGGAACAAATCTACAGGAAATCCTTGTGCTTACTCATGTAGTCTCAGCACCACAGACAAATCAAGCCATTTTTATACACTTCTCCCAGTTCACACGTTCCCAGACATCCAATTTCTCACCACACAAGCAGAGTCTTACCTGTAATTTTCTGCAACAAAGGAGATGGCTCTGGCTCATCACAAATTGCCTTGACGAGGGCCTTTTTCACCTCTCCTTCAGCTGTGTCCAGCTCTTTTCCACATTTGATTTCTCCAACCACAGAATATATATATATCAGCAAGACAAAGAAGTCCTCACAGGTATAATCATCTTTCGTCCTTTCATTGTAAGACTTGATCATTGGCAATAATTGGTTCAAAACACTGGGCATTTCTGACTCACCAATAGTCTGAAAAACAACAGGAAGATTGTGTCAGATTGCCTCCATAGTTCTTGTTAGTTAGGATCAGACATACTCCTGCAGGACATCATTCAATATTCACATTCTCAATAGTCAGTAAATGGTGCTGTGATTTACTTGCTGCTCTGACAGAGAATTTATTAGTTGTCTACAGTTTTTTTCTTAGGGATTCATGATAGCAACATCTTAGCACTTCAAAAGCCTGATGATTAGATCCTCTCCAAGTACCAGTATGATAAGAGGATGAGAGCATCCATCCCTTGGTATGGGTAGAAATGGTACAAAGCACAAGGTCAAACACTTCCTCTAAATTTTAGGCTTCCTCCTCAGGTCTGATTTTGTACATGAGCAGGAGTTTCAAAGCCCAGCTTCCATTGACTTGCTGATAGCCACATCATGCAACAGCAAGGCTGGCATTTAGATCCATTGTGAAAGTCTCTGCCACTCAGAGCAGCCCAGTGACTAATTGTACCATCAAACTGCCAGCCCTCACTGCCCACAAAAACCTGTGGATGAAACTTCTACGTGCTAATTTCCTGCTGTGGCTTAGCTGGGAACTCAGCAGCAGGATCAGGTGAGAGGTGGGAACACTGCAAGGCAAACAGGGGAAACACACTGTTCTTGTGTGGGAAGGGAGGTGTGGGAGGAAGGAAGAACAGTATTTATCTCCTGGTGGTAACAATTGCTCAGACCCATCCAGGAGGTCTCCTGCAACACCAGTACCCTGCCCCTTGTCCAGTGAACACCTAAAAGACCACCCTGAGAAAACCTGTCGGTCAGTTCACAGTATGCAGTGAAACATCAAATCTCTTGTAATCCAAGGAGTCAAGTCTGCAAACATTTATTCTTGGTTATTACTACAGTAATTTCACACAGACTAGTCATGATAAATAGGCACCACAGCCAAACATATACCCTTTAAATTGATTCACAGTAAGTAAATAAAATACAAACCAAACATACTAGAAGAATCACAAGTTTATACAATAGCAAAACCATGCAATTGCTTTAGGAACACAGAAACTGAAAGCTTTATCTCCTGGTGTACTCCATACAAGACTTCAGGGGGTCTGGTTGTATATTTTGTTTTAGTTATTCTTTAGTTGTCAGTCTCAGAAACACTAACAAGCATCTCTCATAAACTGTCATTTTTATACCTACACTGATCCACCACAGATCTCAATCATTAAGAAAGCATGAATTACTTAAGCTCCAAGAAACATTTTTCCAGGCTGTGCTATAAGAAACTACACTTCTGTGGATTTTGTACCCCACCCTGCTCTTGACATTCAGGTTTTGCCATGGACCCATCTTTAATGGGACTTCAGTGTGGTCAGATGCTATGTTTCCATTTGAATACGTATCTTGGAGAAGAATTTTCTAACTATCCTCTAAACTTAACAGTAAGTATGACTGCAGACTTGAAGCAGTAAATTACAAAGCTGCAGCGGTCAAAAGCATGTGGGAGCCAAGGAAGAACATTCTGAAATCCAGGAGAGGTTGGCACCCTCTGTGTTTGGGCAGGGAGTGCTAAATCACATGCACAGTAAGTCCAAGCACTGCTCCACCCAGGAAGCAAATCTATGGTGTTTGGCTCTGGTCTGGCATATGCTGGTAGCTGGGCCATCCTAAAAACAAGGCTGTTGATTCCCGGGTTTCAACTCAGCCCTGCCTTAGTTCAGTATTACCTCTTCTCTTCTGGAAAAGTGACACAAATAAATTCTCATCTGGATGCCAGTACAATAAATAACAGACCATTCAGATCCTAAGATGGAAAAAGACAAAGCTTCAAGAAATTCAGAGGTATGCAAGGAAGCCATCTGCAGTGAACAAAAGCCTAATCAACCCTAAAATTCTAAGAAATCAAGATAAGCCTACACGTGGGGTTATTCTGGATTAGATGACAAACTTCAGTCTATTATCTATTGTTGAACATCATCTACTATCTACTGGTGCATCATCTATTCCCCTCCTTCCCTCCCAACACACAAACTCTACTTCACTCCATCTCTAAACATGCTATAGCATGCTGCTACACCACCAAAGATGAGTTCTTGGAAAAGCTGTATTTTGCATGCATGGATTATCCACAGGCACAGAGCATTGAGGATGCACATGGTCATACAGAACAGTAGAGTGAACAGTTCCTGCTTGAGGACTGTAGCTCCTGCAAGTACACATGTACAGCATCTTTGGCAAACTTTCAAACATACATGATAAAAAAATGAATCGTGTCTAAACTTTCAGGGTGATTTACTGTAGGGCAGGCTAAAACTCAACAACTTCAAGTAACAATTGCCACCTCTTATCTTCAAAGTAAAAATGAAAGAGGAAAAAAAAATTAAAGAGCTGTAATAAACCATTAACTTCAGAATGCACGTACGGTCTTTTTGGGGTATGAACTTCTCTGGAATGTTTCTCCCCTTATCTCTTGGGAAATGGCACCACAGAGGACTTCAAATGGAACTGCCAAGTTTCAGAGGCCATTTTGTCCAAACAGGCCAGTTGGACTGGACTGCGCATGAAAAAAAAAGGGACTCGCAACTTCACTGCAGAGCATGGCTCCACAGGGAGCTGGGAAATTTGCCTCAAAAAAATCCACTGGCAGATTGTCATTATCTGGCCACCTCCGATGATTTAGGGGCTCCCTGCACCGCCTAACAATCAATCAATTACCCTGATTGAACAGCCCTAGAACACAAGCTTTAAAAATGTAACTACCCATGACCCAAATTTCCTGCTGGTTGTGTTGGCCTCAAGTTAGCCCCATTTGTCTATCATCAAGGGAGCCAATAAAAATAATAAAAACAGGTCAATTCTGAGCTTTCCAAAGGCTGTATAAAAACATTAATGCTGCTTAATGCAGAGCCAGCTAAAAGGCCCAAGCTCAAACACTCTGCTCGGTTGCATTGTTTGGACATTTTAATGCTCTAATCATATATTCTGCAGAATTCAGGGAGAGTTTGTGACAGACTTTTGTTGTTTTCCTTCTCTTTCATCCACCCTCCTTAGTTATTTTTAGAACTTAAACAGTGTAATAATTTGATGTCCCTAAGGGCAAATAAACTGATGTCAATTTGCTGATTATTGCAAAAGACTTGAATTCTGTCAGATGGAAGAATAGTGAAGAAAGAGCAAACATAAATTTGGGGGGGGTTTTAGACACTGAACATGGCATTGTGCTTCAAAATCATATTTAAAATCCTATTTATAGGATTTACAGGAGTTAGGAGGAAGTGTAATAACCCAGGAAAAATGTTTTGCAATTCCGTGAGAGGTATTGCTTTCAGTATTAAAAAAACTTGTAAGAATCTAAAGCCATATGTATCATTAGACTTATTTTACACAATAGAAACAGAGTGAGTTTGGGAGGAAGAGGAGGGTCAGAGTTTACTTGAATTAACACGTGTCCCTGACAAAACTTAGAAGAGAACTGAGCACTCTAATCCCTGTGCTTCCAGCCCACTGTCCTCAACTCATCATTAAAAATATTAAAACAAAAATCAACTTCAACCAAGTGGAATTTATTTTCTTTTAAAATCCAAGAGGAAGGAGGATATAAATCTTGAGAGACTACTTCACTATGTAAATATTCAAGTGGCTTTCCGTTTAGGAAGCAAAACATGTTTCATTCCTTCAGAGGTCGCATGAGTTAAACAGAACTTCTTGGAATGGGAACCATGCAGGTTTATACAAATGAAGAATTTTACCGGGGAAAACCAAAACTAAAAAACAATCCCAAAACCCAGATGCAGGGAAAACCAGCAGAAGAACCAGTGGAAGCTCACAAGCCCTTGGGTAATTTGCTGCCCCATGCTCCTAGACTGGCTTATTTAATGACAGCTCCTTTTATTGATAACTTAGGTGGGAAAAGAGATGTAGAATAAGCAGCTTTCTAATGTTGCCCTATTTGATTTTTCATGTTTTACCTGGGTTTGATCTTTTGTGGTTTGTGATTTTGCCACACTGCATATTAACTTCCCCACTATCCAGGCAGAGGCAAGAACATTCTAAGAGCGAAAAGTGACAATGGCACCAAAGGAGGACCTCATGGGTATGTGAAACTGGCTCAGATCCTTTGATGGTAATAGATCTCTGCAGCAATAGTCATTTTAGTGAAAACAACAGGCGCTGCCAAGCTAAGGAGGAGTCCTTGCTGCCTGCAGTGCTCAGCTGCCCATAAATCAAATGCTGCAGTTCTGCTACTCGCTGTTTTACACTGTTAGGCCATCTGAGATTTGGGGTTGATTGCACATAATTTCCATATGGGTGGGAAGATGTCTGTACTCTCTGCAAAACAGTTATTTCATGTGTTTAGTTTTTATTAAATGGCCTATGGCCTATTTCACACAATAAATCAGTTAAGTATGATCTTACCATTCAAATTATGATTCGCCATATGAAGCCCTAGAAATCATTATAATTATTGACTTGGGCAGTTATTGATAAAAATGTACCTCTGCTTTGTCTTCTTTTTACATATTTCTAGGGTATGATTCAAGAGTAAGGAACCCAGAGCACAACACGAGAAAAGTTCTTCAAAGTACCACACCCTCACTATTAGGAAAAACTTCAATCTGTATATGTCAAAATATAGAGCACACAGTTACTCAGACAGGTGACTAGATAACCACAGTCCACTGTCTCTATATTTCCTTTTGCAGTAAGTAAAGTTTTAGTCTCAAACTTATGTTTCCAGCTGGGGAGGGGCTGACAAATCCTCTCCTCGAAGGGAGAAGGAGCAAAATTTGGCCTTAGGGGAAAGCAGACAAAGCATTGAGTGAACTCACAGCAGATTGAGAGTGGTGGTGTAAGATGCTGGCAGTAAATGGCAGCTTCCAGTTAAAAAAAAGTGTAAGCCATTACAGGTCAGGAGAGAGAACAATTGCCTTTTGTTGGGAACCAAAACAGCTTTGTGACTTGCCCCTGCCAATACCAAGAGATTGCATCTTCTTCTCTTTAATGGCAGTATCTGTCTATTCACTTGATAGGTGATACAGAAACCCACCAAGAATACACATATAAAGAAAACAGCAGAGAACTAAACCGCTAGTGAGAGACACAGGAAACAGTAAAAGAATCTAGGACCTGTCTCCTCTGTCATTACTTTTAACGATTCTTCTGTCTTAATGAAATATCCCTACAGAGCCAAATTGATCTCCTGTCCTCTTTTCTGCATTTATTACCCACTCTGAGCATTGCCCAAGGAACTATGTTCTCAAAACGGTAGAGACAATTTTCAGGCTCTCCTTGTAGAGAGACAGCATCTTAAAATTTTACTGCAAACAAACAAAAGAAAAAGAATAAGCTTTCCAGAAGCTATTTTTAACCTGGCTCATGCTGTCAAAGATAAAGATTCACATTCATCATACTTTCATGCTCTCCCAATTAGACTTCATTCTTGCCTTCCACTCACCACAGCACCCTCTTCCTTCTGCACCTGCTGGAGAGTTTCTGTGACTGTGCATTACAACTAATCATTTTAACCATACTGGTTCCTGGCTGGGTTTACTGCTTGGCCACAGAAACACACTAGTTGTGAAGGACAAAGATTGGACTGCCTCCTTATGCAACAGTGCTGGCTTGAAGCTTAGATGAACTAGAGTTTAAGGTTGCCAAGAGATAAAAGAAAATTATATAAATAATCACCTGCTTATTGGATGACTTCTTCAATACACTGTCATATGGCCAGATGCTTAATTGGTGTCTATCGGTCAATACAACAGACATCAACAGTCCTTTGATATACCTGATTAATATCTATCCAGGACGTTAGCAGTTACTACAGAACACAGTGACAAGTCAAAGGCAAGAAAAAATTACTGCCAACATCAAACTTTTTAAAAGCACAACATTTGTAAGCTCTTCTGGTCAGAGATAATTTTTTTAATGCGTCTTGCGTAATTCCAAAAACACAGCACTGACACTTAACAGCTAATATGTGATAACAACCCAAGTATTTAAAACAAGCTCTTCAAGCCCTATCATTTCTACGACCAAAACAAAAGCAAAGCCCATGACAGTTCTTTCTGCCAATAACTCCCTAGCCTATGATCATGACCTAAGCAATTGGATTCCATCTAGATCCCACAGCCAAAGTAGTAAATTCCAGTATTTTTCTTTAACTAATATCCTTAGGACACAAAAGAAACTATATTTTGAACAACATAATTAAAATTGCTTCTTAACACGTTTCTCCTGTCTTTACTGAGCACCACATTTGCTTGACAACAGCTTCCTAGTTTTAATCATCTTACAACTTCTTCAGTTATTTTTGTTTCTTCTGCTACAACAGGCAGATTCTGACACTGTCAGTACTTACACAAGATTTACACATACATTTTGAGAAAATTCAAATGTCCACTTATATCTCGTCTTCCACAGCACCAAAATCACCTCATCACAGTTATGCCGTTGGGCAATGTATCATTACAGCATACGGTCCAGTTTTTCCCTCTCTCTTTGGAGATCATCTACATGTAGAGCTGTGTTAAGGTATTTTAATGGGTTCATGGGGGCTCAGGAGCAACAGTGTACTGAAAAAAGGATATTTAATAAGTCTGGATTTTATTAGACAAAGCTCTGCAAGGATAAGGAGAATTTTGCTTGAATCACCTCATGTCTGATATAAGAGACTCATCAGCAGGTTAAAAAGGGAATACTTCCAACCTACTTAGTCAAAGCTTTTAGCTGTGATAGTTTCTACAGACATGCTTGGTAAAAACATGAATCAGCACAGCAAAAACAGTGTCAGAAGAATGAAAAAGGAATACAGGCACTGTCAAGATAAAACCTATATCAGAAAAAGATCTTGGTGACATGCATGTCAGGATTTTTTGTGTGTGGTTTTTGAGGCTGTTTGTTTCTATAGGTCTTGGAATACTGAGAAAATTGCCAGAAGATGGTAGGGGTTCGAAATTGAGAAAAGGGCACAGGGATAACATAATATCCTATGAGCTTAAATTTTATATCAACTTTGAGGGAAACAATGGGAAAGCATTCAGTCACTACAAAGCAAGGGATAAGAATCCAGAGGGACAGAAAATGAATAAAAGGGGTATAAATCAAGAAAAATATAGTATAACCAATTTGGTCATTCAATAGTGCAGATCATGTCTGCAGAAGGCAGGGATTCTGTCCCAGGAGATGATTACTGAAAAAGTTTCGGGAGACATTCAGGACAAAGAAAAAGATTGAATTCCTGCTTAGATCACTAGCTATAATCATGCAGGTTAGAAAAATAGAGAGTATATCTATCCAGCAGAGAGAAGAGGTCTACAATAATCATAAGTGAACTAGAGAAGGGAGGTAGGGAATGATTCCTCACTCTGTCTCACCACAACAACAAAGCTGGTAAGGAGCCAGTTTAAAGAGCAAATTAAATGGAGGTATTTCCTCATGCAATTTGCTCAGATGTGGAACTCTTGCCAAATGTTGTTGTGCTGCTAAATTCTTACTTAGGCTCTCAAAGATGATGGGAAATCTCACAGGGGAAAAATTCCATCAAATATTAGTAAATATACAGAAACCACAACTGTTACAGAACTCGTAATCGTTGGAACAGGGAGAATATCATATAACCTTGTCCTCTTCTCTTAATCTTTTGTAGGCAGCTGCTTTTGAGCAGAAGTGGACTTTTTTTCTTAGAGAAACTAGCACAGCTGCAGTTTTGATCCAATCCATAATAAACATACTTACCTCAAAGCCATGGCAAAAGGACCAATGTAACTATAAAATACAGTATCCATGGGACAGAAGTAGGAAAGCAGGTTTACTACAGTATGTGGCACTGTCAGGATTAATTCTTATATCCTGTGCCAGTCCTAGAGTCCCAATTTCTAAAAGGTTGTGAAAAACTAGATATAACACTGAAAGGAGTTACAGAACAATTGAAAGGGTAAAATCCTTCATAAAGGGAGACAGTTCCTTATCAAAAGGAAGAAAAACAGTTTATGTGTGTCTCTTCCGACAGAAGAAAATTTCAGAGTATGAGACAGCTCTTGAATCTAGTCAAGAAAGGCACATGAGGAACAAGGGAAGTTGAAACTGATTTTTCCAGTTCTCAAGTTGGTGGAGATGCTCTCAGTGGTGTGCACATTTCACAAGACTTTTGAGGGTGAAAGGGAAGAAAACAAGCAGAAAGCACAGACTCAGTGCTCTCACGCAGTAGAACACTGCGTTAAATGCATTTGGTGAATCAAACCATAAACTGTTTAGCGCTGTTCTTGATTGCAATGAAAGGAATTGTGAACTGTGAGGGAAAAGTATTTCAGAAACAGCAGAAAGGATGAAGGCAATACATGCTGTGAAGGCTGTAAGCACTGAGTGAAAAAAGGAGACTGACAGTCAAAACAAGCCCATCTTGTGCTTTTCCTCCACATTCTTGCCTTTTCTATCATCTCTTTTCTCTCAAACCTTCATTTTATGCGTTATCCTACACTCCTATGTCAATCTAACATCAGATATTCCAGAAACTCCTCAGGGCTGCAGGAAAACCTCCAGACATTTGGTGATGGGTCAGATCATGGTGGACACTGGTACCAGAAATTAAAAATGAGGGCTGGGGGCAAGGGTAAAATGGCAAAACCAGTACTGTCAAGTGAAAAACAAAAGGAGTTTGGAGCTTGCCATGACTGTTTGGGTCCATTTGAAAGATTTGTTTTCAAAGTGCTATTGGCTTTTTGTGTTTAAGTGTGTTATTTTACCATCAGACTTTTACAAATAAATCCAGTCAACTTCTGCCCCTACAGGTTTGATTTTAACAGACAACCAGGATATCATACATTGCCACAAGCCACAATGCCAGTTCGCATCAAAGCATCACACAAATAATGATTTCAACTAAAGTTGGGCCAAACATACACCTGATATCTTTTAGTGATGCTTAGAGATCATAAAATATGCTGAATAAGGGTACTATCTTAACCAAAACATACCCCATTTTACAGTATCCCTGACATTCAACTTTCTGTTGGCTATCTCAATGGAAATGGATACAGATCTGAGCAAAGCAGCTTTCTCTCTCCCTATCCCTTCTATTTTGCTCCTTTAGCTTTGAAAAAAGTGGCCAAGAAACTTGGTGAAAAACTACACTAAGACAAACATACCTACCAAAAACTGTTGGAATTTACCAAAGTACTAGTAAATGAAATTCCTACATGTGAAGAAACTTGAAACATATTTAAAACACCAATTTGCATGAGACAGTTGTACGGGACTGGATGCCAGATCATGTTCTTATACAAATTTAACCCTAGCTAATTTGAAAATATTTTGTGTTGTATTTGAAATATTTTACACCTTGGTATCCAGACAAAGACATAATACATAAAAATATATGGACACAGGAGGTTTGCAGCAGAGATCTCACTGCTCTGTCCACAGCCCCAGCTGGAACCACAGGAAGGAGACACAACGGCAACATAAAGACATATGAAGGCAGATTATCAGTCTGCTGCAAAGTACCATGGCTGTTAATCAGTACTGTAAATGTTATCACAATAGAGTACTGACATTTCTAGCCCTTGTACAAGGCTCACTATGCTTCAAGCAGGATTCAGAATTTCATGGTGATTAAAGGCAGATGTCACATGTATAAGTAAGTTTATAACTTAGGAATGCCTGGTTCATTTTTGCGTATGGAAGGAATCTTTGATTCACAGGACATCTTCTTTGGAGGATGCTCACTGTGGCATGATTCACACAAGAAAGAGCATTTTTTCCCCTCTTCAGGTTGGGGAGAATAAAAGCAAGTTAATTATACAAAGATATCTCATTTCATCCCATGAAATGCATCACGTTAAAACCTTAATTTTCCTATCCAGATTTCTACTACCATGAAAAACTAGTCAGGTTATCACCTTTCAGACAGAAGCAGATGGCAGAACAGTGATACTTCAAAGAAAAGGACATCTTTTTCCCTATAAATATGTGAATAGCGGCAACAATGACTACTCAGCGTGTATATAGTATCAAACATCAAGTGAAATACAGGCATAGACAAAATGACAATTATGGTGAAACAGTATTGGAATCCCACTCTTTTAATCTTCTCATCCCATCTTGGAAATGCTTTCCTGCTCTAGAAGCTAACAGTTCTCTTTTCAAGCACATTTTAACTCAACTGCCTACAAGCTGTTTCTTCAGCTCCCTAACTGAGTGACAATCTTCTGTGCTGGTATTCACCTGCAGTGGTGACCAGACTGTACAGCCAGGGCTGAGCATGCCTGTTTGTGGCTATTTGAATTTTTAGGATGCTCATTATTAGAGAGTACATGCAACACCTGCTTGTCAATCATGATGTTCTTTGCCTCTTGGCCCACGTGTCCTTCCTTAGGTTGGCATGTGGCAAGTCCTCTCCTCTTTTGGTTCCTTCCAGCGTTCTCATCATCCCCATGTGGAGCCAGGCCAGCTGGGTGGCACTAGCAGTGGTTTTGCTGCTGGCTCCTTGGTCTGGGTTGAAAAAAACGTCAGACTGCTCCTCCGCCGCCAGCTGCAAGGGCCATATGAGGGCATCCTGGCTGCCAGGGATTGCTCCTGCCACACCTCCTCCCCATCCATTTGTCCAGCATGAGCTACAACTAGAAAAACAATCCCACTTTCTGTCCTCCTGGGATTTCCCTCCCACTCAGCCAAATGCCTGAGTCAGCATAGCTACCCCTCATAATATTCCATTTGTGCAAAGGGAGATGACTGGAGCACAGGACATCTGGTCCCAATATCTAAAAACACTTAAATCATGCATGTCATTCCAAACATTTAAGGACTTCAGAAGTTTTCAGTTAGTTTCATATATATTTCCTAGTTGCTTCATGCAGAAAGCATTTCTTATGTTCCAAGTTTCACTCTAAAGATGTGGGCAAAAGTATATTTCACCTCATTTTAACTAGGAAAAAAACCCCCCTGCTTTAAAAATAAGACCAGATCTGGCTTCAGCTACTTCTATGTTAACTACTTTTTAAAAAGTTATTTTACGAGACTATCAAAATGTCCTGAGATACAACACAATTCAGATTCCATTAAAAGGAATAAAAAGGTAGTCATTATATGCAATGTGAAAAAAAACCCCCAAACCTATCCAACAAAGAAAAACCCCACAAATTCAGCTGTATATGCTAGAAGGTGAGATTTCAAGATGTTTTTCAGTTAGTTATCCATTGTGCTTTTTGGTAGCAGAGAAAGGAGTCCTGGCCCAGTGGTCAGCACTAAACTGATCCTCGGGAGACCAATGCTCAGCTCCGAGTCCAAATGTGAGCTTCTTGCTTTTCTACACCTGTAAGTAGTGGTAGATTCTCATGCTACCAAACGTTAATTTGAGGGCTCTGATATCCTGATGCTGAGGCCTGGGTATGAGAAATAACATTCAGTGTAGCTAAGAATTCCCTTTACAGCCCCCACCTACATTGTGACTCATGGCACACTGGTGCCAATACAACAGAGGCACACCAGAGCCTGCTGTAACCCATTCAGAGTGAGTATCAACAGCCATCAAGCTGTCACAAGATGGAGCTAACCATCAACTGGCTTCTTTTTTCAAAAGCCACTACAGGTATGTCTGTGTATCTCACAGTCTCTGTTGCACAGCTCTTACAAGAGAGAAAATACAGCATTTTGATATAATTTCTTTCCTTCTTATCTGGCTCTCCACACTTCAGAAAGGGAGTGCTTCCAACCTTTACCATTGTAGCATACTCATACCACTATAACAGCAGAAAAATCCAAATTTCTTCTTAAAGAACTACTAGAAAATTCTTACCCCACTGCACAGCACTGAAAGCTTACAAATTTCTAACAAGCCATCTGTCAGTATGCTCTCAGGACATGGCAATCAGACTTTGGGGGTCATAAGTGATATTCTGTATGGAGACACCATCACAGCAAAAAAAAAGGAGGTGTGAGACACGCTAGTTTGATGACAGAATCCAGAGGACTGTAGCTACATATTATAATGCACAAAATGCTTTAAATCATTTATCTGAGTCTTGGATCATATTTTGGAAGGCAGACTAGTATTTCAAAGCTCTTTTAGACACTGTTTATTAACACCAAAATGAAATATGAAAAGCACTTTCTGTTAAATCCAGGATCTGAACAACTCTTATGTATGCTTAATACAGTAAAATGGTATTGTAACAGCTACAAATAACTGTGTTATTACTAAAAATATTTTTTTTACTGCACTAACGTATGTTTACTCCTTCTAAAAATAAACCTTTCATAACAACATCATCACAATTAAGTTACCCAGAAATGTTACAATGTGAGTAGCACTCCAGTCATCACCTGGGACCCTCACATCCCAGACTACTTCCAGTTTTCCTGGAGCAAATGTTTCGATCTTCCCAGCAGACAGTGCTGCAGGCCCTAGTAAAGATCATATACCCTACAAAATTTCTCTGCTACTGTTTAAGAAGAGCAGCATGGGAAGGGGGGTGGGTGGAGATAAATCTAGACACAGTTGTTTCTCTTTAAAATTTCACCTTTTTTTCTTTTTTTATAACCATTACAAAAAACCCAAACTAGTCTTGGAACACTCTTTTCTCCTGCCTCCAAATAATGTCCCTCTGCCACCTCAGTCATCGCCACTTCTGTCAGACCTTAGCAAACTACTGGTTGGTGGTCTCACTATTCTACCCTGAGTCATATTTTAATTAGTAAGAGCATTGAGAAAAGATCAGTGTACAGATATTGGCAAATCTTCAAACAAGAGTACGCGCTGTCCATTTTATTCACAATGAAAAAGCTCTTAAAGAGATTTCGATAAAGATTTGCCTCCTGCTTGCAGCCCACGTTTGTAATGTTTATGTAAGTGAGGAATATAAATCTCTTTCAAATGAACCCCACGGTTTTTAAACCAGCCTCATTATAAACTGCCTGTTTCCGTTTTTCCTGCCTAAGCAAGCAATGCAGAGCCTGCTTGGGATAGACTGGAACTAATTTAATGTGCTCCAGGTTTAATCCCCATCCTCCCAGCTTTTACTGGCAGATTTTACACAGAGGACTACTGCTGACTTTAACAATGATTCATGTGATAAGTGGGTTTTGATTTGTTTTTCCGCATCAGAAAACATGCAAGAGAAATGCCACCAAAATAATTTTAATAAAACATGGCCGAAACGGAGCCAGGTTAAAAGAAATAAGAAAAATTAAACTTTGACACAAGAAGAACTGTTTCTCTCTGTGTTTGAATTTATAAAGGTGAATGTCTAGCTCGCTTCACGCAGAAGAGCAAAGAGAATTGCGCAGGCCTCTCCGCTGGTAAGGAAGGAGGCAGGCGCGCAGTGCCGCAGCACAACATGCTGGAGCGCGGACCGGGATCTGTGACGAGGAAGGCGAAGCAGCGGGACAGCCCCCACGGCGGGACAAACGCCACAGCAGGACAACCCCGCGCTCGGCTCCCGGCGGCACCGGGCGCGCCCTGCAGGTGGCGCTGTTGGAGCGCCGCGGGCACGGAGCCGCCGCCTGGAAAACTGAGCAGGGCTGAACTCGGCCCTCCGCACCAATTATCCAGTATCAGGAAAATCCTGCTACGTCCTTTCTGCTGCGAGCATGCTGCCTCGCGCTCTTCTTATTATTTCTGGGTTTTTAAAAATTTGTTTTAAATTCACAAGACCAAAACATGTTCATTTACACGGCACACTGAAAAAGGGCCAGTGAGTGTAATAACTGTTTATTTTTGCGAAAGGTAACTGAATGACTGATGCAGAGACCACATAGATGCTATTTTGCAATCATCTTCTCGTGTATTGAATTCCCTGCTCATTTACATAAACCAGATGTTTCCCTGACAAACCAAATTCCTTGAAGAAAAAACAGAAGTTGCTATACTTCATCTCCGAAATGAAACATGATGTGAATGTTCCATTAGCCACTAAGGGCAAATGTTTATGTTAAGTGCAATGGTTTCCTTTTATTTAGCACAACTTTTGTGAGGGCTTAGATGATCCTCGGCAGAAGCGTTAGAAAAGAAAAATGAAGCTACTTAAATTTACCCACTGGCCTCAATAGCTTCCACTTCCCTTGGGAGTGAAATGCCTTTGCCAGATCTTGACACTCAAACCAGTCCACAGAGTGGACAAATACTCTGAAACAAGTAATCAGAATTCCTCATTCCTGCAGGAGAGTTGGCTCCTGGAATCTTTCTTTCTGGTACCAGATTCCCAGAGGATCATTGAAGAATAAGAATGATTGTTTTACTAGTTTAGTGATAATTTAAAACTTGCAACCTTTTAGTACACATGGGTAAAGTGAAGGACATGAAAAATATATATTTGCTGTTACTGAAAGAAAAAATTATTATCAGGAAAAAATTCTGAAATCTCTGTTACACCTAATTCTTACTGCTTTTACCAAAAACCAGCTTGTTAAAGTTCTAGATTACTACAGGAAAAACAATGTTTTACATTTAAACTGAAGAACTAAATTCATGAAGATGCCTGAAGGTTATACCTATTACTCACCCGATCTTCCAGAACATACTCTTATCCTTCCAATACATGGATCTACCAACTTTTGGTGTGAAGCTATTAAAATCCTGGTAAGAAGGGGAAATCTTCAGGCACAGAGCAATAGAAAATTCTCAATAAAAGCAAAACATTCAGCCTGAGAATAACTAGTAGGTAACTGATCAACAACCAAATAACCAATAATAACCCAAACATCAGGAAAATAGCAAGGGTGAACTACAAATGTCAGTATTTCATGCTGTTCTTTGCAAACAGTGCTATGAAATGTAGAATATTTAGTGCCATGGCCATGAAATTCAGAACAGGCTCTGATGCCGCAGATAGGAATGTAGAAACCACACAGCAAAGGCAACTTTGTTGATGGCAGTGGCAAAACAAGGGGTAAAATTTCTTGATTTGAAAAAATTCTGGGATTCCTGGGATGTTTCAAACTCACTCTTTCTTGAGACTGAGGTACTAATGGGCTTTGTAAGAGCTGACTCAGCTTTCAGCTGTAAGTTCTCCTTGGAACCAGCACAACCATCTTTTCTCAGCTCTTCTTTTCAGTGCAGGCTAGCAAACATCAAGCCAACTGCAAAATAACTGAGAATTGGAGATAAAGAACCACTCTACCAGTTCTCAGTCTTGAATTAGGTCACATGTTTCACTAGCCACCTACCTCATCTAAATATACCATGAATTTAGAAGACAAGGTTATTAAACATCTATATCAAACCACATACATGGAATGTATGTGGTAACTTCAGTAAAGCAAAATTGAAACAAAATACTCCAGAACAGTATGTTACAATTAACCTTTACTATTGGTCCTTTCAAAAGACACTGTGACCCTAGAAGGGCCCTAGTGCATGGCAGTCATGTTTCCCTCTCCTGACAACTGTACAGCACTGCCACAAAGCACACAGTTCTCATATTCAAATGCTCCTACATTGGCCACTGAGACAGCCCTACTGACTACTGTTAAATCTTCCATGTCCACAAAAGCTACTCTGGGTGTCTCAAAACCTTCTGTACTTATGTTCCCACTTTCTGGTAAGAATGATTACATGAACATGATCATGTACAAAAGGATAAACATCTATCCACAAACTGAGCCTCCTGCCAACACAAAAACTGACAACGTATAACAGGGGAAAAAAATGCTAAAATGCTATTTTGGCTGCATCTCTGCAAGCTGCAATGGGCAGCGAGCTTTTGAAAGACATTCCTCCAAAATCACAAGTTCTCATCTTACAGTTCTCTCCACATGAAATTACATGGCATAGTTATATGCTGGCAGAAATTTAACTCAGTCTAGAATAGATTTCCCCCCAAATCTGATTAAGCAAATAAAGGAACAAACAAACAGCATGACTGATCCACCATTTTAACACAACATAACCAGAGCAAATCTAAGTCAGCATTTCTGCCTTTTTTTTTATTAAGGGAGGAAAAACCAACCTCTCAGTATATAAGATTGCTTACATAGTTTGTTCCCAACTCTCATCAGTAATACACACTAATTACCATCAGAGGTTCCCTTTACACATCTGATATCACAAGGGATAGCTGAACCCAAGCCCACGCTACATAATTAAATTCAATGTTTTCATCTTAGAGCAAAGACCTGACTAACAGCACGGTGAAGCAAAAGCCCTTATCTACACAACTGATAAAGTAAGTATGCAAAAGCTCAGGAGGGGAGGGGGTAGCCTGAGCTCCTGTACTACTCAGTCTCTGCCAATTTGGCATCAATTAGACCCCTAAGAATGAGAATGACATTCTCAACTTACTTGGTATGTGCCATGAATAGCCAGGATGTAACACTGCCTTTAAACTAGTGGTCTAAAATTACAACATTTCCAGGCTTACTGCTTATCAAAATCAGTGTCAAACTGATTCTTCCAGTCACATCTGATGTTTTTCAAATAATCAGCAATGATCATGCAATATTTGTGATACACTGCATTATCTTTTAAATAATGTTGTAATTTGCCAGCTTCAAAGCTGACTTTACAATGTCAGGACTTCATACTATTGGTGGAATTTTTGTATTATTTTTGCCAGGTCTCAGATTTTCCAGAACTTAACTTTTATATTTAAAGCTATCCACTCACGAAGAACAAACAACTCTCTCCCGGGATATGATATAGACACTTTTTAAAAAATCATGGCACAAAACACAAACAGCTGTAAAAATTAAAATATCAAGTCAATTTTCCTGACACTACATAACTGTTCCCTAGAGTGTGTATTTTGTTCATAATAAACTGTAGATGTGTGAAGAACTGAAAAAGATACTTAATATATTTTTCTCAGGAAGTTTTTCCCCAACAGATTTTTGTCAGAATGGCTCTCCTGGTCTGTATAACATCCTTTCTTTCTCAGTCTTCTATGCCTGCTACATTATTCAGCTGCTAGACTGGTGAATTATGAGGTTATGAATAACATGATGTTCAGTATTTATATGAAGACTACACTTAAGTTGGTTTTTTGGAAGAAATGCAAAAGCAGCTTGCTTCTGAACAAAAAAACTAAAAGTACATGCTGAAACAGACATGGAAGGCTGAAATTACCAATAGTGAGAAGCACTTGGAAGTTCTGCAATGGGTGGGGAAAAGTTGGGAAGGGCGGCAATTAGAAATGTTTTGGAAGAAGAAAACATTTTTTAGGGTGAAAGTTAATTTTTACTGTGCCAATCACAGTTTAAGTTAAATTCAAGTTTATTTTTCCTCATTCAGTTTATGATCTCATCTAGTCATCAAGGATGATTGATGATGTTTCAGCATTTGGGCATTTGCCAGTTGCAAGTAAAAGGGAATAATTTATTTTTCTTTAGCACTACACTGCTGCCATTAGCTGTATCCCACCCCTTCTGTTTACAGCCTGTCACTGAAGCCACAGCTTTATTTTCATGTGGTATAAGCTCTTGTCTGGGGTTGATAGTGTAAGTGATCTAGCAGACATCTTGCACAAAGAGCATCATTTTGCACAGAAAACACACAACCTTTACTTCTGAAATGATCCCTGCCACTGATCCAGACAGGATTGTCTTCTCCCATTCAAATGTGGACTTCAAAGCCACAAGTGAGCAATGGACGCTGTCATTTTCCTTGTGGTAAAACTACATTTATTTAATCCCTTTAAAAACAAACAAACAAGAAAATTACTTTGACCTTTGCCTTGGCACAAGGATTCTGATTTGAAATGTGCATTACACGTCTAATGCCCTGTAACTGTGTCCAGCTAAACTGGGTCAGATTTATGTGCAATTAGGAAAAAGGGAAACCAAAACAATTTCATTTTCATGTTTGTTAATAGCAAAACATCTTGTAGCAGCAGTAAGTTTTAATTGAAACACACAGAATAATGAAAAAAGAAAATAACTGGAGAAGGAATGATCTGATAAAAACTGCATTAAATAAATAATATGGACTTTTTCACTTGCATTTTTTCTGGATTAAACTATTCAAAAATGTATGTTTGAATGTCCCCACTTTGGCTGTTCATAAGCCACAGGGAGGTTTTTTTGCATGAACTCTTCAACCTGAGAGTTTTAGCAGAAAAGCTTCTTTACAAGGCTTAATTAAAAGCAGGTTTAAGTCGGGGCCCTCATTCAGTCTGGGTTTTATTTTGGCCTTCACTCTGTGTCAGAAGTCAAGTCCCAAAAGAGAAATGAAGTTCATTATTGAGTCAGGAGAGTATTTTCTCCTTCATTCTAAGCCCAACTAAACATGTTTCAGGTTTGAGTTTGAGTTTAGGTATCTCCAAATGAGATTTTATATAATACCCACCTAAGGGTGAAATGTAAGAAGATGCTAATCATGATGTCTAACTTTGCCCTACATAATAAATAATGTGTGAAAAGCACACTGCAATCTTTGCATGCAACTGGTTTGGTACAGGGAAATGTATATTCTAAACAGATGGTGTTCACAATGAGTGTACTTCACACCATCAGATGTTCACAATAAATGCAACGTCATTGTCATGAAGCGTGGTAAATAGTCATGCAGTCACACTATAAAATGCACTGAGCAATGTACCAAACCAGAACAGAACTGGCAGATCTGTCGGAAAACATTCAACGTTTTCCAGAATGTTTTCAGTAGTAGTTTCTTGGAGACTTTAGACATTGAATACTATGTTGGTGGTTTTAAAAGCATGCTCTCCTCAAAAGCAAGATTATATTTTAACACGAGTAACTATGAAAAAGTTCATTCCTATCAGTCATTCTAGTGCAATGAACAAGGACCAACAGTCAGGCAGTTAATCACTACAGTTAACAGGAAATGTATTATATTATCGTTGGTGGTTTTGTAACTGGACGGTAGGCATAGCCTAGCGCATCCTGTTTGCAACCAATAGCAGAAGCAGATGCAAGACCGTGATATTTGTCATAAACATTTCTAAGAATAAAAACATGGTGATGTTTTTCAAAAGGCCTTTCAATGTTCACCAGATGTGGAGCACATGTGACCCTTGAATGTGAGAGAATAATGTGACAATAAAGTTGAATCAATACAACATGTGCCAGTAATCACACCAAGATTATATGCAAATGTTTTAAAAACAAAAATATGTAAATTATTTTTAGTTCTTCAGGACAGAAAAACCAGGCACCTGGTCATCCATGAGTTGCTGTCTCCATCATCATTTGAAAGGCCGTCTGCTTGAAATATGTTTCTCCCTGTGTGAGACAGCATCTAGCTTTTGTATTTTTACATAAAGAAATTCCATTCCTGTGCCATTATTTACTGAAAACAATTAAGAGTTAAGAGATTTAAAGCTTTCCTCTGCCTCTATGTATTTTATGAAAATAAAACTCCTATGAGCAACGTACGTAGGAAAAGGACAAGAAAACTAGTGCCAGACAAGAGTGCTTTAGTGATGTCTTAAAACCGTGTCTCCTCTTCTGACTTACAGAAGGGAAACACCACTCCATGCTTATCTTTACTCCACTAAGTCTACCCATCAGATACTAAAGAAATAATTCATTTTCTGCTAGTGATCACTTCTGAAGGAGATCTTGCTCAGGATATGGATAAAACACATATGCACATAGCAATAGGCTAGGAAACAATTAATTTCACAGAGGCAACAAAACCATTTGCAGATGCTGATGTTTGAAGTTCAAACCGATAGTCTTACATGGATGAATTCATACACAGAAAAATTTCATTCTGTGTAGCTCAAAAACTGGGTGAAATCAGAACCCAAAGCAAAACACTGAGTTTTTGCAAGCTGTTAACAGACTTCCCAGCTATTATGTCCCCTAAAACACATGGTGGCTTCCCAATCTATACATTTGTTGCCAGTGCTGGCAGTCAGACCCCTACAAATTAAATGTGGGCACATATGTCTTCAGTATATTCAACCTCTTCTCTGCAGTGAACAAGCAGATGAAACTAAACCAGTATGTAGACAAAGCCAAACTTGGCCTGTGCCAGTGAGTGACACTCCCTTGAAGCTGCAGCACAGTGTGTCCTTGTCCATCTGCTGTCACCTCTGTAGATGCAACGAAAAGATGCCATGAACCACTTCTCTCCTACAGTAGGCAGCTTCTCAAACAGCCTTTTCTTCCACAGCACAGAGAAAAAAGCAGAAATTTCCAACAACTGTGGCAAAAGCCAAAGTCTCACCACAGCAAGCCTGGAGGAACAGTTGATAAGAAGACACAGAGCGTGCTGAGTTATTCCAAAGCTCTCCAGTACTACTGTGGAATTCAGAGTACTTGAATGTTGTGTACTGACTCCTTGAGCATTGAGTATTTTTTTGTGGAATCCCAGAATTTATATAACCTGGTCAGAAAACACACCCACAGTCTGGGGAAAAACCTTCACAGAGGGAGGCAGGATAATCAAATTAAGTGAGAAAGCTAAGAGAGCTTTCACTTTTTTTTCCTTTGTACAAGAACACATATTTTGAAATTTATTCCTATGTATCATATAATTACAATCAAAAGAATTATGCCCAACTGAGGCTACTGTCTATTAGAGATAATGAACTTTAAGTAGTGGTACATGCTACCAAGAACTTTGGCTTTTTAAATATTCTTTGTTATGATGTAAGCAGAGACTTGCAGAGTTTTTTCATAACCGTATCTGTTAAAACAGATATAAGAATAAATGATTTTAAAAAATATACTTTCAAAATAAAACAGAACTTTAAAAAATGTCATGCCAGTGAGAGCCTGGTCACGGGGGACACCAAAGCCATAATTAAAATACATGTTAATAAAAAGGCAGTTGAGGATCTGTGCCAGTCTTCCTCAGGGGTCCTTTATGTAAACCACACTCTCTTGCTGTTACTGGAAAACAATATTCTGAGCAAATACATTTAATATCTACAGGTATTAATAGTTATAGATATCTTAATACAGTATCTAAATCTTCCAAAATTCAATTGTCCTATCTGTGTTTCTGTGTTGCAGAACAATACTGGGTTAAGAAATTCAGATTAAGCCAGAGACATTTTTTTTAAATGGAAAGAAACTGCTCCTTATTTTTTATCAGAGCAGAACATTTCTGCTCCATTCAGAAAAGGCAACAGTACTATGCAAGGGTAAGTTAGATGCAACTATGAAGCATGCCTGAATCCTTTGCTGCCTATGGCTTAGCAGCTATTTCATTGTCCCTAGACTTGAGGATGGGTAGGGAAGAAATACTAGAAGAAAAACTGATTGATAGAATTAAGTCATGTTTGGAGATCATCTCTGGTACATTAGCTTTTCCTCTTCTCTTCCAAATGCCCTCGTTAAAAAGAATTTGAAACTTTCCCTTCCCCAGAGACTCAGACTATAATTTATTACTTCTCCGTTATCTACATTTTATTGTCCTGAAGGATAAACCTACATCAACCTGACAGTTGTGCTGAATGGCAATGGTTCATGGACCAAGTAATTTATTTATTGTAACTACAAACATATGTTTTAACCTGCTACAAAATTATGAAATACTTCCCATCAGTAGTCAGTCCAAGCTAGATGTCTATACTGAATTGCCTAATGTGAATGTACAGCATTTCTGTACTTCAAACAAACAGTGTGAGGACATAAACAGCAGTTAAATGTATTCATGCCTTATTAGACACAGCTGCACAAATGGGCTGTCGTATTTCATTAGAAAGTACCGTACGAGTTTTACGTGTGCTCAGTACCCTTCATTTCTGCAGGCAACACGACTACTTTAAATTACAGGAACACTCACAGAACCATATGCTATTTCTTTTAAAGGCACACAGAGGCAAACAATCTGGGATGAAGCTGTGCAGAGGGTACATCCAGAGGGAAATTAAACTTTTTCTCCTATGCCTACCACATTTTTATTTAACAAAACATTCTTATTAAATACACAGAGTAAACACAGAGACTACAATACTACAGAAGCTTCAGAAGAAGGAAATGCAGGTAATTTCTAGGTATGGAGCAAATATCTCCTTTTGCTTTTGGGGGGAAGGTGGGATACAAACGAGAATGAAGCAGTCTTGTTACACCAGCGTGTCTTGTATCAGTGCTCATACTGCTCTGCACCAAGCCAGGAACACCACAGTCAGCAGGCAGCTTTGAGCATAAATCCACTTTTGTCAGGTCCATGGTATGCTGACTTTAATATTCTTCTGCTCAAATATGGCGCCATGGGGTGAAATAGGGAGGCTTCTGAAGACACATATTTTTAGACTGGGAGAGTCCCTAGAGAAACTGCATGGCAATGTAAGGTTACTTAGCTGAAGAGATGTGAACTGGAGAAAATACAAAGAAAGACAACCCCTAGAGGAAAACCTCTCTTCATTTCCCAAGAAAACTCAGAAACATGTGGGAAACACCTAGTAGGTTGAGTGATTTGTCTATTACACACCTGTGGGACAGCAGATGTAGTAGTAACCTCTTTGACTAAATTCTAATACTCTACACCTAAGAGGGAAGAGTAAGAGCAACAACTCTCTTTTAAGTAGAGCTAACCAGTCAACTCCAAAAGGATGCCTGGCAATAAGTACTATAAAGGCAAGCCAGACTTGATTTTAAAAATTTTTCTTCATGACCTACTGCAAAGGTAAAAATCCACTAATATTTTGCTGGCCAAATCAGCACACTGATTTCAAACATGACTTGCTTTTCTAACCTAGACAAGGAGAGGTGAGCCTGCCTTCTTTGCTGGAAATGAGCAATATCAAGCAAGCCTATACCTCTACAAACAATGATGTAATAATTTATAATGAACAATAGCTCCATAGCTAGACTGAGCCACAATCAGCTTTTTGTGTAGTAGTGCCTTTTTGTGTAGCTTCCTTTGGGGGTGGGGTTTTCATTGAAAACAACAGTTTTGCGAGTTCTCCAACACACTGCCAGTTCCAATCCACCATGTAAAAAACAAAATCTTAAATCAGGAAAAGAAGTTAAGTCCTAGACCACCCTGATCTCAGTTGGCCACAAAGCTCAGGAAATTAACACCACCTTGTTTTCCATCAAATAAGCAAAATCAAATTTTGTTTTCCCACTGAAAGTAATGTGCACCTCTATGTCTATGATGCTCCATGTGCTCAGAAATACCTGATCCAAGGAAGTGTGGGGCCAGTTGAAAGTTAATATAACTCATTAAGGTGGGGAGACAAAGGAAATGCAGTGTAGCAGCCCCACTATTAATTTTGGGTATTGCCCACAGTAAAGTTTTCACTAGTTTTCAACTGTGTAGTTTCTCTGCTTTCTCCTTGCCAGTCTGTAGGAAATAATCAAGTATATCCTCCAAAGGAAGGAAAATCAAACTGACAGACTAACATAATCACACTCAAGCCCACATATGCAGTGCTGGCACTATCAAACTGGTTTGCAGATAAGAGATTTGATAGGTGATTACTGCCTTTGAGCTGAGAAACACAATGATAAGCAGTTCCTATGAATAAAGTTCTCACTATACACTGTGCTTTGTGGTGTTGACTTCATTATTATTACAACAGTATCTGTTGGGAGGGAGGACACACGGGCTGTTAAAATAAAGCAATGTTCATTTCCTTAAAGACTACAGTATAGTTAGTGAAAGCAGAAAAAATCCAAAGGTAGAAACAGTCTGGCTCTAAAAAGGGGGCAAAATCCAATTAGAATTATTAGCTGAGAAATCCTACATATCATCTCAAAATTAACCCTCTGCCTTTCTAACAGCCAATGACAAGCTTAGTGAACCGTTTTTACTGAAAGCATTAAAAAAATTACATCAAATAAATATTTTTATCAAATAACCATAAGTAGCAAAATGAATGAAATGGATACAAAATAAAATGCTAGAATACAAATGGAGCTGTCTACTTCCCCATCTCCATTCATATATGACTTTGCCTGCCAGTTACACACAATTAACATCAGATTACTGAGCTTATTAGCAGAGACTCAACACCACAAAAACACATTTGATTCAGTACTCAGCAAAACCTTGACAATTAACTTGTCCATCAGGAGGCTGATGAATGGGCATTGCTAATGGGATTTCTGTAGTTAAGAGGCAAAAACATGAACTAAAGGAAATCTGCAGTCTTGCACTGCTTACCTGTGACCACAGAAGCCACATGTAAAAAGGCACTGCTTATAAGTCCCTACTTTCCAATATAAAAGATGCTGCTGCCAAGAGTTCTTGACTCCTCCACTTTGTTGGATCAAAAATAATGCATGTCATTTTTCTGCAGGTTAATAAGCCATGACATTTGTCCAGTCTATTGGAGACAATTGCCTTGTAGGAAAAGTACTTTGTAAAACACATTTCATGTATGACTCAGCCTGTCCTGTGCAAGTAAAACCAGAAAGAAGGAAGACAAATTTTTTTCTGAGGTTGGTACCAATCTCCTTAAGAAGCAGCCACTGGAAAGCAGATCCTGCATCTAAAGGAAATCAGATAGTAGGCAGCTCTTATCATTGGAGCACCGTGTAGATCACAGCAAGGACTAAGTGGGAGTACATACAATGGAAGCTCTGCCTCTTGGAGCAAAATTATCAGTGTAAGAATAAATGATGACTCATTCAATATGGTTAGTATTGTGTCTCCTCACTACTCTTCTACATATACTGGCAGGGATTGTGGGCACCTGCCTTTTGGCACAGTTAATATTAACTCTTACAGAAAGTAAGGAGTCGATGTTACATTTTAAGGAGAAAAGTCACAGAGAAGAAAGAATGGCAAGTGGTAGGCAGAGCCATATCTCCACCCAGGGATTCCCAGGACTGGTGAAGGACTCTGGGTTTCACTGGCAACGAATGTTCATATGACACTGAGAGTCATGCTGCCCTTCTGCAGCATGGGTTAACCAGGTATCAACTGTCATGTAATCACAGCATGTATCTAAAACAACTGGCAAGTAAAAGGTATTGTTTAAACTTCCAACAAAAAAAATGTACATGTGTGTAGAGGGAGTGATAGTGGTTTTCTGCTTTCCCCCCTGAAAAGCAGGCTCCTATTAAAATCATTTATATGTTGGGATTCTTTCATTTTACAATAAACATTCTGGTTTTGCACATAGAACATTAATTTAACAGTTCCAATTGACTTAATATGTTAAGCCTCTTTCCACAAGGCTTTATAAGTTTTACAGATGTTGACATCTGTTCACTTAAGAAAGCCATTTCTTCATTTAGTGATCGTTTTAGAGCCTCTAGGTGACCTGTGTCTGGATACAAAATATTATCCCTTTTACAGGGTGAGGGAGGGAGATCTTAGTATTTAAATGAGAGCCATAATGGCAGTACTTGGCAATTTGCAGACCAAATACATTTCTTTAACAAGAATACTGAAAGATATTCTTAATTCCCATGTGATATGGTAACCACACTTAAAATATTTTAACCGCTTGTCAGCCAGAGTTAGAAAAACTTCAAATAGTTTTCAACAGATTAATAAACTGTCAATAAAGACAGCTTCTGTTCACTCTCAAAGCATTTATTTAATGTTAAAACAATCTTTACCTGTATTTTATTTTGTACTTTCAAATTAGTCTGAGCAAGAGCATTCTACTTACAGGAAATTATTTTAATTAGAAGAATTCTATGTATACATATAGAATAAAATAATTTATACGTGTATATATACACATATGCATCTTTCTTTCTGAGCAAAACTACTTGGAATGCCTTAATCCTGGCATGTCAAACCTGGGAAATAGCCCATAACCAAGCTCCCTAAGCCCATGGAATATGAAGTGTAACCAACAAGCTCCTTCTCTATGGAATGTCACGGTGCACAAAACCAAACACACTCAAACTCACACTTCCTCAAACTTAGTTCACTGTTTTACCTGTATTGCTGTAGTACTAAGATGTCTCCAGCAGTTTAGGGCTCTGCTTTATAGAAAGGTTTAAAAAACACATAAACACATCTGAATTCCTGTTAAAAACAAGGTAGCATGAGCATAGGAGGCATTGAGCAAGCAGAAGAAATTAGTGAATTGAAACCACGTGAGACAGGTGTCAAGATACTTCAGGGCTTGTATATACCAGTTTTTATGAAAGGCCATGAAATTTATCATGAATTTTATGTAGAATAAATACTTAAGAGGTTAAAAATATCGCATCTGTAAGGACAGAATCCAAATGGGTTTACATGTAATGGAGATGAGTCCAGTTTAAATGCAGCAAGTCTAACAGATGGCTAAATAAGAACTAACAGTAAATAATTTGGAAACTTAAATAATTTATATATGACTATTTTCACTTCATCAACAAATTACATTTGATTGTCTAGTTGTATTAGACAGAAAGTGTATCAGTGTCCAAACTGCGATCTCATCCAAAAGATACCAAATTCCAGAGGATGACCTTTGCAATCACCATGGCATCATGCAAGACTCCCACCAAGACAATTCATTCCATATGTAGCTTTATGTTGAAAAGTGACTGAGCCAATTTCAATATTTATTTCTTTAAATGTAAAATCTCTAATTATGGGCAGCTAACACTATGGGTCTTCTTTCCAAATACTGTTGCAGTATCTCTTCTAAAGAGATTAATTGATCAACATTGTAGGCCACCAAGAAGATAATTTATTGCACTGAGCTGAGCTATATAGTTATAAATTACACATAGAATAAGCAATATAAATAGTAACAACAAGAAATGTCACTGATCTTAATCTATTCTACAAAGAAATTAAGGTCACTGAACAGCTGACCTATGAATTATTCTTGCAGAGCAAGAGGAAGTACTCCAAAAGCTTTTCTATTTTCTCACTTCTTTCTATCAAACTGCTTGCTTCAGTAGACTGAAGCCCATGCTTAAGATCTTGGTTTATACCAGTTTAGAGTCAATAAATGTCACTAGTAACTACTGTATATTGTCGAAAAGTTGAGAGGTCTGAAAACTACACTGAGTTCTAGGCAGGGAAAATTTGTAAGCTAAGTTTCCAAACTTCTTGGCAAAGGATTCTGTGTAGGCATGCATATGTGAGGAACGCCTAACCTATTATGTACAAATAAATAATAATGTCACCCTTGATTAAGTAATGAGTCGTGTACCCTGCATTTGTAAAAATGGTAGACAATCACAGCACAGGATGGCATGGTTACTAACACCCTAGCTATTAGAACTTGCTACTGAAATAAGTAACTACAATATTAAATACTCAGCAGTATTGCAATTTTTCCATTCTTTTTTTTGTGCATTTGAATGCTAATATTCATAAGAGAAAGAATTATGTCACTGATTAAACTCAAAATCACTTTCTGCCAAAAGAAAAATAAAAACATTGGAATGACGTCTGGCACTAAGTTTCTGTTTCCTTAAAAACATGTTTGTAACTTTCTGTTTCTCAAGACACCAAGGACAAAAATAAAATCTGTATTCTGACAAATTTTACACCACCAAATTAGTTCTAATTAGTACTTGAAATTTTAAACATGAAAATACTATACTGTCAAGAGCTCTCCATCTAAGTGTATGTACACAGCTTCCACCACCAGAGTATTTGACCTACTTATATTACTTCCAGGAGTGACTAAAAATTCCAGTTGCTTTTGCTAAAATATTACAGTGTTCTCCTTCTTAATGGTAGCTGAAAGGATTTTTAGCCAGATAGGCATCATAAAGGTAATTACATCCACTAATCTGTAGGATGAAACTCAATGCATTAATGATTTTTGGTTATGGAGTAGAGATTTAATGTAGAGATTTTAGTTATGACAAAATAGTAGAAGTGGGCTGTTTTGACCTCTAGCAGGCCATTTTTAGAACTCAGTACTTGCATCTGAAAAGGGTAAATCAAGGAGTAGAGAGAAAAACAGGAAAGGTTATTCAGTGTAATAGTTAGACTAAAGGTTTCTTATCAACAATGTGTTTTTTTCTGAAAAGCACGAAATAGACTAAGCAGAGAATCATGAGAGCCATCAGAGAGATACAATAATGACAGAACTCCAACACTGTGCAGATGTATTTTTTTGGGAAATCTGAGATTCTAACACCAACTGTTTTTACTGGGTTATCTCCTTTAGCATCAGCTGGAGTCTGACATGCATCCATCAGCAGAAAATCTAGAATTCCTACATTGTCAGAGTCTAATAATATTAGCCCCAGTAGATCTTGTACAAACAATTGTCTTCCATGTTGTTCCAACATACAATAGAAACAATTCTTTCATGTTGAAACAAGTACT
This sequence comes from Drymodes brunneopygia, assembly GCA_013400955.1. Classification (NCBI taxonomy): domain Eukaryota; kingdom Metazoa; phylum Chordata; class Aves; order Passeriformes; family Petroicidae; genus Drymodes; species Drymodes brunneopygia. The sequence goes on along the minus strand of VZTZ01008534.1, from coordinate 562,030 downwards.
TTTCATTGAGGATTCTTTAAGGTTTATTATTTTAAACGATATGAAACATAACAAATATGCTAGAGAATTTCTCAGTAGTACTGCTGAAATAAACTATCACAGCATCAAATTTAGTGCAGTGTGCTAGGTACCAACCATTCACAATGTAATGTCCTGGCTGATTCTTTTAAAATAAAAATATGTCTAATATCTCCTGGGTCTCAACACTTTGCTCTCCCTATAAACCCATGTCAACAGCTCAAAGACAGGCCATGTGCTCAGAAGCAGATAATGCATGTCAGATTGTGTCTTCAAAAGAGAGTCTATGTAATTCAAAATAACTGTTGTTTGAGCTACTGAAAATAAGCATGTGCTTAAGGAACAGTTACAAATGTTAGCTTAGAAAGTTTGCTTTGGCTAACACAGTTTACCTCAATATGATGGGTGGAAGGCAGAGGGTATAATCCAAAACCACCTACGATTATGAGAGTGCTTGTTAAACATTTCTTTTTTATGAAATATATAGTTTGGTTGTTCCTTACCTCTGTTTTCCCACTCCCTGCTGATTCACTGCTTGGCTTTTATATAGGCAGCTGTCTGTTGTTGTGAAAACAAAGCTGAGCTTGCAGCTTTATTTTAATTCTAAAGCTGAACTGGTTTTAAGATGGAATTTAGCCAGCCTCTGAGAAGAGCTATGTGACGACTCACTGTGGGAGAGAGAAGGGGACTATGGGCTGTCAGTCCCATCTTCTACAGTCCAGAAAAACTAAAGAATGGCTGGAATGAGTTCTTTTACCTGAGGTGTGGTTTGTTTTTTTAATAGAGAAATAAATTTGCCTATGGTATTCAAAAATATTTCAGTCTTACCAAGGGAGAATTGTTTTGAAAATGAATTTAGACAAGAGCTTACTACTATCTAAGTTTTGTGGTTTTTGCTCTCCAAACCTTGCAGAAATTCATTGACTACAAAGCAATGAAATATGGGCATATTCTTCTTGAAGGGCCAGGGATAGTACCCTGTTGCCAGAGATCACAGGGAGAGCCAAATTGGTTGGTTGTTCCAGGCACTTGATTTTTACAGAGGTATCTGGTTTTCACTCATTTAAGGCTGACTCTAACTTGATTAGGGGTTTGCTCATCAAGACATGCCTCTTGCTAGGGTTTCAGAATATGGTTAAAAGAATAGCAGAACATACAGTACGGGAAGAAAAGTTTTGAGCCTTCTGTGAACTTCAGTTGAAATTAGCTCTGCAAGTTTCTTAGAAAAAGCTCTTCCTTTGTTTGGTACATCTCCAAAGGTTAGTAGGATAGCGTTCAATATATCATTAACTCTTAATTTCCTGAGAGAAATCCAAATGTGATACAAAATGGTATGTAAATAATACTGTGGTCATGAACAGGATGCCATAAAAATGTGGTGGTGGGAAAAACTGAGGGTAGATGACAGTTGTGAGTAAGAGAAACCTCACTCTCTTGATGCATGGAATCAACTATTCTTTCATCTACACAGCAAATTACACAAGTTTTACACCTACGTAGTAATAAACTCCTCTCTGCATTTGATTTCAGCACATTACCTCAAGAGGTATATAATAATAATAACAATAACAATAATAATAATAACAACAACAACAATCCTAGGCAATGCCAGAAGTTATATCTTCTTGAAACTTAATAATTAATGCAAAACTGTCACCCAGTTCAGATTACTTATATGCGTCACCTTTAATGCCTACACTTTTGTTTAAAATTTTCTTAGACACAGTTACAAGAGAATAAATATGTAGGTTCCCATTCCTTTTACCCATTTGGTAATAAGGAACAGCTCTTTAGCAAGACATCCCAATGCACTTCTTCATAAACAAACACAAGCTACAGAATGCAATGGAAAATCAAAACATTAAGCATAATATGTACCTGCAGAAGTAATCTCTCAAAGGCAAGGAAATTGTCCCATTTGGAAGTCTGGGGGTGTTTCAAAGTCTGGACCATGGCCAGCACAAGCTGTAGAAGACCACAGTGGTTCTCCAAAGCTTTGAGATTGTTTCTGAAAAGCTGAATATATGAGCTGAGCTGTTCTGGGGTGACTCTGCCTGCAGAAAGGAAAACAGGACACAATCTTCAGCGGTGACAAATGCAAAACAAAATGTTTAAAATTATAGTGAAAAGGTTATAGAGAACTTTAGAGGCCTCTCCACTACAGGCCTGATCTTAGCTTTGCTGCAATCACTGGGAGCTTCAGCTGCAGCAACAGGTCAGGACAAAGTCTTACATAATCCATGAATTGTGCCTTGAGGTATGCAATATGGCAGCTTTGTAACAATGCACAACAGATGGTGACATAAAGGGTAATACTTTTGTTTTCAGACAAAGAGGGACATTCATTTCAGCTAGGGAAACAATATTTGATGACCACTTCTAAACAGTCTTTCTGTTTTTACCAGAAGTCCAATGGGAATTTGTGAGCCTTTTACCTTACAGCAAACTCAAACCTTCTCATCACTTCCTGAGGGTATTAGTCTAGTCTCAAAAAATATATATAATGTTAGTGATGCAAGGAACTGATTTCTGGAGCTGTTCTTGGAAGGGACACTTTCAAGGTGTGACTCTTCAGTTTCTGACATGCAGTAACCACAGCATGATTTTAACAGCTGTTTGAAAATAAACACCCCAGCACCGACACATGGTCCTGTAGATCTCTCCTTATTAGAAGAGCATGAAGGGCACCATTTGGGCCATATGAACACTATGGGATTAGCTGTTCTATCCAACGCTAAAATGACAGCTGAACTGCTCAACCAATTTATATTTTAGAAGGGATCTCTTTCAGGAAGGAAGGCAGCTCATCTATCCCAAGAAAATCATTACAGGCAATTACACATGCCATCAATAGGCAGGCAAAAATGGTGCCAAAACATCATTCTAGTTGCAAGTTTGGATTGTGACCCAGTCCAGGGCTGGTTCCTGGAAGCCTCTGCCAGTAACAAGTCATTTTCCTCAAGGAAACCAGACCTAAAAAGCAGAGATATATGAGATAGAGTGAGGAGGATCCTTTAACTTAAATAGGACAGTTTTTGCTGCCAGAAAGACATGAGGGTGTCCTGATGCTAAGTGGTTCATAGCTTACAACACTGATCATTTTAGTCAGAATTTTTCCATAAAGGAAAAATCTTGTAAAACTGCCACTGTGTTTCTTCTCTATGTTTGGTTATATCATCACTTAACAAGGTTCCCCATGTGCCTTCATCCTTTCAGTATCATATAAATGGCAAATAAATTATTCCACCAGCAAATAAATGTTGAAAGCTCTTCCTCTTAGTTTCAGTGATATCAAGGGCAGTCTTTGGAAGAGCATTTAGATTTGGGAAAGCTGCTAAATAAAGTGAAAACACACAGGCTCTTTATGTGAATTTTAATGGAAAGCATCAAACCAAAAAGTCAGCAAATTAACACACAAATCAAGCTGACACCACTCAGTAGGCCAGAGGGCTGACAAAAGGCTTCCATGGTTAGCCCACATAGGCTAAAACAGCAACCACAGCCATGTGTGTTTTTAGACTAAACACTGGAGCTTTCAGTCTTGTTTTATTTCTTTTAAAGCTGTGTCAGGCAGATTTACACGGTGATTTGAAAATGTCAGTCCATGATGCCTTGCAGCATACCTTTGATAATGACTGCATTATTACCCAGAGCAGCCCTGATATATTGTAGCATATTCAAAAATCTGATAACTTGCTTCAATTGAGAAAACATGCAGTTGCCAGCCCGTCCCTCATATGAATAAGAAAAATAGGAGGGCTTTCAAGGCTTCTGATTTCAATTAAAAAAAAAATCAAGAGTTTTGTTCCACATTGTTTCTTGTGAAAGTGAATCCAGATGCAGCACTGGATCAGTTTGAGATCCATTCAGCACCATTTTAGATAAACAATCAAATGCTTTCCCACCCTCAGAATACCACCAAAAGGAAGTCCAACACATATGTAAGTATAAGGAAAATCCTGACCTTAGCAAGTCATTAACAAAACTTACGCTGGCATTAAGGAGTGCAGCATCTCATCTGTGATATTTACAATACCCATAGAACCACTCAGATCCAGGGTTTGAGAGTTCCAGCCAACTTCTACACAGCAATCGCCCTGGACAGCTGGCTGATAAATACAGTTCCAGTACTCTACAACTCCAGTAGCCGAGGAAAGGAATTTGGGAAAGTAATTGGCGGTAATCAGCAATTAAATTGCTTTTCCTGAGGCCTAAATCCTCATCATCTTCCCTGCTGCTTGCTCACAGAGAGAGATTTCAGCACAACAGAGTAACGTTAATCTAATTTCAACCCTACCAGCCATTTGGATTTTCAAAGTCCCTCTGTTGTTTCAAATAATTTCATTGCAGTGTGGCAGACAGGTCCTAAGAAATCAAAAGGAGATCGATTTCAACCACAGCATGTCTCAACTGTCATTTTGTTCTCCTAAAGCATATTTCAAGGTTCACAGGCAGAACATGGCAACTACTGGCAAAAAGACTTTAGAGTAAGCATCTTGTACTGCTTTCTTCTCATCCTCCTGCTCTATCACAGTCATACTCTGCTCTAAACTTTAGATCCATGCATAGTCAGAAGTCTGTGTGGGCATCAAAGCCTGACTTGTGAGAAATACATTATGCTGACAAAGCACTTGATAATTTTTAAATTCCTGGATGTGAAAAGGAAAAGCATGACCTCAACCACCGTTAAGGGATTTAAAAATACTGATAACCTTTATGCACAAATGCCAGGAATTCCATATTGTCTAAGAAAGAACCTCTGCTGTTAATAGTTGTCAAGCAGAACATGTGAAACAGGTACATTTGTCCCAAACTCTGTCAACTACATTAAATCCCAATACAGGACTTGACAAAAACAACATCTACTGAAAGCAATATTAAAACAAAACAAAAACCAACCACACACACACAAACAACTAGAAACCTCAACAACAACACAAATCACCCCAACACATTGAAGCCTCATGCCTCTTCACAAGTATTACAGAGAGGATAAAATCAGTATGTAGTCACTGGGAAGTATCACAGTGAAATTCAAAAGTTAACAGAATATAGAGGGATGGGAAACAGGGAAGAAAAACAGACTGATGATGTGTGGGAACTAAGTCAGCTAAAAACAATGAATGGCTAGTTAATAGTTAATATTTTTGTGCATTAAAGAAATAATCATGGGAAACAGAATGAAATAATAGTATAGGGAATGAGACTGGATATTACAGAAGCAACAGAAACAAGACAGACTAGGGACCAATCTCTCTACTGTCCCATTCAAGAACACTGAACATCAGTGTGATGAAGCAGCCCTGTGTTTTAGTCTGATAAATGGAAGATAAAAAGTAACACATAACAAGGACTAGGCTAGCCTAGGGAAATAGAAAACGAACATTTGTGTCAACGAAACGGTGAAATTAGGTACCTTATTTAGCTGACGTCAAGAGTATGAAAAGTTTCAGGACTAACGTCCAAGAAAAAAATACCTTACATCACATGTAAAAATGGGATAAAATGCAAAGTATACCTATCAAAGGATATCATGCCAAAAATAATATGTAACCAATTAACAAATTAACTATAATGCACAAGGATTTAACATAGCATTAACTGTGCCATAACCATATTTGAGTTGGAAAAGACTAGGATTACAAGAATTGTAAGATACATAAGAAACATCCAGAAGCAGATGGCAGGTAACATACAATAGAGAAGTACTAGGGTATAAAAAGAAAGGATAAAATAAGAGTGTTTTTCTGTGTGCATGTACATATTTATAGTACAAATTTTGCTAATAAATGCTGCCAAAACAGGTGCTGTCAGAAGCTTGTGGAACATTGTTAGTATGGAGAAAGAGCAGCCGGCACAGCTGGATTGCTTTCAGTATTGGATAAATATAAGTGGGATGAAATTTAACAGTATAAAAATTATGCATTTTGAGGTTAGGGTAAGAGCTGTAAATGTGGAGTTAAAACCTGGAAATGACAGACAAAGGAAATAATGTCTAGGCTTCTTCAATGTAAAAAAGAAGGTACAATTCCTTTCAAGTGATACAGTTGCAGTAAAAACGGGGCCATAGAAATGCCTTAATACAAAGCCTCTCCCTCCTGGAGCACTCTGTGCAGCTCCAGTCACTCCCATTCCTGAAAGTTTAACTGAAAACCGTGATGATGCAGAGAGAGATTACTATAACAATTAGGATGATGGAGAACCAAAGTTAGGAAAGCAGAACAGAAATGTCTGGCTTATATGGGCTCCCTGAAAAAAAAATCAGGTCTCTATGAACGCATAAGAAATATTTCCATGAAAGGTCAATACTGGTACTACAACCAATGGAGATAAATAATACATGAATATATTTACACAAAACATCACTGTATCAACCAGTCTTCCAGTAGTGGAGCCAAACAAATATAACTTGTTCTAAGGTGAGGTTTGATGAGTGTCTAATGAGCAGCTGCATAAATGTTCACAAGACTTAATTCAAAACAAATGGCCCCCTTCAATCCTTCATTCCTATGATAATTAATTTGTAAATATATTGATTGAATTCCACCTCCAACTTTCAAGAATTTAGAGTAGATCCCAAAAGAGCTGCAGATCAATTTTGCCTACTTTTCAATTACAGAAGCTGTTGCTTGGTTTAGTTTTTGTTTTTTTAATAATTAATTGAAATAAATAATTTGTTGCTAAATATGAAAATAGCAGCACTGAATATCAACATTTTCAATGTTTCACCATATCAAATACACACAGTTCATAATACATGTACAAATGATGAAAAAATTAGTCTGAAGGGAAGAAGTATTTCTGTTACTGGCAAAGCAGATCACTCAAGATAGACATACCGTGGCAGAAATTACCAGCAACTGATATTGAAGTCTATCAAAAATCTGGGTTTGAGTAGTAAGAGTAGACTGAGTGGAACAGAAAGACTTTCTCCTTAACAGTTAAACAAAAAGACAACTGTACAAACTGCATTTGTAGACACCAAGACACAATTCAACAGTATGACTTTTTTTCCATTTGATACTAATGCTGCAGTCTATGTAGTGCAATGCAGGCATTGCTTCAAGAAACTAATTCTTTTTCAAGATAGATTTACTGGTAGAAATAATTTTTTTTAAATTCAGAATCCAAAAGTGCTTATGCATCCAATAAAAATTTATGGATGAACAAGGTGTCTAAAGAGCAAAGGTCAGAATTATCAATGCACTGTTCCAAACATCCAGGATTTTTTTTTTCATACAACACTTAGTTAATTATCTCCATAGGGACAAGGAAACAAGTAAAGAGGAAAGTACATTTTGCAACTGAGTAAATCAGTGGATTCTCTTCCAAGACTGCAGGACCCGCCAAATACACACAGCTTGTAACTTTGTTCAGTTTTATGCAAGAACACAGAGCTTCACTGGCTGGAATGCTTTTGCTGAGGTCCATTTTTCACTTCAAAGAACCAAGAATAAGAAACAATCTTGGCAGGCTTATGTTCACAGATGAGATTTTTCAAGTCAGTAGAGGGCTGAAGAAGTCCAGATAAATTGTTTTCCTTGTCCACAGTTAAGCAACATAGACCTATCTCTCCCAGTAGCAATGCTGGATACTTGCAAGGGATGTAGAAAGCTCTTGCACTCCACAAAGCCAGCTGGGCAACTGTGCTGCTAACAGAGCTGGATATTTGACAAACTGAATGAGAGCAATTTAGCAGGACAGATGATGCCCCTTATGTCTCCTTGTTAGTGTCATTTCCAGATGTTGTTATTTACTCAAAATTCTTTTTTACTTCTTGGGAAGCTTCAATAACAATCTTTAACAACAAGTGCCAGAAAAATAGTTTAATCTCAACTTTTGTTTAGCTTACTTCGAAAGTCATCCAGCCCTTAAACTGTTAATAAAGAAAACAAGAGCATCAGTTAATCCCTAGTTCTTTGGAGAGAAGGAAAGTAGGCCAATATGAGATGCTGTTTGGCTGGCTTCTCCAGAATAAGGCTCTGGACCTGAGGAGCTCTAAACCTTACACCAGACTGAAAGCAGATGTCTCAGGCTTATTTCTAGCAGAGCATGCTCATCTCCCACAAATGTGAACCCATCTATTCTGGGGCTGATGGTCACTTGTATGCCTCTCCCTCTTTTGTGGCAGAAACACCAGTACTGAGATAATGCCATGGTCACAAGTATGAGTACAAACAGCAAGTCCCAGGTCCCAAGTACTAGAGCAATCCCAGGATAAGCCCCTTTGGGGAGTCTGAGCAGTCCCTGAAGTACACTCCCAAGTACGCTGCCACAAGGCAGTGGCAGCCTCCTGCTGCCTGCCCCCACAGCACTGTGCCATGAAGGAACAGCTCTGATCGGCCCTTACTGACTCCCATCCCTCCTTAGCAACATCTTCAGGACAGAGGCTTTGGAGGTCAGCCACTCTGCCCTGTCTGTCATAGGCTTTCTAGTACACCTCAAGACCTTAAGGGAGGCAGAGGTAACTGAAAAGAAGTAGTAAGGAAAATACTCTTACCATCTGACACAGCTGGTCTTAGTAAAGAGAGTAAGAGGAAACTTTCCTGCTAGAAAATCTCTGACATTTAATATTAGGGCCATAAAAAACTCAGAAAATACCCTAAGTGTTGGGAAAAACAATGTGCAATCCACCGAGATTTTCCAATACAGGCAGAACCTGAGGTAAAATCGTATCTGAAGGTATGTATTGCAGTGGCTTTCAAGGAGCCACAGACAATGGTGACAACTATGCTGAGGTTTAGCAAATTTTAGAATAGAGGCATATACCCAGAACAAACAAAGCTGGACTCTATTTACTACTCAACTAGCACTTGCCATGTGTTGTGGGTTTAGAGGTTTGGGGAATTGAAAATCAGGTAGAAATATTAGTTGTAGCAGTTTTTTGGCTAAATGCTAGTACATCTACTAAAATCACTTGATTTTGTTGTAAGGATTAATAGTAGGCAAGGCAGGTTTATACTTTAAAGAATATAAAAAGAAATTTATTAACAGACTTAAAACAAGTAATAACAATGATAATTAGGAATCAGAACAAGACCTCTCTAGAACACTCTTCCCCCTCCCCCCCACACTTCCTCATTTCTTTTTACTGACCAAA
>VZTZ01008534.1:507539-552828 GCA_013400955.1 Drymodes brunneopygia | reverse complement strand
GCAAGGGGGGAGAGGAAAGGCACATCTTATCAGTCCACCAGCTGAAAAGAGAGCTTCTCCAGGCGCTCACCGGGTTTTTATGAGTTTTTTGGAGGCAGAAACTGTAGTAACTGCTTTGGAATACCTCATTTCCAACTCCGCCTCCTTTTTTATGCCGGGAAGTTTCGATATAAGTTATACCACCACACCATGTGAGCTTGAACATCTAATCTGGCTTGGCTTCAGTCTCATCAGCTGTAGCATTGAGTTACTTATCTCAAAAGCAGTTTTATTCTGTATCACAAGATGTGTATGGTATCATTAAACCCTTGCTTTAACAGTGTTCCTCTAGAGACCAATAATATTCACACAAGTGCCATATACTGTTTTAGCTCTCTCTCCTAATAAACATTAATCTTTTATTACAAAATGGAAACCATGCTTAAGTATCACTTCTGTTGACTATTCTTTTGACATTCTTTTACACGCCTTAAAACAAATAAAACCTAATCAATCAAGTGGGACAAATATAACTAAAGCACTCTAATATAATCACCAATATTTTCAGTTTTAAGCACCTAAATCCAAATGCCGAAATACAACTCTAGTTATGATTATGACTCCTAGACCATCTACAGTCTCATGTTTTCAAATACATCCTGAAGGCTTTGACAAATGTATAGTTTAGGTGTTTCAACATGAAGTGACAATTTTTTTCTTTTCTGTCCTTCAGAACTTTTTTTTAAAATGTTCTGGCCCTTCAAATTATTGTTTCCTTCTTTGTGTCCTCTACTATTCAGTTTTCCCTCTTTTGATTGTTAAGTTCAGTATGCACAAAAAGTAAAAACCATCTCTAGCCAGTGTCTACAATACTCTCTGATTGCCCTCCCAGATATTAAAGCAAGTTTAAAAAACTCCTAAAACTATTTGAATAAACAGGTGAAATCTCATCTTCCAGAATTAAGCTTTCCAGGGATTGTCATCGATATTAAACTTGTAATTTAACACTGGCATACCAGAGTTTACCAAATACTTCTCTTAATCTTGAGTAAATATGCATTGGGGTCGGATCTTATTACTTACTTTTTACCTCTTCCACCAAGTTAATAAATACAGAGTACTAGTCCAACTCCCAAAGAGAGAGCCCTTAAAACCCAGTAACCCTCAAAAACAGTAATTTACTATGACTGCAAAAGGACTTGCAATCTACAAATTTGGTTGAATTATCTCCGGAACACTTTAAACTTCTCACAGAAATGAATCAACTTGTTTGTCTTAAAAATAACATTCCCTAAGGAATGTAAGGTGGCTTGCGCATGTCCTCATTTAGCCCTACGACATATGCTCTCAGACACTGAAGCACTTCATTGTGTTCTTGGCACACTGCCCCAGAGAGAAGGAGGTCATTGTTCTTCTTTGGTACATTACTCACAGGACTTATTAGTTCTCTTATGATTTCTGGAAGACTTCTGCAGCTGAGAATATCCTAACAATCATTTTGGGTGGTAAGCAATTAAATAGGGATGGAACACATGATGATGTATGAGTACATACATATGTAATTCACCATGTCTCTTGTGTAACGAGTCATCCTTCGCCAGACTGAATGAAGAGGCTTACACAATTATGCTTGGGGAAAAAAGCATTGGGCAATCCACACAGCTGTACTGAATTGCCATATTCCACCTCAAGTTTTACACCTTCAGATATTGCAAGCACACCAGCTCGTATTTTATCTTTGGTTTAAATCCTTTGGCATAGGCTCTTCTTGGTGACACTTTGCTCCTTTACTTCTACATCACTTTCAGCCACTTTCAGTTTGTTCCCCTTCCTTTTTTAACATAAGCAAATTCTGAAGTCCTTTCTGTGATCATCAGACACACAAAGCATATTACTTCGTGCTGCTACCCACAACAGTGTTCCACCAAAGTGTTCCCACTGCATACCAGAATCAGCATCTCCCAATCCACACTCATCAACTCTTCCTTGATGTAAAACACAGTCCAGGTGCCTGATGCACCCTACAAAATGAAGATATCACAGCACACATTACAGCAAGTTCTATCTTATTTTCAACCAGGCTGCTTCCCCACAGATAAAAAGAACAGTAATTGCAGTGAATTTCATTTTCTGAAGTTGAAGTATTTTATTTTTCACCCACATACAAAGAGGTGTAAGGGACCTGCTCCTGTATTTTTAACCACATCTTGATCATCACAAATGGACAGCCTATTGTACAGTGGCTTTCTTTTAAAAAAACCCCTTTAAATTCAAAAATCAAAATATTTACTTTCAAGACTGAGATGAGACAATAGAACTCAATATCAGTAAAAAACAAAGAAAGCTTAGTGAGTAAAAAAATCTCTGGTGTTTACCTGAAAAAAACTCACCAAGTAAATTTTTGCAGAGAACAGAAAATGGTAATACAATTACTTCTTTTCAGGAAGTCACATCAGTATTCATACCTGATAATTTACAAATTTATGTGTGTGTGTATTTATTTTCTTTTTAATCATCTTATTTCTACAGAGAAGGACTTTTGATCTAGCTTTATCAGAACTGACTCATAGGTGCTCAAAAACCAGAAGAAGCATTTCAACCTTTTCTGGATGATTTGGTTTGTTTGATATAAAAGGTGTTTGTTTAGAGACGTTAGAAACACTGACTTGCTACCACTACAGATTCTGGAAAATGAAGAAGTAATGTTAGTTATGAACTCCCTCAAAACAATACCAGTTGCCTGTACATGTGCAAGTAAATGCTATTTAAATTTTTAAGCCTTAAAGTCATTTCCTCTTGATTTAAACAGTACAAAAAAATCAGTAACAACGTGGATTTACATTAAACCTTTGTTTCAAAACTTCACAAATGTTTATCTGCACAACAACATTTACTCCTAACTACTGTGAACGTCATCGAAACTGTCTAGAGAACGATCACGTTAACATAGGCTTTTCCTTTTATTAAGACAAAAAGACTTCATATTGAAGTTTATATAAGCTTTTCAGTATTACATTAGGAAATAATACAAATAATACAATGATATATTTACAGAACTTCTGCAAGAGCAACACTTGTGTTTACTTTTAAATTTTTAAGAATTATCTTCAGTTCTAATCACAACCAGACACAGAAGGAGACTTGGCCCCATGTTTATATTTAAGTGTTTTGGTTTATTTTCTAGGAATAAAGTTGATATAAAAATAATGAAAAAATTAAAACTTTATCCAAAAAATCCAGGCACATAGAAAGACTAATGTCACCCCATTTCCTTCTTAAAAGTAACAATGAGGTTTGCCAAATAGTCCTGTACCCATGTGCCAACTACAACTTAATCAAAGAAAACATACTACCAACATATTTCTCTGTTTCCCATCACTGCACAGGGTTCTGTGTTTCACTTCCACCTGCTAACTGTTTTATAGCAGTGAAGTGCAAAGTAGATGAGATATGAGACACAAATAGGACATGCTTTACAATTTTATTAGGGCTTGAACCATTACCCATCTTTCACCAAAAGAAACTATTTAGCCTGCAGTACGTTATTCCCAGAACGAGAGACAATTGAGACAAAAATATCTTTACTGATACTTTGAAAACTAACTTAACCTAAGAACAGTTATTTTTGCAAGAATATGAAGTCACAGAATTAGAAATAAAGTAAAAAAAATTTCAACAAGACCTTAGGGTAAAACACAGTATTTGGTACTTCAGAACGAGCCGAAATTTTCCTTTAAACTTAAACCAAGAAAGAGTACTCCCAATATTACACTTCTGTTTTAAGGTAAATTCACACAATGCATAATTAAGTAGTCAAAAAATCAAACAAAAAAAACCCTAACTCAAACCAACCCACAACACTCCACAAATTTGAAGAACACTTGATCCGCTAAACAAGAACAGCTAAAAGCCATTTCCAGTCACCTGCAGGGCATAACTTCCTAAAATACTGAGTGAGAAATTTTGCCTCCAAATAAACTTCTTGCAATAGAGAGGTTACAGAATGCTCCCCAAGAATTCTTTTCATTTTTTTAAAAATTTCAATACTATTCTGGGTAGTTGCAGTTTTGGATTAAAACATCTCTGCTTACCTATTCTGCTTAAAATTCATTTTTGTTATGAGTGTACTTCACATTATCAATGTCAGTCTCCTTCTACAAACATATGATGCTTCCTTTAAGCATAGGGCAGGACTTAACTCCCAGGACCTCTTCCAAACTCATTCTCACAAGTTGTGGCTGTTGTTGCAGTAGCAGAAGCCAGTGAGATTGCACATTCCAAACCATTCTTTTCATCTCTACAATTCAGATCAGGATTTGGTACTGCAAGGTACTTTTATTTCAGATAGGATGTATAAATGACACAGATGTTCAAGCATCTATTTTTTCATCTCTTCTCACCTCAGGTGGATTTGACTGTGTACCTTTCCCAGAAAAAAAAATCCTGTACTTTGAGGGTCAAATTGATACCCTGCCATTAAAGATAATACAAACCAGTGAACAAATAACAGGTAGACATGAAGTGGTGCTTACCCCAATTCATAAAGGAACATAACCTACTGAAAGACAATTGTAGGCAAAGGAGGGAGAGGAGCAAGGAAAGGTAAGAGACAAATAAAAGAAATTGGTAAGTTGTTAAAAGAAGAAAAAACAAACCCAGAAAGAATAATTGTCTGAATTACCTGAGCAGCTACCGGACTACTGGATTGAGAGAGCTGGATAAGAACAAGCTACCTACAGCTGCCTTTTTCATTTTAGACTTAACTTCTTCCTCATGAAATACACTGTATTGTGTACACTTTAATAGTGAGAGTTCCTCCACTATTAATCTCATTGGTATTAAAGCACCACCAGCTGTGTTTGAGCCTGGCACAGCACCTCTTTTTCAGTCCTCATGCTTTTGCCCAAACAAAACAAATGCAGCAAACTTAAGTAACCGCACACAAGGAGTTCTCTCATTCTTAAGTATTTCCAGTGTTCATGCAAAAGTCCAACAAGAAGGGTTAAAAATTATTATTTGCTAGCACAGTATTTCAACATTTGGGACACTGCAGTTTCCAGTTCTCTTTTCAAGTGTAGAGACAACAGTACTCACTAAGAACACATTTCATGGATGACTGTACACACTAGCAAGCCTTTTGTCATGCTTCATATGCAAAGTCTTCTTTCTCCAGGCCTTATATCAACTTTTTCTCTGATTATTTCATTTCAATAGTAGATCTATGGCCTAGGTCTTTTGAAGTTCAGGATTAAATGTGTCTGTCCAGTTGAACAGGAATCAGCCATACCCCCCTGCCCCAATTAAAGTGAATCATGTATTAGGTGGCATCAGCACAAAATGCAACAGGCAGGCAGAGGGAAGTTGTTGTAAATCTCTATTTAGTACTTGAGAGACAGCATCTGGAATATGAAGTTTTGGGCTCCAGAGTACAAGACACACTAGCGTAGATTCAGAGAAGGGTCACTACAATGATTTAGGCTAGAGAAAATGATGCATAAGTAAAGGCTAAGAGAGATGCGTTTGCTTAATCTCAATTAATTAATTCTCATATGGAAGCAGCGAGGAGTGTTACTGTCTTCATGGATGTGATGAGTGATTACAGGGAAGACTGAATCAGACATCTTGGAGGTGCATAGTGAGAGGACAAGAAACCATGGTCACACACTGCAGCACATGAAAAATCAAACTGTACAGAAAGGAGAACATTTTCTCCACAAGAGTGGTTAAGACCAGTGCAGAGTAGGCAGACAGGCTGTGGAATTGCCATCTCTAGACATACTCAAAATTCAGCTGAGTAAGGTACAATGTATCTAGTCTAACTCTTAAGCTGTCCTTGATTTGAGTAGGAGGTTGGACTACATGAACTCCAGAGATCCCTTCCAACCCAAGATTATTATACAGTTCATTGCTCTTTGTTGATATCCCTCATTTTGTGCTATGATGGAAGCAGTCATCAAAAAGGGCAAAATTCCTGCCAGGCCTTTTCAATAACTCTTTCTCTGGGATGCACTTGATAAGAAAGCTGTGCTCTCAAAATAAGCTTTTTGCCACTGCCTTATCTTCTTTACCACCAAGCTTCTGCCACACAGTTGCCTCCATACCGACAGCTGTTTCCAAGGCTAGTAAGAACTCAATCCAATCTTCAACCTGCACAGGATTCACACCAAGAGCATAAATACTTGCTCCTCATAAATCACATGATTCTTTCAACTACAGGAACCTGTATGTGCTAGAGAGAAAAAAAAAAGATGGATGAATTGCAAAATATGCATATGGACTTCTCACTTCACATAGTTCCAGTGACTTCAAGTTGTGCTTGTTTTTTCTTTTGAGTAACTATTTTGTGCTCTCAAGGATGCTACTCTGAGTATCAGCAAGTGAGAGTGAAAAGAAAATGAACTGGCACAACATCCAGCTTGAAAGGAGTATAATGATTAGTACAAAGATGGCTCCTCAGCTGGTGATGCTTCTAAACAACACTACACACTACTGCAGTGCCACTTACTGATGAAAACCAAACTTCTGCTCCTGAATCCATCTCAGCTACTTTGTCACATCTCCTGAATAAACAAAGAACTTTGTTGGCAGGAATATCAGTATCCTTCATCTTTTCTGTTACATCTAATGAGTTACAGAGATTATGTGAAAAGTGTAGCTGTTTAACAAAAACAGCAGAAGGCTACATATTCTCTGCACATATGGAGCTTGGAACATTTCTGTCCTCAACTGGCAAACCCAGATGACTCTCAGAAGATGGGATCTAGTTAGTTAGTTAGGTGAACCCTCAGCAGGGCTGAAGCCCTGAATTTCAGACTGTTGTAAAACTGCAAGGTAAAAATGCCATGGTATCAAAGTCTTTCTGCAGTTCTCAGTGCGGTAAATACTGTTCAGAAATCACCTTCTTCAAGAGTTACCAGGGAAAGCCTATCCCCACTAAACTCAAAGCACATTCCCCTGGGAATGCAAAGGCCTATACAGAAGCCTCCCAAATAGGAACATTTCCAAATTTTATAGAAACACTTCAAAGTCTTCAAAAACATTTAGCCCACTGAGAAGCAAAAAGCCTTCCTGCCTCCGGGGGTGAATGATGCAATGCAACATCTGCTATATTGACCATCACTGAGGTTGGGAACATTTGCTCCAGGTCAAAACTACGTTTTTAGTTGCACTACAGGGAGAAATCAGGAACTCAGTATTGCAACAGGCTGGAAAAAAAATCCACTTGGCTAGAAAGTCCCACACTGCAGGACTCCTGTCACCTTTAAAGAGACAAAGAGCAGACGAACTCAAGAACTGCCTGCTCAGGATCCAGGCTACACAATGGAAGGAAATCAGGTGTGAGAAAAGCAGCATTCCTTCTCCTTGGAAAAATGCCCTAAGATCAGGGAGCCCTTGAAGGATCTTGAAGCACTGTGAGACCCACTATTAGATATTTGGGACACCTCAGGCTGAGCCAGGCCTGTGTAAGTTGAGCTGGTACAGGAAGCCACTCACTTCATGAGGATGCCTGGAGGAGAACTTCGGCTGCTGCCTTACTGCTCCTGCAGCTTGCTCTCCCAATGGATTTGGAGACCTGGTAAACAGGCATCAGAGAAACATAATAAGCATCCCAAGAACCAGTCTACAATGTAATGTCTTCTCTGCAAAATGAGGGGCCATAGTGTCTCCAGCTGTTATCCAGGTACCTATCACTTACTCAGAAACATGCTGCAGAATGCATTCAAAGACGCCACAGAACACACTGAGCTCTGCAATGATGAACTTTCTTCTACTCCCTTGTAAGGACCTCAAACTCAGGCTGGTGTTGTCTCACAACTTGTCTCCATCACAAAATTGTCCTAATGGTTGGCCACTGAGATCTGACTTGTTTTACCTAGAAAGATATATATATATATGTACTTACCTACCTTATTAGCTCATTATCTTGGCTGGTAGCTTTTATCCCTAAAATTTATTCCAGAAATTTATGGTATTGAATATTTTTATATTGGTCTCATAAAGAACAAAGAGCATGTTAAACACTGTTGCAGTCCAATGCAACTTTTCATTAAAAAGAAAATAATGCACATTCTATATGTTTTATGTTTTTAGATAAAGTATTGACCTACTGTATTGATCCTGTCCATTTTAAGCTACTGCTCTAAACTCAAAATATTATTTCGTATCATCACGCTAGAATGTCAGCATCTTCCTATTTCTACCCAAACAAATACTAGAGTTAAATTTAATCCATAAAAACCACCCCATTCGAAAAAGTTACAGTACTCTTTTTTTACCTCACAAAGACTAAGGCTTTTATAGTGAGCTTGATTTTTAAAACTGTATTTGTACAGTTCAAACAGAAAGATACCAAATGGCTTTTCTCCCTCTAACAAGGGCTTGTGTAACAGTATACTGCACTTTGTTTCTGTTACTCTACCGGTGTTTCGACTTTCATCAGTCTCCATGCCAGTAAAAAGACACAATAAAGGAATTCAGACTCAATCAAGGTTTACTGTGCTCTTTTCAAACAGAAGAGTACGGGTGTTGCTAAAGCCACAAAAGAACATTTGTAGCTACAAATTTTTAAGTTTTTACCACTGCCAAATACTATGCTAATAGAAAGGCTTTCAAGGAGAGAGACAGGGGCGACCATGCTCAGAGGATGATTAAGATATGCATCAGACCTATGAAGAATGGAGCAGGAAATTCAGGAATGGAAAAAGCAGCCACCTCTCTGCTGCTCCAGAGCAGCTTTGTAACACTCACTTACTAAGGGGTGGGCAGAAGTAAACCCTTTCCAGTATTTACAATTTCACTTAAATTTACCACAATGCTATAAATCTTACCAAAGAGCTATTAAGACAATCCTGTTTCTAAAGAGCTTTTCAAAAAGATATTTAATTCTTTAGATAAGAGACATTTTAAATGCCAGGATTTATGCCAAAATAATTTACACCTATGTATTTACACCTACACAACAGGATATCTGACCAGAATTTGGCAAATATTTACCAGCATTTATCTGAGTATATAACACACAAATGCAAATACCTCAGAGGAAAAATGGAGCCGATATATTTCTTAAAAAGTGTTGTTTTTTGGCTTTTGGGTTTTTTGAAGTGCGTTTGTGTGTGTGTGTGTGTGTGTGTGTATAGATTGACATGGAATATTTTAATGCCTCTTTATTTAAATGACATCTGGAAAAGGACAGCTTCACCTATTTACATGCAAACAAATACTTCAGACATCCTCACTACTACTTCTCTTGATATAACTGAAACAATATGCAAATCAAGAACACCTGATAGCAGAGCTCCAATCTACCCAGCTCAAAAAATATAACCATAATTGTTGTATCCTTTATTTCTCATTCTTCTCTTTCATCAGATCTCCTCTCCTCTCTTCCTGCTGATCTCAGTGGAAGAAGATGGAGTTCCCAGTGGCCTGCAGACATTTGGAGGTGCTGGAGAGAAGATATGTGTCCCCTTCTACAGTTTTCCAACTCTCCTTCCTTCTTGGGAGGAGGACACATTCAGAAGATATCAGACAGTAAAAGCTTGGGCTGTGTGTCCTCCCAGAACTCAGCTCTTGCCACATGCAGCCAGGCAGAGAAAGAGGAAAGCTGGGCATCAGGCACATTCCTTGTAGGGAAAATGTGGGCAAGCACATGAACACCTCAGAGCAATGAGCAGCCTTTCAAAGCCCAGAAAACAATAGAATTTATTTTCCTTTCACTGAAAATACAGAAACAGGATGGGATTGAGTTTCCCATCACTGCACAGGGCTCCCATGCTGCCAGTGTCACAAGTGATGCAGTTTTTCAGGCAGGTGGCCACTGCAGGAGGGCTCAGCTAACCAAATGGAATTCAAAGCTTTGCTTTCAAATGTAATTCACTCCTTATTTCCAGGGGGAAAAAAAAAGCAAAAAAGAAGTAGTAAGGAAAATACTCTTACCATCTGACACAGCTGGTCTTAGTAAAGAGAGTAAGAGGAAACTTTCCTGCTAGAAAATCTCTGACATTTAATATTAGGGCCATAAAAAACTCAGAAAATACCCTAAGTGTTGGGAAAAACAATGTGCAATCCACCGAGATCTTCCAATACAGGCAGAACCTGAGGTATAATCATAAAAACTCAAGTCTAAGCAGAGATCCCAATGAAAGCATTTCCCTTCTCTCCAGCCAGAGTTGCCTCATATCACAGCTGCAGTGGAAGAAGCCTTTCAAAAAACCACAGAAATCAGGACCAGAACAGGCCACTACAATTTTTTGCTTCTCAGAAAACTCTGCAGTTGATAAACAGAACAATTTCCAGCTTCTCTACAGAGAAGTAAGATGTTCTGTAGCACGGTGAACAAGCAGTGAATGGTGTATAGACATCTGTTTTAAAGTCATTAACAAAAGTGTCATTGCACAATATGACATCTAGGTGTGAGTTTCAGGTTTTCTGCATTTCTACTCAGTAAGAAATTTTTTATTTTGGTCACTGTAGTGCCCCCCTCTCCTTGTTTCTGATTTTATCCCTGTTTATCATTTACAAGACTGCCTCAAACTTTACTTCACCCTTTGAATTTCAACTACAAAGTTAACAACTGATTATGATTCTAGTGCAAGGTAAATATACAATTCACAGAAGAACAAAATTCTGTGAATATTACTTTATGCTATACAATTCAACAACAACAAAAAAAATCAGAAATTTGTTTCACTATCAGCTCCTAATGTTTTCATACAGCACTGTATCGGACCCATGTATGTCAGACATTCAGTAAATGTCAGCTCCCATGATTAAGAACTAGGTTACTGCAGCCTTCACTGGATACCAAGGAAGGGGACAGAGGAAAGGGTGGCTAATCTAATCATTCACATAAAGGAGCAAGGGTCACAGATGGATCATTACCTCTCGAAGACAAGAAGTAATTACTTTTATAACAAAGATGAATTTCAACATTAATAATGATTGTTTTTACAATGTCTGTCACAGAAAAATAGTGGGGGCCTCTTAACATTATTATGGCAAATATTCACACACACATTGAAAGCTTAAACAAAATTTTATTGTTTACTGAACCTTCCCTCCTTCAGACAAATTTGTAATAGCCTTTTCTCAGCTGCTCCTTTTCCATTTCTTTAAAACAGCTTACAAAATTACTGTTGCAGAAATCATGTATTTCTGATTAATAATCTATTAAATGCATGCTCTAGGTATTTGTAAAGACCACACAATATCTTACATGTAATAGTTGTAAGGAATTCATGAGTTGGTTGTACATCTAATTCTACAATATCCTGGCAGTTTATTCTGGAGTCACAGATAAAAGTCTGTTACTCTTATTCCATGAGGACCTTTCTCTCTTGATGAAAAGTCCAGCAAGAAGTAGACCTAAGAGTATACACAGTACAAAAACATACTGCCGTATAGAAGCAATACCAGTTTTTAGTCACCTAATATATCAATTCCCACATTTTACTGAGTATGGTACATAATGAGAACAAGGTTATAAAAGAGCTATTGAAAGCCATTATGTCTTAATCTGTTTCTCTAATACTTTGAAAAACTGAGGTTTAAAGTGTGTCCAGACATGGTTTTCAGCTTAAACTCCCCTGAGCCAGGCAGCCTTACTCAACATAAACCTCATTACCTATGTAATGTAAATATTACCTATACAATGTTATCGTATGCAGGAGCTGCACAACTTCCAGTTGCTATTTACAATGTCTGCTTTCAGGACACAAATCTTGCTGACTTTTTTAGAAAACTCAAATTCTCATGCTCTGTAAAATAAAGACAAGTAGCACTGCTAACCATTTACATGTCTTTAAAATCCTCCTTTTAGAACTGCAATGCTT
This sequence comes from Drymodes brunneopygia, assembly GCA_013400955.1. NCBI lineage: Eukaryota > Metazoa > Chordata > Aves > Passeriformes > Petroicidae > Drymodes > Drymodes brunneopygia. The sequence goes on along the minus strand of VZTZ01008534.1, from coordinate 541,018 downwards.
CTCCTTGGTTCTCAATCTTTTTGTTGTATTTTAAAAATAAAAATTGTCTCTCACTTATATACCAGAAAGATCCTATGGTAGCCACGGTCACCTGAAATCTGTTGACAAGGATGGGGATGAACAAAGAATGAGTGGGTTTTCCCCAAGAGGGAAAAAGAGGAGCTGACATCATCTTTCACATTACCACTATGTAAGGGAGACTATGTCACGTTACTCACCCATGCTCATCTTAATAGGTAAATTTTCTCTGCTTGCAGCCTCCACAAGGTGTCTCCTGGCCTCCATCATAGCTTCCTTTTGTTTGAGGTTCATGAAGGACTCCCAGAGAGCTTTGGCAGCTGTATCACTATAAGAAAATGACACAGTTACGCTGAACATTGCTTGAATAAGGGAGTAAACTTGAGACAACATCTATGTTTTGAGACTAATGCCTCAATTTACTGATCTTTCAGGTGGGCAGGATACACACAAAAATAAAGTGACATAAAAGCTTGATTATTCCTAGCAGGACAGTTGCTACAGTTTTACAGAAAAAAAGCTAGATTTTTTTGCTACCAATTATAAAGCATTAGAATTCATATATAATAAATAAGCATCTCGTTATAAAAGTAACCACTACTATTCAACCATGGGAGTATCAGAAACAGTCCAAACTTCTTCAGTTACTAAAAAGCTATGGAGAGGATAGGTTCTAACTCCCCCATGAGAGTTTATATCCCAAAGCTGGTACTGCCAATGCTGAAGGCTGTTCTTATAATTTTGATGAACTACTGTCACTTTGGGTTTCATGAATTCTTTGTATGTGAAATGAATAATCCATAGCAGAAAGTAACTGTCCTTATGATTTCTGTAATTACAGTTTTCCATTTTATCGTTGTTGCAGCTAAACTTAAATTAGGCATATGTGTCGCTCATCTGCACTCAGTTGCCTGTCAGTCTCTCCTTCCTCTAGGACTCTGCATTTGTTGCTAGCATGAATGAATTCAGTGTTCTCTCAGTGGCAGGGGAGGATAAGGTAGGCAAATCCCTTGCTTGGGGCTAAAGCCACACATTGGGATTAACCATGTTGATTTTTTTTTGTTTTAAAGGGAAAGCTTTCCTCTGTTTTTTCCTCAGGAGACATTTAACTCCTAAACGCGTTTTGATGTCATTTACAACATGCTTATAAACATGCCAAAACAAGCTTTATTTCATGGAAATAGAATAGAAATAGAAATTGATACCCATTCCAGAGCAGCTGTTCTTATGCTCTACTGCAACAGCAGGGCTGTAGCAAATCTGCGCTGTCCCCCAAACCCGGTAAGAGGATCACCAAGCCCTATTTCTGACATCCCAGCAACCCACATCCTCTGATGGGTGGAAAGACCGTGGGAAGAAGGTTGAGTTAGCCTTCTGAACAAATCACAAATGAATAGGAAGTGCAAATTTCACCCTACTGTCATGCTTTAAGGAAAAAAATAAAAATGAGATGACCTAACACAGTCTTTCCATTTCTCTTTCACACAGTGCAACTCGACCTCCTTCCAGACACAGAGGCAGGAGGTAGCATCTTCCAAAAGCAGCTGGGGCACCTGCTGCAGCTCCTTCTACTCCATCCCCAAGTGCGATCTGACCAGTGCTGTGACTTTTCACAGGCAGCAGCTCCAAGGAGATTCTTCACAGGAAAAACTACAGTGATACGTAACATACGACAGTGCAAGAAATTAGATTTCCAAAGCAACTAGATGCTTCAATACAATAAAAAAATTTCTTTGTGGAAAGGGTTGTCAAGCACTGGAACAGGCTCCCCAGGGAAGTGGAGCCACCGTCACTGGAAGTGCTCAAAAATGAGTAGATCTGGCACTTCGTGTTATGGTTTAGTGGGCATGGGAGTACTCAGCCAAAGGTTGGACTTGGTAACCTTGGAGGTCTTTTAATAGCTCTGATTCTATGATCCTCAGGTATGCTATCTTTACAGATTATCTACTCAGTCTATTCCCCATCCAACATCACTTGTAAATGCACTGTGTTGATCCTGTTCACCTCACATTCACAGGGTATTTCTCACTGTCATTTACAACTGTGCTTGAGGTTTGGATTTAATAAGGCCACTCCATTGCCTGATAGCTAATCCCTTCCTGAACATACAGTTCCAATACCAAATCTATAGAGATCAGGAATTGGACCTGAAACAGCATGCAGCTAGATTTAAAAATACTTTTTTCCTTATTTGGAAGAAAAGTCAAGCTTCTTTTTAAGATTTTTAACCTGTTCTCATTCTCACAATTCTCTTCATCACCACAAATGTAAGCACAGTCTCACATAAACAAGATACCAGGAGCTAAGCCTTTCAAACAAAAGAAAACAAGCAACATAAGGAAGCTAAAATAAAAGCCTACCAGATTTTGCACAGGTTTTTGTAGTCTCATCTTTCTCACTCGTATACTTCATAAATATACTTATCAAACAGTAAAAAGTGTGGAAAAGTCATCCTAAAAGCATCTATAGAAGTCAAAAGAGTGTATGTGATAAGGTTACACCAGCCCTGTCACTTTAGACAGCAAGGTCTTAGAAAGCAACATGTATCAAAATACCATATTGTATCATCACTAGGACAAGTCCCTGTTTCAGCTGGTACTTCTACTTGTTAATAAACTGTAATACCCCTCCAAAATACCAGACCCATTATTTTTAACTAAACAAAGAAACAAAAAATAAGAATGAGTCATACTAACGCTTTAGGAAAACAAAAAAGGGGAGGGGTGTGGATTTGCTTCTTGCTTTGTAAATTCTTTCTTCCTCCTTTAGCCACAGTAAGTTTTTCTTTATTCCCAAGGACTAAGGTTTGCAGGAACCCTGAGGGTTGCTTTAATACACCAAAAATAGAAAAAAGCAAAACAACTGTGGTAGAGCCTTAAAGCAGATGAGAGTCAACCACACTTTGTATGCTTCATCTCTGTCATCCAGAGTTTCTGCAGAAAATTTTCTTCCCACTGCTTTGCAGAATACTTAGTGGTTTAGTTTTTATATATCTAACTACATATAAGCAGGATGAGGTCAATGTATATCAATAGCTAACACAGTCAACTGACTAGGTCAGTCCACAGAAAACAACAATTTTTCAGCTCATTCTTTTTTTTATATAATAGGAGAAAAGAGCCACAAAAGTACTTGTATTTTTTCTGCTGCTAACACTTTTCCTGTTCCCCCTCTATTACCCTTTCCAAGAAAGGTCTTCGCTTTGAAAAACACCCACTCTTAACCTTCACCAACAACAGGACAGGAATGACTGCTGGGAATGAGTCAGTAGGACACAGTACAGGGCTCTGCTGATGCCTCTTGCCTGATCTGAGAAGTTACCACAACATTTTCCTTTTAGAGATTTCCAACACTCAGAAAATATATTATCTTATCTTACCCTTTCGGGGAAACGTTTGTCTGCAACTGCCTTCCAGCTCTTGTCATGGTGCCTTTCCTCTCCTCTTTTTCCCATCTGCAGTTCCTCTGCTTTGGTGCAAATGCCCCAATCCGGTGACACTGGTAATCAGTGATTTCTCCGGAATCCAGCACCCCAATTCAAATTTCTCCCTAGTCTTGCATTCCTTGACCTCCCAAGAACTATGTATTGATTTTACACATTATCTAGTGAACCTCTGCACTCTGAAAGTAGTTTTCTGAAATGAAACAGTTCCTTGTTGTTTTTCTTTAAATATTCAATGCATTACAAAGCCCTTAAAAGATATTGTCTGAATGATGATGGTTTGCTTAAGAAAAAATAAATCCTTTACCGTTACACAACAGTATACCTCAGGAATTCAAAACTACCCTTCAAAATAAATGTCACAAAATCAGGTAAATATTACTGGACACACTTCTGTGCATTTCTATTACAAAATGTTTTGCACGGCATGGCAAGCATGACAAAGAGAAGAGAACACTAAAATTCAGGGGCCTCTCCAATAAATCAGTTTCACCAACAAGGGTAGAGTTTTGCTCATGGATTTGATACCCGGTCCATTTCTTTTATCATTATAGTCATTGTACCTAATCAACCAGTTATATCAGAAAACAGAGTTTAATAAAAACAATCACAGCAGTATCCTGGTAGAAAATTTATTAAACAAAAATACCACAATAAGTCCAGAAAAAAGGCAGAAGTCTTTGAAAAGCCCCACTGGACATAGTTATACCATTCAATTTACATGCAGCAGCCTTTGATAGACATCTCAAAATTGCAAATTTCTCCCTTCCCCTCAGACACAATTTTTTTTTAATGAGACATTCTCTGTTCCAAAACTAATTAAAATTTAACTGCATATAATTTGTACTTTAAAATGACAATGAAGAAGATTATAAAGAAAGAGAAAGAAATCTAGACAACTAAAAGATGCAGCTTCCCTACTTCCAGTATTTGCATGCCAGTTTTCAAAGCTGAATCATGAGGACAGAGGGGAAAAGGACCAAGTCATCAGATCCATAGTCTAAATGAATTCTAAAATGAGACACCAGCTGGCAATAGTGCCAGGAAAAGGGTGCTGATGAGAATCAGTCAGAAAGACTGGGATGTTCCATGCTGACTAAAGCTTGATGCAGGTGCTTCAAAGCAGGTCCAATTTGCAGCCTCCAGTGGCACACTTTCTCTAATTAAAGGTAGCAGAGATGGAAAAATACAAATAAAAATCAATAATAAAACGATTTAGCCATGAAATGGCTAACTAGCTGGCTTCTCAAATTTATAATATCCAAAGGAAAGACCACACAATGAAATCTGTTTTTTACAAGGTGCAGTGTGAAAAAGCCAAAACCCTGAGCAGAAGTAAGTGTACAGTATGATAAGCAGTTCTTTTGGTGATGGTGCACTGGCTTCAGCAATATTATGGGGGAACTTGCTCTCATTTCCATGGAACTACTGTCAGCAATGTGTTTTGATAACTAAACTAATTTGCTTGATCTAGACATTGACAGGTTGATAACCAAATGCCTAATCTTGCATCTGTTAAAATAATTCTAAATTATTCTCTTGATCTGGTTTGGTCCAGTCCTGCAAGGACAACACTGCCAAGTTTATCTGACAGACAGGAAGTGCCCCTATCCCTGATCATCTGTAGGCTTAGTCTCAAAGCTACTCATTTTGAACAAATTTGGGGAGAACAGGGGAGGTTGGTGACACTGGGATGTGCTATTTCCAAGCTGGAGGTCGTAGTCTGGAAATAGGTGAAATGAAGCACCACTGAATGGAGTGCAAATTCTCAGAGCAGATGCAAAACTAGAGGCAAAGACAGAAATCTGGGAGCACTTATTATCCTGATGGGGTCCAGTGCACAACATCACAATTTACCCTTGGCTGAAATGACATGTGTCTTGCTTCATACCACCAGAACAGAAAGATATTTACTTCCCTTACTGCTTCAGGTCTTGTTTATTACTTACAAATTATTAAAATATGGTCTTCCTGGTCTCTAATGCAAGAGCAAAAGGTAAGCAAGCGATAAGCCTATACTAGAAAATATATTCATTCAATTACTAAGTGCTCCCCATTTACCATTATGTTTTCAGATGCATGTCTAGACCATTCCTAACCCCCCCTTACATTTATAATATTAGTTTGGCGATATATTTCTTCAGTCAGCATGAGTAATTAACCAATAAAAACAAGTCAAACGCTCTTGTCCAAACAGTGTACCATAATCACCAAAATTATCAGCCACATATATTGTCTCTGGCAAGCCATTGCACATTATTTTGATGTGATCTAATTTCCAGTCAAGGAAGATAAAAGTGACATGTATGTTATCTATTACTGGATTTTTGTCTGGACTTCTTTGCCTAACAGGACAAATTCAGGTCATCCTGTTTTTTCCTTATAAAACACTGACATTTTTTTCAGTTACATGTAGGCCTTGCCATGCCCCCAGGCTCACTGAAAAACAGGTCAAGAGTCTCTTCCATAACCTTTTCAAAGGCCAAATTGCAAAATCAGTATCTACATAGAGTTTTCCTCACAGATCTCCAGTAGATTAAATGAAAGAAGAAAAGGATGACTTTGTACAGTCTTATTTCAGTTTTAAACCTCCTGGCCTCAGGTGAAAGCACAGCCTATATCATAACATTATAAACAGCAAATAACCAGGTGGAGGACATCATATGCGCAACATACTAAGTAAGAAAGAATAAGCAAATGTTCTTATTTATGCACCTGGCAAAGGACATGGGATTTCAAACAGCAATTTGCTGACACAGGCTCTGAATAGGAGACAGAAAATAACTGTGAGTGAGCTTCAAAAATTAATCAACTGAAATGACAGAATTTCAGCATAACAAAATAGTTGTGTTTATACTTTCACAGATAAAAAAAATCAGAAGGAAAACTGTGGTAGTCTCAACGTGACAGATTCTGTGGTTATTGTATCAGCAAAGCTTTCACCTTTCATCTATATAGCTTTACAATTCAGCTGTGCCTGTATATTTTCACAAGAGGAAGGGAGAAAATTCAGTAAAGATTAAATTAGGGGGTCATTAATACCACAAAGCTGCCAAAAACTGAATGACTGCTAAAAAAAAAGAGCATGCTGCCAAATATTGCCTTCACAATAACACATTTGTTTAAAGAAAATACAACACCCACATTAAGTGCACAGCACTTCAAGAAACAACAGCAGGTGGTCAGAAGACCATTACTGTGAAGGACAAACCCATTGCTGCAATGTCATTTGAATACCGATAAACCAAAGAGAAGCAAAAGCCTGCAATAAGATGCAACGATTTGGCTTTGAGCCTGGAGCAAAGGGCCATGTATCGAGACACCCTCCCTCCTCCAACTGCCCTGCTGTTTCAGAGACAGCGGAGGCTGCGCCAAGGCTGCACCGGATGTACTGTGGATTCCTGGGGACAAGTGCCAGCCTGACAACTGTGGTGGGGACAGCCAAGTCCATGACTGCATCCCACGACACATACAGTAGCCCCCCACTGGAAACAACCAACAGCACCTGGAATTCCCGCCCCCCCCCCAGAGTAGCAGCTCCTCCATGCCCAGGGGTTGTGTGGGCATGCTGTGGGGAATGCCCTGTGGATGAGAAGAGCTCCACTCTAACATGTTTCTAGAACACAATTGGGCTTAGAGAATGGAGCTGCTCTTCATTTCAACCTTCTGAAAGTGATCAAACAGCTCTGATATAATTTACCAAAAATTTTCCACACAGAAGCAGCTATCAGTATTTCCAGGAGTTCAGTCTCTAGCATGGCTGCAATTTGAGTGCATCCCAACCACGTGCTCTTGATGGACTAAGCCAATGTGTGTTCAACTAAAGATTCAGCAATACTTTCCTCAGAGAAAAACACAAATTCCACAAAACTTTTGTTTTCAAATAAATGTAGGTTGAACTATCCCAGAAGGGACTAACATTATTTATTTCTAAGCAAGCAAAAGAACTCTATGTTTTAAAGTGGTTCCTTCTAGTGAACTGTAATTCTGCTGTTGAACATTTTGTACAGTTGGCAGATCTGTTCAACCTAATTAAATGTACTTCAGACAGTAGAAACTTGAACTATTTTCCAATCCATCCTAACCTTAGGAAAAAATATACCAAAAGCTAATGCCACCTGAGTATTGTGCTTGCAGAAAACTGCAGCACAGATATTACCAGCTCTGCTATAGATTATTAAAAATTTTGCAACATTGCATAACACACAAAACCTTTTAAAAAACAAGTTCTTGGCAGTCCTTCAACTTAGAACATTATTCCCACATCTTCACTTAGATGTGTGTTAAAATGCTTTCATGGATTGGCTTTTATAATTAGAACATGCAAATAGTACAAAAAAAAGTGTCCAACAGCCAATATTAAAGAACATAAATACGTTCCTGAATAATGTAATGGTTATTTCCCGGTTACACTCCAAGCCCTCAAGCCACTCGGTGGGTGTATTCTGTCCTAGACTCAACTGTGGCTGTATACTTTGGCACTGAGTCAAAACAGAGAGGTTATTGTTTGATTTATATGCCAAGGGCCTCTTAGATAAAGGGCTAATGGCAGGCTGATAGCTTCAGCCTTTGCATATGGTGTTTATACAGACCCTTCTTTCCACTCCCTCCTTTCTGTGTATACTCCAGGAAAGCTGTGTCACATCAAGATCAAGTTAATTAATTAACTCATACTAGCATAATTTGATTGATAAAATAATTGATTCACTAAAGGTCACACAGAGTGCTGTTAAAACACCAAATTTTTCTGCCTCAACAACACAAGGTTTTTGAGATTTGCATTTTTCCAAGCTGCAAACAGGAATTTTAAAGAAATAATCTCACTAGAAAAATAGATGAAAGAAGCCATGAGAAATTAATCTGTCAGTTAAAGTGCACTGCAAAGTTCAGAAAATAATCAGTGCTTCATGAGTTATTTAAGCAAAAAATAAATCATGTCCTACAACAGAAAGGGTCACATAAATGAATTTTCTATATTGTTAGTTCTGCAAACTATTGAGTTTCCCTCAAAAGAAAACTAGCAACAAACTAGAGGAAAAAAGAAAACTATAGATGTGATATACTTTGCTATTTACTATATCCAAACTAGGAGTATTTCCTATTATGTAAGTTTCTGTACTGTTAACATACTTCAGAACATAATCCTCTATGACCAAGTCATTATTTATTAGATGTTAGAGAACTTCATTATCAAATTATACAGTAATTACTTTTCTGCAAGACACAAGCACCATAAATTTCAAGTAAAAATATAATCCAATTTTAAAAATATAGACAAAAATCATTACAATAAGGCTAAATGTTTAACAGCCTTTTGTCACCAATTTATTTTAAAACACTTATTTTAAACAACAGACGTATAAAACAGAAGCAGCCAGGCATTTTAAAAGCAGTTCTGAAATAATACCTAAAGTGTTGCAAATCAGCTTGCAGCCAGCAAGGCTGAAGTGCTCTGAGCAAAACTGGGAGCTGCCTATCAGCCATCATTTTTACAATGGATTCTCCTCTGAACTACCAGAAATATCTGTGGTTATTAAAAAGGTGAGAAGTGACAGGAGTTTGTCAGTACACTGTATGTTGTTCAATATCCAGGTATACATACAAAGGAAGTACAGTGTTCACTGGACTAATACAGCAGATTCATCCATAAAAAGGCAAGATGTGCCACTAGAAGTCAAAAATTTCTTAGTATTTTGCCTCCTTCCCTGTTTTTACTTTGGCATGGGTCTCCTTGTGCCAGTAATACTGACCCAGCACGCAGAATCATTTTGCAAACCAAACCAGGAGTAAAGAACTTCCTTTCCTACTCCTTGACAGCTGGGAGGGGCTGCCAGGCTGTTCCACAGGATACAGCCCACATCTTCCTTCATTACTGGTTTTGTCTACAGCTGATTCAACATGGCCATAAAAAATGCCAACAGGCAGAGCACAAGAGTTCCTCTTTGAAAGCTCTGGCTTACAAAAGAAGGGGACGTTGTGGAGTGCACCAGGGGAAGGTTGGTTAAAACACACCCATAAGACAAGGAACAGCTACTGCATACAAGTTATTATTTTCAAGCCATGATATTTAGCTTCATAAAGGCAGACCTACAGATACTGACACTCCAGGGCAATGCCAGCTAATTTAACTTGAATTTTGCAATCATTTTCAGACAGGGGATGATAAAACAGACTACTGATTACCATTAGGAGAAGAGAAAATAAGATTGGCAAGACACAATCAGTGACTAAGACCAACAGTAACAGGAAAGTGTTCTTTGAATTTGTTATTGAACATCATGAGAGAATAAGTTTCTGTTTATCTTGCAAAGAAGCATATAGAAGTACGGGACAGGAGTTTCATGAACATAGTAGCAAAGTCTAAAATATGCTGAGAACATGCAAAATCAAAAGTTTATTTCAGACAGACAAAAATTATGAAAAGAGTGCTATCCAATCAGTTTTTAACCAACACAGCAATTTTAAGTTGCAAAACTGCTATTTTGTACAAACTATAAACTACTATGTCCCAAGAAAGCCATGACCACTATACTCCAAGAAGAGTAGGAAGAAATATGCTCCCTGTTATCAGCAGAGCATGGGAGAACTTTAAAATAAACATTTCAGGAGGTACTTATAAACACAACCAACACAGCAACCCCAAAATGTCACAAAATTTCTCTGTTTACCTACAGCTCTTTGCTTTGGGATGAATTAGTTTTCCTTCCTTTAGAGATAATGGAAAGTAAATCAGACTCTTAACATGTGACATATTTTTGGTGCCACAGGTGAACTGAATTACAATAAAATTTAATAAATAATTATTAAAAGGTTGGCAAGGATTCAGTTCATATCAGGAATTGATTAAAAAGAAGGGAAACAAATCCTCCCAACAAAAGTAAATGACAACATAGCATTCTACATCACCCTTTTTTTCCTTAAATAAAAAAATAAAAGAGAAACTTAACTCTATTTGGCTCATTCATGTATCTACTTTACAGATGGCCATACTTATAAATTAAAATATGTACACAAGACTGATGAGTGTGGTCAACCACCATGTGAAGCATGTTCATCTCTTGCCAAACCCACCATCTTCAGTTTTATCAAACATTTCCTCAATCCAAGTATCATGTAAACTTGTAAGGACAAGCATTTTAATCAGTCTTGTTTTGTGTGGATCTAAATATAGATGTATTTGTATATGTATATTTATGCTGTGATACACATACAATAAGTTTTTTGGCTTCAGAAAGCCAGAAAGTTTAACATATACACTTTAGCATCTATGACACAAAACAACTTTACTTGCTAATAACCACATACATGAGGCAATGCAGCTGTGCACAAATGATGTTATTAAAAAGTAATGCAACTCCACTCATTGCTGCTTCCAATATCAAAGAATAGTAGTATAAACCAATGACACCAGTGTGTATCAAACCAAGACAGCAGGAAAATAATCCCTGCACTGTATTTTATCATAATACAAGTCAGCACAAATGCACACATGCACACGTACACACAGAGTACCTGAAAATTGATTAAGAAATCCTCTTACTCTATTTCATTTATATAGACTAGTAATACAGAATTTCTGTTTCAGCTTAATATTAGAACAGTTAGTGAAACATTTCTTATAAAATATCCAGAACTTTTTTTAATGTAGAATTATATATATATATTTCTCAAATGATGTGATCACAATAATCCTCTAGACAGACAGCATTTCTACAATGTTTCAGCTGATTATAGATGGCCAATACAGCACTTTCTTGTTTTAAAAAACAACAACTACACAGTCCAACAAACAGCTTGGGAAGCTATGGGCTCTCATCCCTTTTGAGTTCTGTTTATTCTAGCTATTCCCAAGATCATTAATATCCACTTGAACCTGTAAACTTGGAGGTCAACAGAAGGTGAAACATAAGGAAGCAATATAATATAGAATATTCAACTAGATTATATATTGTGAGACATTAAGGCAGTTTACTTAAACTACACTTTTGAAAAATTTTATCCGTAGTAGTAGAAAAGACAGGAAGATAAACTCCATATTAAACCAGAGTTTAATTTGGAGAATTTACAGAATGACTAGCAATTCCTTTTAGTTAATAATTTTCAAATATATTAACTCTGCCTTTCTAGAAAATGCCAGGCAATCGGAACAAAATGAGTAGAAAAATAGTTATCAAGCAGTCCAGAGATGGAATAAAAATACATGCCCAAAATTATAATCTTGTATAAATATCTTACCACTGTCACAAGCAACATGAACCCTCTAACCTAAGTCTGCATTGATTGTTGTAAAGCTGCAGCAGTGACATTATAAGTTTGTGACGAGCAGCACTGAGAACACACAAAAGCCTTACAAATACACCACCTCTCAAGATCAAGAGGGATCTGTTTGTGGGCTAACATCAAGTTCCTGGACTACCTTTCTTCTCATAGCTATCCTGCAAATGAGACATGCCAACACTAACAAAGCTATAACATGCTGATAAACCAGATCATCTCTATTTGTGACATCAGAAGAAAATACAGATATAAAGCGTCGTGCCCTATATGTCCTGTTGCACCCAAATGCAGTACATCACATCTATAGCATCAACTGACTAAACAGAAGAGGCTGATATTGCAGGGAGAAACTGCTTGGATCAGAACTCTTCATCTTCCCAAACTACCCTGTGAAAAGGAGAACTAGTGCTTAATTCCATAAAGCCTTGTTGCCTGCAAATTACAAAATTACTGGATTTAGGTTACTGACTGGTACACCAAAGCTCACTTTGGAAAATTCTGATTTAAATATAACACTGTCAGACACACACACTGGAAGTCATGTAAGCAAGCTGACTTAGCTTTCCAAATTCATATGGCAGCTGATAATGCTATAAAGTAATTTTTGCATCAGCTATCAAATGTTTTGGTAGAAAGAAAATTCCTCTAAACAAGTAAGGCTACTCCAGTGGAAGAAGCAACAGCACCAGCATGAAATGGCTGGCAAAGGAGCAGGTTCAACCTAAAGAAATTTCTGAAGTCAGCTCTACTCACATTCTACAATACCAACTGTCAGAGATGTTTCACACCATTGTATGACTACTGTGCAAACTGCAATATGTTTTTTGTCGTCATGCTAATTCTGGAAGATGTTACCCTGAGGCAAGTCTTGAGATAACAAAGGCATGTTTGGGAAGGTCAGGAGTGTAGGAAAAGGCACCCATGCAGAGCTGTCGCTGCTCACCAGGCTGAAGCATGAGTGGAAGGGAAGCATTAGTCACACAAACAGCCTGAAACAGAAGCCATGCCTGGCAATAGCATCAACAAGAAACAGATCATCCTCCCCTGAAGTCCTTTTATGACAGTTACTTACCGACTTCAAGAACCTCTGAAGTCTATAATCTTGCATGATTATTACCCTGCAACCAAATGCCTCTGAATGTCTAAAAATACATGAATTTCAGTGTATCTCTTTCAAAAGTTGGATTATCTCAAAAACTTCACTGAAAGTGTATCAAGAAAAGAGGAATTTTATTAATCTTTTTCTAAGACTTATTCTTTTTGATCTACAGCAAGTGTACTTAACAAATACAAGATTGGATCATTTTAACCCTATTTGCTGACAGCCTAAGCAGAGGGAGCTAGCAGTTTATTTTGAGGGTAATGGAGAACAAACAAGACGCATCTCAGGAAAGTAGGGCTGGTTTTGACAGACGCCAACTGATCTTTAGGTCTTACTAATCCTTGAAGTATTAACTCCCACTAAGCTCCATCTTGTATACAGACATGATTTTGAACATGTTCTGTGCTAAGAGAAAAGCAGATTAACTATCCACTGGGCAAAGTGTCCTAGCTCTAAGATGTGGTCAGGACACCTCAAAACAGTTTAACCCTACCCTTCCTCTAACCCTTAGCTATTCCTTTTAAAAAATATGTTATTTAAAAATACATAATACAAATACATACTGTTAGAATTTTTATCTGTTAATCATATGGTAGGGTTCCTTCCCTTCTGCAATATCTTCACAGCACTCATCTCTGCAGAAAAGCCTTTATTACAGGCAACACAACATTTAGCTACTCTACAATTTTTCCATTATTCAGTAGTACTGAAGGGGCTCTTAAACAATTAAGGTGATACTGAGGCACTCTGTGGATAACGATGCATCATACTTGAACTTGGAAAAACAAGTTTCAGTTCCGACCAAATATATGGTAGTGTTGTCACTTCTTGACAGGTATTCAGGACTAAGCTTCTCTGTATTGACTCAGCATGGGACCAGGTCTAGGAGTGCTCCTTCCTATTCTTCTCTTGCACCCCCACCCCTACAGCCATAATACATTCCTTGGAAGTCTTCAGAGATTTCTCAAAAAGGTCTCCTGCAGAAAGAATAGAAAGGTAAGATGTGTAGCCTGGAATAGCATGTGGATTCATTGTGAAGTAGAGTTAAAAACCAACCAAAAAAAACCCAACAAAAAAACAAAACTAAAAAGGTTATTCCAGCTGTCCATCACCATCCAAAAGCAGAAGTGACACCTGATCTTTAGACCCCAGAGCAACAATTAAATGCAGACTGGTCCAAATAAACAGCCAAGCACACCATAGCAATTGGAAGACTGCCAGAAACAAAACAACTGACATCCAGATGAACGCTGAAGCTAGTTTGCTTTCTTCAAGGCAAACAATAGAAAAAAACACTGAAAAGTGAAATTCTTTCTGTCAGAAGTAGAATTGCTTGTTGTGACCTGATCCACCCTGTTTTGCAATCAGCAGATCTGGATATATACTACTTCACAAGGTAAAGGGAAGGATTGATGCTGAAAGGCTTCCCAGGTATATCACAGGCCTCTTAGCCCTCTTGCCCACTGTAATAAAATACACCATCATTCCAGCAATACACCAAAATTCACTCTTGCTCCTCTAGCAGTGGCTAGGCTCCGCAGGGGTGAAGGGAAAAAAGTGCATACAAATAATTTCTTAAAACTTTCTAAAACTCATAACCATCACTTATCACTGAGTTTCAACTAGCTGCCTTTTAGTCCAAGAAAATGTTTCAGCAAAATATTTCATTCCTACAAGCTGCAGGACAGCTTATGCAGAACGCCAGACTGAGTTACTGCATGAATCAAGTTAATTGAAAGCTTCTGAGTAGGATTTTGTGCACTACAAGACACAGCAAAATTCTTGGCAATCAGCTCTTTAAAACATGTATATTAAAGAGTTACTTAATCAGGGATTTTAATTTCAGTTTTGGACAATGGAATGAATTATACTAAATATAAAGTCTGATCCTTACAACAAACGTATTGCTTGAGAATATTACATGTAACACAATAGGTTACTTTAGAGCATTCTGCTCTGCGTTTTAAAGCTATTCCATAAGATTATTTTAATAAAAATGATTCCAGGGAAAGAGCAGTTAGTAATGAGGTGCTGACAATTGAATCTACATTTAGGGATTGCACTGGAGTGCCAAGTCCACTTTTACAGATGCACTGCTTAGCTATCCAGTAGATGTCCTTGGGGCATGTAAGACCAATGTATTTTGGGTCACATTTGGCAACAGAGATAGATGAGACAAGTGAACACATTTACCAAGAACACATTTGAAGTGTGTTTTTCTTATTAGAGAAATGTAAGAAAATAAACCCAGATACCATGGAATGCCAGGAATTCCTTCTCCTCAATGTTTTTGATTTATAAGGCCACTTTTTGGTAATCTCCTTTGACCTCCCTCATTTGCTTGCCCAAAGCCTGGAGTCATCAATGCAACCTCTTGACTAAGCCATTTTGAGGGCTTGATGTACAAAAATACATCTTCATCACAAATGGAAAGACAACTCTTTCCATAAATGACTCAGTTACCACAAAAATCACTGCTTAGTAAGTTTTATGGTATACCTAGTTAAAAGAGTCAAAGATACTCTTTTTATGAGTTGAGAACAAGCATTCAAGTAGATACTTTGAGACCCAAAATAAACAGTAAAAAAAAGTAATCTGAAGCAGTCTTTACATCTTTAAGATGAGATGTTTGAACATGCAGAGCCAGATTCTCTGCTAGCATGTTGGTGAAACTTAAATCAGCTTAAGGGCTGGGTCCTGCATATCTTCATTATTCCTCTCTCTTACTTCAAAGTAGCGTATTTCTCATAGTTTCAATACAAACCTAGAGCCCTAGCTTCCTCAGATCTCATGCAAACCTAATATGGACAATTCTAGCCTTCAAAACCAAACTGACAGCTATTCAGAAAGAATAAAGCTCCAGCCCCAGGCTTTCATTTTTATAACCATTTCCATACTCTGGTTGATCTGTCATAGAGAAACAGATAAGGACTTCTGTGTAAATTGCATATATTTAGCCTATGTTCTAGGTATCTTCTCACAACCCCCTACACTTCTGCCTGCCACAGAATGAGTGATAAGACCAGAATTTAGTCCAAATCCAAAATCTCTGGATTTTTGGTCACTTTTTGTAGTCATTCAATATTAACTCTGCATCCTCCTCCTAAAATGGCCTTCTATAATCAGTGTGTTTAGTGCCGTCTAATTCCCTCCTCCTCCACATATCCTCCTCACCATCAAACCAAGTGTACCACTGATGGCATTTTCTGACCTTTCAAAGGTCTGAAGTCACAGCCCATTCCCATCATCAATAAGAACTGCAGCTTTTTCTGTTGAAGTTAATTTCCCTGCTTTTAAGAGGCAACTAGAGCTTAAGCAACCACATGCATGAATGTGTTCAGTGTATGTTCTATGGCTGTTTCCAATTAGTGAAAATTACTTGATATGGATTTCTTTTTCTTACGTATTTAAATAAGTAGTACAGTTGTGCAGAGATTTAGGTAAGGTCATAAAACTTTTTTTCTCCCACAGAGGCTGAATGTTTTCCAGCTGAAGATCATCTTAAAAAATACACTCACAACCTCTGGAAACTAAGTGGTACTTGGTGGAGCACAGTCATCCAGAACCTGCAGAAGGATTGCTTGGGGGTTGCAGTTCCATAAAAACTGAACTGGCTTGGTCAATATCCACAACCACTTCTGAAACTGTGAACAGTTACAAAGTAGTAATACCCATTTCAGCATCCCCTAACTACGCTTCAGGAAAAAGAGCACACACACGCACAGAGACGTAAACACTAGACCTAGGCATCATGAATTAGATTCCAAAGATCTGCCATCTAAACAACAGAAGCCATGGTAAATAGCAGAAAAGAATGCTGGATTTTTGGCTCAATTAAATTAAAATCAATAGTTGTGTATGTATTTATCTGTATAAAAACAGAGTATTTCTCTGTGCAAGATTCCGTCTACTTTTCAAAGTAAAAGCATCTTCAAGTTCTGAAAGGTAAACAGCTCACTTCCACATAAATTTTAGCCTGGGTAAACTTTGATTCCTGGTTCATATTAAGTCTGGAATCATGAAATAATCCAAATCATATAGTCAAAACTTGCAATCAAACCTTTTGCCAACAGATAATACCATTACCTTCCCAAACATTACTTCGTCATCCAAGTGAGCAGCTGTCATTTGTTCTTCTCATCAATCCATTATGGCATATTTCTGTCTGTTGTAAGATACAGCAGGCTTACTATATAGCATAAGAATGATAAACTAAAACAACCCTCCAGGTCACTCAGTCACCCTCTGTTCTGGCACAATGGCTGAACAGCAAATTAGTAATTCTGCAGTATGTAATAAGGCCAATGCTTATCACTGCATTTTAAAACCTCACTGTTGAGGTCATTCAGGAGGCAAACTTGAAGGGAGATGGCCAAGCAGAGTAAGAGCTAGCCTCAGAAAAATCTCACAACATCGTCCAAAGCAATAGTCTCCAGGAGATTGTACTAGAACACAAGGAAGATCAGAGCTCACTTTAGAGAACCATAAAGTCTACTTAACAGACACAGTCTTTATGCTAGTATTAAACTGTGAATACATCTGCAGGAAACTGCACTGTGGCTACACCAAGAGAAAAGCACTTTGCAAACTTACACAGGGGAAAAAAGAAACTCACAAAATTCACAAACAAAAGCAAAAGAGAACAAAAAAGTGATGTCAGTTTTAAAAGAAATGCTACAGAGAGCCAAAAAACCATTGTCTCTAAGCAACACAAAGATCTTCCCTTTCTGTCCTGACTGCAGACAGTAGTTACTCTTTCTCATAGCTCATCAGAAAGAGATTTGTCCTTCTTTATATCTTGCAAGGAATGAGCCTGCAGAACAGAGCACAATGGTAACAAGGGAACAGCTAGAAGCTAAACTAGCTGAGGGGTTGTACTCACTGAATTTCCTTATAGGCATTAAGCTACCTTGCTCTGATAACCAGGTGAAGATGCAAGTACGCAGATGTGTTGATGGCTGGACAACTTCAGGGTAAGATTCGAATTTGTTGTTTCTTTCCATGGACAAAGGAAAGTCAAAAACTTAGCACTTAA
The DNA here is from genome assembly GCA_013400955.1 of Drymodes brunneopygia. Classification (NCBI taxonomy): domain Eukaryota; kingdom Metazoa; phylum Chordata; class Aves; order Passeriformes; family Petroicidae; genus Drymodes; species Drymodes brunneopygia. The sequence goes on along the minus strand of VZTZ01008534.1, from coordinate 523,144 downwards.
TGGCAGAACTCAAATAGAGAGAATATGGAGAATAACATAAATACAGGGATTCCTTCTCCTTCAGAACTAAAAATATTTTTAAAGTTAAGCATGAAGGGTCCTGATTTTGCCATTTTCACCAAACTGATTCTACAGGCAAGAGTATCTCAAACCTCTTGGACCTTGTACTCTGAGGACTGCTATGATAGTGTCAGAGGGTCCAGGAAAAAGAGTCTGATTTCTGTCTGAACACTTTCATTACTAAGCCTGGGTAGCCTAGACAAAGAGAGCAGTTAGAGGTTCTCAAAGTACAAGAATAAAGTCTTGAGCAGTCCAGCTTCCCACAACCCCCAGAAGTCCTTTTTGTGGGTTGAGAGGCATAGATAAGGAAGAACCACCCAGCTGATGCCAAGAGCCTGTCAGCCCAATTCATTCTTTATCTCAAGGAAAACAAGCTTCAAACTTCCTCTTATCTAGGAAGACAACTTCTAAGGCTCCTGAGCCCCGTCACAACAGACAATTGACAAAAATATGGCACCTATTAGGCAAGAGGATGGTTGGACAAAAAACTCTGGTGAGATTCCTCTGCTGGTTACTTTGACAAACTCACTACTGCAGCAAACTGGGGTTTTACAGAGCAGCAGCAAGGTCTTCTAGCAATGCTGTATGTTACACAGCACAGGCAGGCTGGAGGTCTTGACCTCTTTCCAGAATTTTCCACTCTCAGCACAGCCCTCTCACCCCTTCATTTTTTCCATTTCAAGGAGGTCCCATGTTGAAAGGATCTGGGCAAATATACACATTTATTGTAAAATATAATAAATCTTATCAGCTTGTTCATCTCATCCTGTGGCAACAGTCAGTTATGTTCATTTGATTCAGAGTGGTTTGAAACTGAGCAGAAAGCATCTTCTGGAAAGCTTGTCTTGACTGACAAACCCCAGGAGCTGATCCAGGCAGGGCTCTTATTTCCAACAAGAAGATGCCCTGAGAAATTTCAAACAATGAGGAAACTCTGAATAGGCCTTGATTCAGGACTGTGCACTAAGCCTGTATGAGTACAATAAAGTGGTGATAAGGAAGGCTGCCAGTCCAGAAGCATGTGGGGGGAGAGGAAGGAATGCTGTGTTTTGGGGCATTCCTACTGCTTAATCCACCACTTTGTGAAGCATCTTCTGGCTGGACTGCTGAAAAGGCAAAAGGTACCAACACAAAAACCCTCTAAAGCTCAATTCACCTCTCTGAAAATGGACCTTAGTGGCACAACAGGAGTCCTGGAAGCACAGGGCTGGGCTGTAATTTCACCTGTCATTGGTGAAAGCAAGTTTCAGAGTTTTATTTAATGCAGCAGGGTGGCTGCTTTTCATAAATTCCACCGTTAAAACTTCCTTCTCTCCCTAAAGTGCTGCTCGCCTTGTTCAGAAAGGCAGATAGGAAACAGCTGTACCACGGCTGGTAGCTTTCTTAGGGGTTGGTTTGGGTTTTTTTTTATTTTGTCTTGGGGGCACAGAGTTTCGTTTTAAAATAATCTTCAGGAGCAGAGTTCAGCAGAGCACTGCAGCTGAGACAGGAGGCTGAGTCCTGGGAGAGCAGGAGTGTGCAGCTTCCACGAGGGGGAAGTGTCCAGCAGCAGAAAAGCTGGAGGAACACCCCACTAGCAGGGACAGGCAGGGAGCACCCTGCTGTTGCTGACCCACCAGAAACATACCAGGACAGATCTAAATGCAGTTTTTAGCACGAAGCGCTCTCTCTCCCTGTCTGAAAGAACCTTGCCATCCTTTGTTTTGGGTTACCCTTCCTCCTCTGCAAGACTCACAGTGAAGCAATATAGTCATGACATCTGGATTTTCTTACTGCAATAGTAATATTTCCTCTTTAATACTAACATTCCAGAAAGGAAAATTACTCTAATGTATGCCATAAATTTCCAGCTCATTCAAGAATAACACTGTCCCAAATTACCTTCTTATTATAAGTTTCTAAAAACTTATGCATGCAAAAAAAAGTTGTGAGTTTTTTCCTAATTATTATCTACAGCTGACGTAAAGGAAATATTTTTTTAAAAGAGTGAAAATACCAAAAAGATCCAAGAACCATACGGTTTAAAAAAACCAAAACACCAAGATCCTTCAGATGCTTGTTCCCTGACTAAAAAAAACAATCAAACAAAAAAACTCTGAGAATAAAATCAGTGATTCAAAAAAAGTCTGTTTCCCAGATTAAAGGGAGACTTCAATGTCCTCTTCAGTTTTAATTCTTGTTGCCCTTTTCTTTGCCATACACACACAAAAAATATTACATTTGAAATGCACATCAAATATGTGATTGGTCAAAGAATACTGCAGTCTGTGATACACAGAGATCACAGGAACTGCTGTTCCATCAGTTCTCAGGAAAGGGGGCTAGGTGAATACAGCTCAGAACTGTCTCCTCTCCCCAGGGCAATAAAGCACTGTGAGTAGGAGTGGGAAGGACACAGTACCAAAGAAAGCATAAATGGAGATCCTGCATTCCATAGTCCTGACACCTTAACTCCCCTTGTACTCATCTGCACTGTTACTTGCACCCCCAAAGATCAGAACCCCTAGGATTCTTCTGCCTTCAGTATGCAAACTTGTATCCTAAGAAACTCCCTGTTTTACTGGTTTAGAAAACAAGTTCCTTGGACAAGGACTACAAGAGGAATCAGAAGCAGAAAGGAATTAAGTGACCTGTCTCAGATCAAGCTGCAAGCTGACAGCAGAACCAGGACTGGAACACAAGTCCCCTCAGCTCATGGCCTCCCTTTATGTTCAGGGTTGTCCAACTCCCACCAGTACCACTGAATCATCACATCACACGCAAATGCAAAGATGCAGCTGGAGTGGGGCTTTCTTCTCCATCCAAATTGCAGCATTTGTAAAAAGTACTGATCAGTCCAAAACGTGAGTAACAACCTCAGAACCAAGAATGATTGAGAGAAGTATGTATTTTCAACTGCCACTAACATGAGACATTGAAATTTTATCATTCCATCTTCAGGAATGTCCTAATTTTAAACCCACTCCCCCAGCACACTGACCTTTCCACTCCTTACACAAGACCTAAAGAAAGATTTTGGTGGGTGCTGTGATTCAAACATTTGGCCTGCATAACAATGCTTTCTGCACCACACCCATCAACATGGTCACTTCATTCTCAACTTATTTCTCCCCCCAATGCAAATATGGATGATTTAGTGGCTCCATCTGCTCTGTCAAAAGTGCCCAGACAGCTCAGCTATATTGTTTATTGAATTGCTTTAGGCATAGCAGCCCAAACACGAACTGTGCTACACTGAAGTTTTTCATCTTTACAGAAAAACACTTGCTGTAAGAGTCCAACAGTTCTTTGTATATTGCATTAAATACATAAACATTTTAAATTTAAAAATCTGGACTTTTAAAAGATTTTAACACCATATTGAAATCTAAGAAGCCTGCAAACTTCAAACATTGGAGAAAGGAAGCAAGAATGGAAAAACAGGCAAGAAATCTCTTTTCAGCAACTTCTTGAAATATGCATAAGCAAATTAAATATTCAATCTATTCAGCAAAATAGGAGAGCATATCAAAAGTGTTACTGGCTAATAAAAAAGCAGACTGAAAAAAGAGTAAACGTAGATATTCCTTTGGTTGCCCACAGTGTCATATAAATCTTTACTTCTCATGCACCACAGGCCTGTGACCAGGATTCAGGCATCTGAACCCTCATTTGGGGTTTTAGGGAGCCATAGGGGCTTCATGCACCTCAGCTCCCAGCTTCCAAGAGGCAAAAAAGATAAACCTCCATCAAGACAAATCGATTACTGACAGCAAGACTCTTCAACATGTTAAAAAAAGATCTTAAAAACACAAGATGAGTGTTTTGAGAAACGATGTGGTAAAATGTTATCAAATGTGCGGGATGGATTGCTCACAAACACGCAGAGCTTGACGTTCATCCAAACAGACAACACCAAGAAGTTGCTACATGTATGCTTAAAATCAGAAGCTGAAATTTGGAAGAATTCCTCCAAAAACACCGTATGGGTTATCAAAATACAAAGAACAGCAAGAGAACCGTAATGAATTTTTTCCAATCACCCCTACCACTAAGCTTTCACTACAATTTCACTTCTATTATGCATTATTTGCATAGGACAGGGTGGGTACTGCTTTTCTGATTCAGAAACCAGTAGTTCTGCTCAAGAGTAGATGTCTTCAGCTAAATATCTATGAACTGTTTCTCTTCTGTTATGTATCTGTATATAGAAATGAGTAATATATTTTGACACTATTCTCAAAGGGCATAACTCTACTATCATCCACACTGGAACAGCAACATGTCAGTGACTACAGTAGGGCAAACAATTACTTCGTGAGATTTTTGAGGCTAGTAAAACTAAAAAAATCAAGAACTGTAGAATAGTTTGGTTTTGTTCTTTTAAGAAATTCCCTTCCTCACAAAGAGAGCACCTTCAAAGTACAGTAACTCAAGCAGCATATGGCATTTACATTTTCATCTAAATCTTTAAAGAAGCCCATTATTTCCTTAGATTTGAGAAAAGAACCCTGCGTTATTTCACCACACCAACCATAAATTATTCATTAATTCTGTTTGCTAACTCTGTAACTGAGCCCAGATGTTTCTGCTGGAGTGGCATTCCATAAGAGAAGTTAAATATAGCAAGTTGTATGCAAGGACCAGACTCTCCCTCTCCCCTCACTACAGCATGCTCAAATATTACTTGAGAGAAAACAATGAAAACATTTCAAAAATATTCTGAATATGTGAGTCTGAAATGCCTTAGTCAGATCACAAAATTTCATGTGAAAGAGCCCTCACACATTTCATTTGGGTGTAACTGAAGTCACTGGCCCTGTGTCTGGAGAAAGGGCTGGCACTTTCACTCACCAGAGTAAACAGAAAATTTACAAGCAGAGGAACACTCCTTGCCATGCATCATTTACAAATAGAAATGAAGACTTAAGTTTTCAATTACAAGAAACACTTCTGAGCCAGCTACCAAGGGCAACAACCAAGTAGATGAGGAACTGAGAGCGTCCTAAGGAATTCCTTATGGAATTGACACAGAAACTTATTGGTGGGAATCTTCAATCCATTTCAGTGCTTCAGAGAAACAACCATTTTACACTAGCAAAGATGATTAATGTTAGCATTTATAATCCAACACTGAAAATAGTTCAGTTGAACAGAATGGAAACATTCAGCCACTCTTACGGTTTCAAGCACTCTTCATCAACTGTCTGAAGCTAGTTTGGAAGTGCCTATTTTAAACTAGAAACTATTCCTGATCATTATATAGTTGGAGAAGAAGTGAAAGACGGGTTGAACATCACAGTGTCACATTCCTTGGAGTTTGGAGACTCAGTTCTAAGACCTACAACTCTTCTTCAGTTGTGAACAGTGATCACAAGAGAGATTTTCAGAGGTCATCTAGTCCCTTTGCTGTGCTCCAAGGCAAGATGAAGACTGTTTAAAATATGTGCTTGATCTTTTCCTAAAAACTTCCAGTGTAACAGATTCTATACCATGAGTTTGCAAAGGGAGGGTATTTTGGAGAAGCTGTTATAGACCAGTGTGATAATGGCACCACTACTTTGGTACCAGGTATCAGCTGCTGTCATCCAACTTTGCCACACTTGCATCTTGTAGCCAAATCCTGCTGTTCTTTAACCAGCTGTGTCCACATGAGACTTTGCAAAATATGTGAAGACTACTACTGTTAACAGAGGGCATCTTCCCATTAGCCAGCAAATAGGTAATCAAACCTTGATGTATGTATATAAATACTACTAGCCACCTTAGAACATAGCAAAACTCTGTCAGCTGTTCCTAAAAATATGAATACATGACTGAAGTCATAATTTAGCTATGAAAAGGCATACCAGCACTACCTGTAGTCTCCTCAATGTCAATAATGTAAGAAGCAATGGAGTGGTAGCACAGGTCAATGGTCTCGGGGCAGTAAATAGCTATTTTTTTCCTAGTCCACACTGACAGAATTTTCTTTGTTTCTGGTATCTACTCAAAGTTTGCACAAACAGCTAGCACAGAATTCTACTATGGACAACAACCTCTTCATTTTGCTGTGTAGACAGATCTTTAAGGACATCTCAGGAATCAGTGGGAAAGCAGACCGGAACAAATTTTATTTAAGCTAGTCACCCTGACAGCAAGTTACTGAGTCTACCTCTATGAGGAAATATTTCCTCTCCAACTTCTGTGGAAGAAGAGAGGTATGCAATGCAAAACCCAGAAACTGGGCCCAGTTACAGCATGTGTAGGAGATGGAAGGTGACAAAGGATCTGGAGGCTCCCAGAAAATAAAGACCATATGTTGCTAATGGTGGAAATCTGTGAAATATTTGTTGGGGGAAGGGAAGAAGAAGGATATAGTGCAGTTGTGAAATCACAAAACAAGTCAAAAGAGAAGAATAGAAACTATATTAGATAGCTCATCTCAAAAAAACATTTTCTAATATATGAGAAGAGCATTATAGTAAAAGAGAAAGAACTTTCAAACTCTTTTGCACTGCATTAATTTCTAGAGCACTACTGAGAAAAAAATTTTTGTGGAATGAAACCAGCACCTGGCATGTTTCCTTGTTTTTGCATAAACTGCAGGAAAGTTTTGCTTAGGACAACTAAATTTAGAAAGTGAAACATCAAATCTGATGCACTTTGCTTGTAAAGTCTTAGCTACACATTATACATAGCTGAGTACAATTGTTCCAAGTTACTGCTTTTAGGTTGTTCTTGTTTAAGAAAAAATCAGGCCCTCGTGAAGCTGTCTGTATACCTGAATTTGTGCCTTATTATCCTTCTCCACAGGTACTGTGCTTGAAAACAGGGATTAAACCTTAATTAACAGTACTCTAACAAAAATTCAGCATCCACCTAACTTTATAAAGAGGCTTATGGGAAAAGGAAGTCACCATTGAGACCTACCTGTTTGCATGACCTATTACTTAGGCAGAAACAGAAATGTCACAAGGAGAATTCCTAGTGTTAATCTGTACTGATTTCTGCTACAGTAATCTACAGCAATTTAAACAACCTAAATCTAAAAGGTCTTGAGATTCTCCCACTTTTGGAAGTCTTATCTGGCCTACTCAATTAATGCACACATACAGACTATTATATTCCAGCAGAATTACGACCAGATGTGGTTTTGCTGTAAGCTTGACTGTTTTCTTTTGCTTTGTTTTTTTTTAAAGACTTTGTTCATTTTTTCACAGAGAGGTAACAAACATATTCAACACTAAAAAAAAAAAAAAAAGAAATAAGCAAAGAATGTTTACTTTGGTTGTGCTAAGCAGCCAGGTGCTATAATACTGCGAGTTTCATCTGTAGTCTGCAGTGCTGTAAGTTCCACCATGTTAACCATCACATCGGTCTTGTGGCCGGGAAGTTTGGGAAGTACAGACAGAATCTTCTCTGCAAGATTGTCACCATGATGACCAACTGCTCCTGAGGAAAAAAAAAAAATCCCCAAAAACTATCAGGTGTATAACTAGAAAAACAAACAAACACAAGGACTGGAAAGAAAATAACCACCTTTCAGGGAAAAGGACACTGGCACTCCTAACATCAAAACCACATTTAGCTTTTCAAAAACTTTTTTTACAAAAGTAAAATTAATTTCTAGAATGTGTACAGTTAAAAGCACTTACAACATTTCAGAAAGATTAGTTTAAAAGGCACAAATTAGACTTAGTTTTCCAGCTGTTAGATATTCACTGATTTTACACTTAGACATGAAATACATTTTTCTTTGCCTAAGGAAATTGTTAAATAATATTTGCAATGGTTATTAAAAAAGCAAGCAAATATTTACATATACACTCGCATACTATTCTACCTAAACTAATAGGGCTGTGCTTAAAAGGACTGTATACAAGTTGCATAAATAGCTACTCAGAGAGGCCAGCCTAATATTAAAATAAACAATTACCAATGGCATGATACAATCAAGATCATCACTTTTATATGAACTGAGGGCAGCTCAGGTGAAACAAACATGAAATAACTAAACAAACCCAAGTTACAAAGTATAAAATGTCAATTTGATCATATTCCAAGAGAAACTCTGAACTCCAGCTGGCATGTTTTCTTCAATTTTCCTGATTTCAAACACACATGCTTTTCTTTCCATTCACGAACTCTCAACACAGGCTCTACAACCAGCTTAAAAGTATTAGGGTTGTGAGCCAAGTCGAAGCAGAAAAATACGAGACACACTACAGATAAAAACATTGAGAGAGAGGGACCAGAAACTTTATTGCCTTTAGGTGGTCGGGAACAAGCTGAAGGTATTTGTATTCTGCCGCTTAAGCTACAGTTCAGCCATCAACACAGGGCTGGACAGCAGAGCTTAGTATTGTCTTTCTGGCTTTAATCACAGAAAAACAGGAACTTCTGAAGCACCACTAAGAGGCAGGGAAAAGTTCTTACAGGCTATGGTCCCACTCCATCTAAGTCTGTCTGTGTGGCAGCTCTCTGCTCTTATGTTTTCACCATATCCAAAGACAGAGAAGATCTGTATCAACAGCTGAATTAGCTTCACATGCTCCATAAATCCAAACAAGGCCCTTACATCAAGTACATTGCTGAGGTCAGATTATTAAGTGCTCTTGGACAGCAGAAGCAGAAGACTATCTCCAGCAATTCTACAGCAGCCAGGTATTCAGGCTATAAACCATGGTTTTCCATGGTTTATCCAATATTCTACATTGCAGAAAAAGTCGAAAAGAGAAGTAAGGATGAAAAGGAAGAGTGGAGTCATACTCTGTGCTGGCAATGCCTTTATCCACAGAAAGCAAAGAAGGCACATGTCCAGCATGGGGTGGTACTGCAGTGTGGACATCTGGCCACTCAGCTAGTTTATTACCCGTTTGTTTCACCAAAGACTGCAACAATTACAGAATGACAGCGCCTTTTTTTTCTACCATTCCCAGCCAGAGTTAGACCAGTGAGGTACAGACGGAATGGCCTGGTCTGTCTTTGTGACTCCCTAAGCTATCTCCTCCAAAATTCCCTATACTCTTCTTACCGGATCAGTCATGTGTAAAGCACACTGGAACACTTGCGAAGTTGCACAGGGAAAACCTACGGTAATCTTCTGAACCTCCACCCCCATGTACAGGAAGTAACATCTACCTCTCCACACACGGTGCATGCGAGCAACATTTAGCTAGACAAAACACTTTGCTAAACTAGAAACACCTCAAATGCAAATAAACCCACATTAATTATTAACATCCGTCCTTTCTTCTTGGCATAGGGGGAAGACTCAGAGTACTCAAGCTACTTCCATGAACAGACAGTGCCACCTCTGTCTCTTTCCCACAACTGTTACTCCTTGGAGGTTTCCACTGGTCCACAGGTGCTACTGGCTTTTGCCATGCCTCATCAAATCAATCACAAAACATCTACTGGAGGTTTTAAAAGTCACTGTCACCCCGATCAACTGCATTAACCAAACAAGCCTGAAAAGACAGTTAAACTTCACAAGACTAGGACAGGAAATCACAGGCTGTCACTTTCCATCTGCACTGACTTCAGAAGGGTGCATGGCACTAGTTTTGATCCTCACTACTCACCACCATATACACTCGTCAACAGACTGCTCAGCAGCTTCTCACGAGCAACAGTGTTCAAGGCAGGTGATGGTTTTGAATGCTGCCAAAGCACAGACAGATCGAGCACTCCTTTGACAAGAAGTTATCTGACCACTGTAAAATAGTTTTCATGCCAGGCTAACATCTAGCTTTCAGGATACAAGAACTCTTATGTACCACGCAGTTCTAATTTCACTTTTTCTTTACACTATAACTTACAAACTGAAACAGGTGACATTTGATACAAGTTATAGCTGACACAATTTGCAAAGTCAACCAACCAATTCTTTAACAGCAGCCAAAAGATCACTAACTACACCCCCTGCTTCCCCTGTGTATTTTTTACCATAGAGTTTTTAGCAAAACAGTGAAACAAATCTCATCATGTGGCACTTAATTCAAGTCCATTTAGAACTTTACCTCTGAAGTGAACCAGATTTTTCTTCCTTCAGTCTTTCCTTCAGTATTGTATTTGATAGCAAGAGTATCATGTCCAAAGCATAGGAATAACTCAGTGAAATTACCAATGAATTCTGGAGACATTTGTTGGTACCAAAAGAATGGTTGCATGAAGGGATCTTAACTTCATTTATGAATACTGAGAACAGAATATTAAAAAAAAAAAAATCCTGTAACTTCTCATCCTTACTCCATGAGCTTTGATGTTTCCTTCCAATGCTGTACCACTACAGCCATGATGTTATCTCCAAAAAACCTTCTCCTACTAAAGTACAACATTCCACACTTCCCCTCCCAGGTTTAAGCTGGTGCCAATTACCTCTCGTCATACCTCAACAGTCTCCTTGTCAGGCAGCTCCCTGCCATCCTACATTTGGTTCTTTTCCTTGGTTTTATTTTTTCTCACCATCTGAGTGCATAAATAAATCCTTACCCAGTTCCCATCCCAAACCAACACTCTTCTCACAATTTCATTTTAAGGCTCCTTATCCAAGTCCACTCTCCTGCAGTCTTACAATCAATCTTCCCAACCTCAGCACAGCATTAACTGCCCAGATCCATAGCTGCTCTTTAGCACATTGTTAACAGCTATGAACCCTAGAGGAGTGCTAGAATACACAATGGCAAAAAGCACATTGTTAACAGCTATGAACCCTAGAGCAGTGCTAGGATACACAATGGCAAAATTATGGGAGGAAAAAAATATGAAGAAAAACTCAGAAACAGACAAGCTGCAGGGTGCAACATTGTGCCAAGTACTTGCTACATGACACGTAGTGGCAAAAAATTACGAACTGAATTTTTGACTGCAAACAGAACCAGGCCCACACTCCGCCAATGCCAGCAGGAGGCAGGTATGACAGGGATAGCAAACGCAGCCACTCCTATATCAGTAAACATATGTACAGAAACACTTTGAGGCATATAGCTATGGCTAAGGGTCATACAGAGATGGGTATCTGCTTAGACTGATATAAAGATAAGAGTGACAAGTAGATACACTGGATGCTTCACAGCAATCCATAAGGCTGAGTCTGAAACACTCAGACCATTTCCTTCACACTTCAAGGTGGCACACAGGCACAGTTAAGGACTCTAGTCTGCAGCAAAACGGAACCACTAGAAACAAACCTCTGGATTTCCAGCAGAGCCTTCTGCTTTACTCTTCATTTCTATGATCCACTGGGATACAAGGATGTGCAAGCAACCATCACAGCCATGGGGTTACACATACTCTCAGTGCTGACAGATGAAGAACTATTTGCTCACCTGTGAGTTAATACAACAATTACTCTTCAAACCACTAGCCTATGGAATGGAACTGCACAGTGCTTATTCTGTAAGATCATGTTAAACATGAACCAAGAAGAACAGGAGAGTAACCAGCTCAGTTATGCCAACTTTTCTCCTAATTTGGAAAGCAGCACCAGTTCATCAGGAGGTTAAGTATGACTTTGAGGTCACTGGCCACCAGGGACCACCACTTAACCAAACCATTTGAGCTATTTCTGCACAAAAGGAGGCACCTGGCACTAGGGGTACTGGCACAGCATTTGGGGTCATGGAAGCAGCCTGTAGGGTACTTTTCCAAACAACTGGATAATGTGAGTAATGGATGATCTGGATACTTGAGAGCAGTGGTAGCTGCATTGCTTTAATCCAGGAAGCATAAAAACTGACACTGGGACAAAAGATTACAGTATACATATCCCACATGGTAATAACTGTTTTGGAACAGAAACAAGGATATTGGGTATCACCAGCAGAATTCTGGAACACCAAGTTTTCCTACTGGAGCAGGACGATGTTGAACTTATGGTAACTACTGCTTTGAATCCAGCCATGTTTCTCCAAGCTTCAGAAGAAGCCCAGAGATCTACCACAACTGCCTGGTAACCACCGAGCAAGTGTATTCTATCAGACCAGATCTCAAGAGCAATCCCATCCAGGACCCAGAACTGGAGCTATATACCAATGGGAGGTGCACGGTACAAAGTGGAATATGAATTTCTGGTAATACCAGGTCACCAGGGTTCCCACAACTATCTGACACCCTGCCGGTGTGGTGGGTATGGGCCCCCTAGAATGAGAGCCCATACCAGCTGCGGATTTCTTACCAGCGAGGTCCAACGTCCTGTCCACAAAGATGACTGAGGCTTTATTGGTGGCTGTCCTCCTCCTGTTTCTGGCTGGGGCGTAGCTTGCCAGCTCAGCGGCGACGACCCTGCTGAGGGCCCCCACAGCGAAGCTCTCCTCCCGCAGGCCCAGGGCGGTGAAGAGGGAGTCGAGGTCGCCCACCAGGGCCCGCACCGCCACCCGCAGCTCGGCGGGCAGCGCACCCAGCCCGACCTCTGCAGGGCCGGGGCCGCCGAGGCCGGACAGCGGCGGGAGGAGCGCTGCCAGGGCGGGCAGCAGGCAGAGCTCCGCCGAGACGGGCGCCAGGAGCGGCGGGCCCCGTAGCACCACCTCGGCGCAGCCGCCCTCGCCCATCCACCGCAGCAAGGTCTCCTCCAGCTCGGCCGCCCCGCCGCCCTCCGCCTCGTCGNCTCAGCTGCCGCAGCAGCTCCGGCACCGCCATGGCGGTGACAGCCACAACACGCCGCACGTGCCGGGCGCGCCGCCGGCGCCGCGCGATGACGTGTCGGGCGCGGGTTGGCTGCGGGTGGGAGGGAGGGGCGCGGCTGCCGAGGGTCCCCGGCAGTGTCACGGTGCCGGCTGTGCCACCGTCCCGCCGGAGCCTCGGAGCTGCCTGTGTGACACCGCGGGAACGCCTGCTTCCCCGGCACTTTGAGTGTACAGCACCCGAGAGGCTCCCTGCCCCTACAATTGTGCATTTCTCGTGTTAGCGCTAACAAATGCATTGGGGGATGAACTGGCAACACGGAGTACTCTTGCTCCATAAATGCGACTTTTCTCTGTACAGTTAGAGATGTATGACAGATTGGTTTAATTCAAATTCCCCCTTTAGGAGCTCTTGATCTCGGAATCGATTTCAAAGCTAACGAGAAAAAACGCCATCGACAGTTTATTCTCCTCAGAGAATGGATGGCTGGCTTGCAAATCTGTGTTCTATACCAATATTCACTAGGGCAACCTCCTCGGTACACAGCGAGGAAGGTACCTTTTCTGACATAGCAGGATTATCACCATTAATAAAGAGATAAAATACTTAATTAGTTCACCCTTCATCTTAATTGCTGTTCTTAGATCTCTTACAGGTTCAACTGGTTTCAAAACACTGAAAAACATGAGTAATGCAGAATCACTAGATTTCCAGAAATTAAATCAGATCCTTTTCTTTCAGGGTTCTCCAATGACATTCCTACTCAGGTGCATTCTTCCCTATCTTTGTACTGTTCTAGTACCAATCTGGTATTTTAACCTTAGGGCATATAGCTTCATGATGCTAGAAAAATATGTAAGTTAATATCTTCTTGCCTATTTTGATTTGAAAAATGAATGCTAAGAAAGGATGGGGGATAGTTAACTACTGGGCCTCTGAGTTCATAAACAAGTAGAATTATCCTCCTCTCAGACTGAATTACCTCAGATTATGTACCTCTGAGTTTTCTCCTTATGGTTGAGTGCCACAGACAAAATCTAGATAAATGACGGCTTGCTCAACAATTTTAAAGGGGTTTTTACCTTCAAAACCATTAAAAAGGGGCATGGGGGCTGACCTCTTTTAAAAGGTTGAGGGGTTTTTTTCAGAAATTATTGTCAAAACATCAGATTTTTTTAAAGAAAGGGAATAGTTTTTTACTTTATTAATACTGCATAGATTGCAAATAGTTCTGGATATGCTCATGTTGAAAAAAAGAAAAATTACTTGCCAGAAGACAAAATGAAGTTAATCAGTTTAAAGCACAATGGTTAAATTACAAAACAAAACTATCAAAGTAGTTTCTACAGCTTATTTTATCCCTTGTGCAAAGTGACAACTACTGTATTAGAAAAATAACTGTACTAAAGCGTTCCCATAAACTTGGTATCTTTTTGTGGGTTTCTGGGGTGTTACCTGTGGGTGAGAATGGCAATGCAGCTTGCAAAGATGCATTCTATCTTCAGTCTTTCAGCTACTCAAAGCCTTAGAAGAAACAGTTTTTACAGGCCACAACTGTTCAAGGTGGATTTTTCTGTCATCACCAGCTCCATGTGATTTCTCTTTAAAGGTTTCTATGAGGAAAACTGTTTGGAGGATTTGCATCAAAGTATTTTAAGACATTTTATATTCTTAGCCTACTTTTGGTTTCTATTTGTTACATTTTTCTAAGACATGGCTTTCTTTCTTCTTCTTTCTTTCTCTTTTCTTTTCTTTTCTTTTCTTTTCTTTTCTTTTCTTTCTTTGCTTTTCTTTTTTTCTGTGTCTGTAGCCAATGGAAACTGTTAGAATTCTGCTGTGTCATTTAATGTTTGCCAGAATTGTGTTAAATGCCAAAGTAAACAAAACAGGAGTGAAAATTCAGACACTGATGTCTACAAAGAGGTACTACATACACAGATTTTTCTTATGAGAAACAAGCAACTCAAAATGGTGAAAAATATCTTTGCTGACTCCACAACTATTTGTATAAAAAATGAAATGGCAAGATGAAAACCTACCCAATTACATCCCATAATTCATTATCTGTACACAATATTCAGACATTTAATTCTAGGTGAAAAAAATTTTGAGTGGGTTGGTTGTTCACGTGAACTCCAGTGAACTGTCATGATGTATATGAAACTTTCAAATAAGCTTCTCTGTGCAGGCAATTCAAATAAGCTTCCCCCACTGACAGTTGTGTTTATGTTACAGTCAAGTCCCCTATTCTGATTTTTCCCAAACTGGCCTGCTGTGAAAAGTCAGGTCCCTGTTTTAGTTTTCACATACATGCTGAAACACTACAAGCTCCATTTGTACACACAACTGGTCGAAACTTGTTTGGGCAGTTGTTAGTACCTAGATTTTCTAATGAACCTTGCAGTTGTTGTCCAGCATTCACAGATGTAAAGCGAGTAAATAACCAGGAAAAATGGCTCACTACCTCCCACCGCTTTTAAAACAGATTAATTTGTTAATGAAATTCATAGAAAAACTTTGAACACAGAAACCCTTTGGAACACTCACAGCACACTATGAACATTAAACTCTTACTGTAGCTAAAAATAAAATCAGGAAATTTGTGGAGGGAAAAAAAAAATCTATGAACAGTAGTTAAACCTAAGATACCCCGTCCAGCTGGGATAGTCCCCGAGCCGAGGGACAGTACTAGCAGAAGCAGCGGCGTGTTTGCCCCGTGGTAACGCTCCCTCGGCAGCTGCCATCAAGCCACCAGTAGATGCAAGGCCCTGGAGTGTACGTGTGTTTAGCCAAGTCCTGCTTCTGCAGATAGGCAAGGATGTTCTCGAGGAGATCGCCATGCTGCCGGTGATCCCTGCTGAGGGGACGGACGGGCGTCCAGGGACGCAGGAGGACACAAGGACAACCGAGAGCAAAGGGCTGCGAGAGGAAGGGAAGGCGGCTCTCGCAGCGCGCCCCGA
>VZTZ01008534.1:471411-507461 GCA_013400955.1 Drymodes brunneopygia | reverse complement strand
GGTGCGCAGGCCGCGGCGTGCGCCGCCTCGCCGGGCCGCTGAAAAAGGTCCCCCAGTCCCGCCGCCCCCGTGGCTGCGCAGCCCCCTCTCTCCTCCCAGCCAGCCCCCCGGTGGCGGCGGCTCCCGGCCTCTTCCCCTCCCCGGTCTCTGCTGCCGGTGCTGCGGGCCCTCAGCGCGGGCCGCGCAGGCCGAGGCGTGCTGGGCCTCAGCGGCGAGAGCCCCGCGTGGTGTCCCTGCCCCGCAGGCATCCCTGGGGGGACCGGGCTCTCCCTGGTGCTCTCCTGCCCGAGTTCCCGGCGTTGAAGTACTGAAACAGACTGAACCTTCTACGTTTTAACTTTTTTTTACAACTTTAGGTTCAGCTTTATCTTTACGTTCAGATATTAATGAAACATGTAAACTAAACCTTGCCCATGTGGTGGACCTGTCAGTGCAGAGCACAGTGAGTGCTCAGGGGTCTGCTCGACTGATTTTACAATTGAAATGTTAAGAATATGTCTCAGTAGTAATCTGAAGAGTTCCCTAATATTCTACACGCCAAGATAGTCTGTCACAGTTGATGCCCTAGGGATTTTATTCTTAAATAGTGTGTTTCTTTTCTCTTATGGTAGATGAAAATGAGGCAGAGAGACCAGAGGAAGAAAAATCTAGGTGAGTATCCTGACAAATCGAAGTCCCATAACATGGCTGCATAAAACCTGTGTTCACTGCATTCTTCTTCCCAGCTGCTTAAAAGTTGGTAGCACCTAAACACGCTCTGGTGTCTTTGAAAATGCCCTTAAGATAGTCTGTTTGGACTTCACTTTTCTGTGAAATGGCTTTACCTGTGAAATTGGGTCACTTAAGTATGAAAGTTAGTTTAACTGTCTGGGCAGCAATACCCCCCTCACAAAATGCCAACAGGTCTTATATTTTTGTAATCATTGTGCTTTGTGGTCTTAATAATGGATCAGGACTTGTTTGAGATAATTTAGCAACTAAAAAACATCCTGTCTCCGAAAGAGTTTGCAGTGTAGTTACAAAAACAGGAATACAAGGAAGCCGTGGAAGGTTACTGGGTAGTTTGATGTACAGATAACATCTGCTTAGGCTTTCAGGGTTGGTTTGGGGGGTTTTTACCAGTAAGACAGTATTTGAAAGAAATTAGGAAAGCTTTGGAAGTATTTGGGGGGAGCCTGCTTGAATTACGAAGAGCTGTACAAGAGCACAAAATTCTTACTTGAAAATCTAACAAAGTTAATGGAGATTAGTAAGGAGGAGTGATTGGAGAAGGGAATCAGTCACTCGCGCTGAATGAAGGAAATTCTCATAATTGGTAAAATACAGAAATCATTGATTGTCAAGATATATTAAACAAATAAAGGGAAAGTCAATACATGAAAACATACATTGTTATTTTCTATAGATGTTTCCGTTTTTTCAGTGAGAACTCTTGCATTTAATTAGCCTTGGTGAACTACTTGTTCATATGCTTGCTCAGTTGCTCTTTTGAGCTTCTGTGAACTTTTGACAAGCACAGAATGATAAAGCAGCAATGGCCTCCGCCACATGACTACATATGATACCACTGTGAAGCAGCTACTAGGTGTAATTATTTGATTCCCATTATTTCTATAGTATAAGAAACAGAGTTGTTTTCTTTCACTTTTCCCCTGTCACTTAACAGGTTTTTAGACCTTCATTGCATTTGTCTTGAATCCCATCTCTTCCAGAAAAAATAATTCTAGTTTTTTATTTACTCTTTGGAAGTTATTCCTTATCAGTTGATTCCTTGTGTTCAGTTACTTTTTCTTGACCTGACATCTTTGTCACTATTACTATTATTTAGGAAAATTACTTGCATGGAGTCCAAAATGGTCTTTAGAAACAGTGTGCTCCAGTTTTTGGTCGATAGTGTCTTGCTTGGCATTTGGCTGTCTCAATGCATAGTTTTGGACAAAAGCATAGCAAATACTAACTTACGCATCTTAGGAGTTGTGTTTGGGACTGTGGAGGTATGGGGACAATTCTCCTGTTGAAAGTTTCGGTCTCTGGCCTCTCAGTTTTGGCATTGTTTGTATATACAGAAACAGTGAGGTGTTATTCAAGTTCTGTACCTAATCTGTCGTTTTCCGGGTGCTGAAGTGAAATGATGAAGCTTGAATCCTGAGGCAATAGCTGGGCTGTATTGGGTGCAACACGCATGAGTGTGTTGCCAACAGGGTATGGGATTGGAATCATTCTATTCAAAAAAAATTGGCAATTGCTCACTCAATTTCAGAAATACTTTTTCAGTGAAAGAATATTGTTTCTAGATGGCTCCCTGCTTACTCTGCTATTTTTGGTGCAGCATCCTAACAGCTAATGGGACTGTGAAAGTTAAAATATTGCTCTGTAAGAAACCAGCAGTAGGTAGGCCCTCAAATGAGACAGCTCATTTGCATGGATGTCACGGTACTCATCCTTTTAGATGGACCAGTAGTTTTAAAATGTTTACAGCTCTCAGTCTACAGTTAAAATATAATTGAATTAGTCATTGAATTGTAACTATTCCGTATGGTAGAAGAAAATGTCACAATGATGATGTGGGAATTCTGTTTCTGTTACCTATGGGTGTTTAAATATTTTTTTCCATTAGGTCTTTGAAAAGTGTCAGTCTGCAGGGGAAAAAAAAAACCCCAACTTACTCTCTCTTGATATGTTATAAAGCATTTCAGTTGGATTTCAAAAGATCAAAGTGTAATGCCTCATTACTTCTAACTATTCCACGAACATCCAGTTAGTATGGTTTATGATAGCTAAATATTGCTAATATGAAGTTATATTCATCTAAATTTTTTGTAATAAGTCAACTTTGTTTTTTCATTAATGCAGAAGACAACTGGAGCTTTGGCTTTTCATCTGGAATGATGCAGCAAAGCTTTTTTTTGTAATGAGCTGATACCTGTGAAACATGTCCATAAATACCTAGTTTCAACTTTTCCTGTTTGTTTTTGTTTAAGTGCTCCACCCCCACCTGGAAGTGAAGAGGAAGCTGCAGAAAATGGCGTTGTGAAAACGGTAGTTTTAATGTGTTTTTGAAATACTGTTTTTATATGTTTTGATTCGATGACTTATCAGGAATTCGTAATTTGACTAGGACTTATGTTTAAATGAATTAATGCCTAAGTGTGCACCTTTTTTTTTCTAAAATGTGCCTGTGATGTGCAGAAACTGTAGAAATTACTAAATTAGGAAATCGAATTTCCAGCTGAAGTCCACTTTTTAAATCTAACTTTCAGAAAAGAAAGGAATAGTACTCCCAGTGTTTGTGGGAGGGCAGAAAGATGGTGCTTGAAGACACCTCTCTTTTCTCAGGGGCATCCTTTTTAAAATTATGGTTTGTTTTTTGTCAGTGATAAGAAAATAAAGTCCTCTGATAATTTTTCGTTTTTTGAATGTGATAAACAATCAGTGTTTGCAGAACTATGTGAAGGTATAAATCAAGAGATGAACTACACATGCCTTTCAGAGGCAGCACAACACTTGTTTTGTAGTAGTCTTCAGTGTTTGGTAGGTCTGATAACTTCAGTGTTAGTATGATGAAGGAAAGTATGAAGAAGTTATATTTACCGTTGCACTGTTGATTAAAGGATTCAGGTTACTGTGAATGGGAACAATTTTAGTATGAGAAGTTCTATGAGAAAACTAGTTTTACTTCAGTGGGATTTTTTAGTGTATATCTTCCAAGAAATATCTTTAAGAGATGCAGAAACCATTATTGAGATATTTCTGCAAGTTTCAAGGACTAGCCTCTCAATGAAGTACTTTTTTTAGAGTAACTCTAACACTTTATT
Source organism: Drymodes brunneopygia (assembly GCA_013400955.1). NCBI lineage: Eukaryota > Metazoa > Chordata > Aves > Passeriformes > Petroicidae > Drymodes > Drymodes brunneopygia. Next base: position 503,646 of record VZTZ01008534.1, on the reverse strand, counting down.
TATGAAAGGCATTACAACATATTTAAAATTAGGGAAAAAGTTATTAAAACTTTAAAACTTATTTCAGTTGTTTAAACTGAAAAGCTACTAAAGTGCATCAAAGGTGTTTTGTGTAATGCTAATGTTTTAAGTGGGTGATAAAGTTCTTGGGTGCAAGGCAACAATAATACTTTTTCGGACTTGCTGGTCTTAAAGTATTTCTGGAAATCCTCATAGGCTCAGTTTTCTTGTACTTGCATATTTTTGTACTTTTTATCTATATGAAGCCTGGCATCGTTAGGTTATCATTAGAATATCTCCATAAAACTGAGAACTTAATTGTAAATGGTGTCCATGAACATTCAGCAGCAGCTTAGAAAAATGGGTGTTGTTCAAATTGGTTGAATAGGACCAGGTGAATATTTCTGTGAGGAGAGAGCTAAGAAATCAGTGATTATAAGTGAAGTGGGTTTTGGTTGAAAAGGTATATTGTCCAGACGAAATTCTATTTCCTGTTTGATGCCTTTTTAATGGCATCTGTGTGGGTTGCATGGTAGTGATGGATTTGCACTTTTCAGTCATATGGAATTGAAATATGGAGTTTTCAGCTGTCATTTACAGAATATCCATACTGGCCTAGACTTGCTCCATCTCCCCTACCCCAAGAATAGATTCTTCATTGTCATGAAATTATATTAATTTTGTGTAGCAAGGATGAACTGCACTCCAACATCTTATCTTCTAGGGAGCTGTTGATTTTTGTCTAATTTATGTACCAGGCAGCTTAATAGACAGTATAATAAAAAAGGGCTAGAACTCAGCTGTGCATGGATAACTGCAGGCTGCTGGGGCAGAATCAACTCTGCTTCAATGTGTTCAGCCTCTGGCTGAAGGATTCCAATATGTGAATAAGAGTGATTTGGTTGGAAAAGTTCACTTGGGTCCTGCTAAGTTTTTGAAGAAGTTCCTCACCAAAGGATTTTAAAAAACTGTACGATTACAGAATGAATCCCACATGAATAACTGTTTTGTAATAGATAGAAAACACAGGGTAGAAGTCAAGGTTCTGTGTTCACAGTGAAGGAAAGTCACCTTCACGGAGGATTCTCTGGAATTTTGTGCTTAACCTGTGCTGTTTAATGTATTTACTTGGAAAAGAGCTAAGTTGTGGAAGTTTTCTGATGATATAAAATTAATCAAGATAGTAAGATCAAGGACTAACTGTGAAGAACTGACTGGTTAATACATGGTTATTGAATTCTGCACAGAAAAATGAGAGTGATGTTCATTGGGGGAGAAAAACAGATCTACAAATAAAAAGGTCTGAATTGACCATTTCCACTTAGGAAGGACGTGTTAAGTGCTAGTCCGGTGTCCAAAAAGCTCGGTATATCATACAGCATACAGCGTGCTCTTGTATCTGATTTTTCAGTCTGTTAGCTGAAATGTCTCAAGTGTTTTATGTAGCTTACTTATGTTAGGAACTAAATAGATTTCTCTGAAGTATAGTGTTCATCATCAACTGGACAAACATTTACTTGAGTTACTCTGGATATCTATTGGTGATGGCAAGAAGTTAGTCTTGCATATCCTTTAGTTCTTTCCTGAATGACAAGGTAAGAATAGAACCAGTGTGTATGAGCCAGGTAGAGGGAAGGATATTAGATAGTGGAAACTCATTTATGCTTGAGAAACTGAACCTAGTGTTAAAGACGCTTCTCTGTTTTGATCCAGGTATTTCAGATACTTGTAGCCTCCTAAATTTACTGTTAATGCCATTCAATTCTAATGTCCAGAAAGAGGAGAATTTTCTTCTTTCAGAGATTTCTAGAATGGATAGTTTTGTCTGGATTGTGTTTCCATTGTGAAGGTAAGTGACTGCTTTTTGTCTAAGTAATGACTTTTTCTTTTGTAGAAAGCGGCAGAGGCTGAGGATGACAGTGATAGTGATAGTGATGATGACGAAGATGATGTTCAAGTCACCATAGGGGATATTAAGACAGGAGCTCCACAGTTTAGGTAAGTTATTTGCAAACATTTACTGGGGAAACTTTTGAGATTATATTTAATTATTAATACTTCTTAATAATCCCTTCTCCTTAATCATTCCCATTTATTTGCCTTTTTTGTATTTTTATTTTTTTATTTTTTGTCTTTATATTTGCCACATATTTGCCATTTAGTACTTGCCAAAAATGTGAGATTGTTTGCACAATTACTGTTAATTTAGAATTTTTTCATGTTTTTAATAAAAAATAGTGGCTTGAAAACAAGTGAAATCAGTGGAGTACAAGGAAGAGTTTTGTATGAGTTTAAATTGTGTTTTCAGATTTTGAGAAATAGTTGTATGAAGTTTGTAAAGGAGTGAGTAGTTTTTTATGATGTACTGGCTGTGTTATATAGCATTTTTAGAGTCATTACTGTGACAGTGACATTTGTGTTGCAAAGGATAGAATGGCAAGAACATGAGAAGTGTTTGTCCCTCATCCTGTTTGTAGTGGATACAGTTCTAATTAGAGCTCTCTAGTTTCAATCCCTATTGATGTTCTCAAATAAGATTTTAATATACTTAAGGATGGAGCTGCAAGTCTCTGGAGATTATTTCTTGAGATCATGATTTAGGCATTTGTACTGTTCTTGCTACTTTTATTGCTCCCTATCCGTTCTGGTCTTGAAAAAGGGCTTGTTTTTCCCTGAACACTTTCATACACTGCTAATTTTACCCAAAATTATGAAATATTTTTCATTGCATGGAATTTTTCTGAGGGAAATGGTTTGCTTGTTTTTCTTGGCAATCCTAATATTTTTATGCTTATTAAAACTTGAGTTACTTGAGTGCTGTTTCTTAATTGAATTATGACAGGTCTGCAGGTAGGTCTGACTCATGTATATCACTGTGTTTTTAACTTTCAAATGCAGGTTATTTACTCCTGTTTCAAACATAGTATTTTTGAACTTTCAGTATTTCATATTCTAAAAGACTGTGCAAATCAATCTAATAGTAAAAGCACCAATTCTTTTGGTTCTTTATTTTTCTGCTTTCAATAACTTGTACTATTCTTGTGGTCTAGGCAATGACTTCAAATTTTGTAGTACTAAAGCAAAGCTGGTTTATATTCTCAGTGGATTTGCTGATGCTCTTTCCATATATGCAGGAAGCAATGAGCAGATGATCCTAAATCTAATTAGAGTAGAAAGTTTTATATAGAAATGCCTGTCTTCTGAAAAATCTTTTTTTCTGGACAGATTGGACAGAAAGTTCATGGAAGGGCAGAAATCTAAAACAAACTGAACATTGCTGTACATTTTAACTGCAGTAGAACACGTCTGGTTTATAGAATTAAGCAATTTTTCATACAGTGATTTAAAAAACCCAACAGATTTTTTTGACAGACTCATGCACAAATAAAGCATGGCAGATCAGGAGGTTAAATGTTTTCTGTCAGTTTTGTGCTGTTGTAGCACTTGAAAGAAAACTAGAGCTGCATGGAAGTGGATACTGTAAACTACCCTGGCCTTCTAATTATATGCTAATCTCATGATGTTTGTGGGTCACCTATCCACCTGTGAGGATACATTACACACAAATGGTAGGGAGAGCTGGCTTTTAATGTTACAAATGAAAAATACTGTAATTCCTAAGGTAGTTAAATCTATTCAGTAGTTAGGTTTCTGAGTGCATTTTTATGAAGAAAGCTATCAAGTATTTTAGAAAGTGAAAAATTGCATACTTTTCTGTTGGTCACAAGGATAGATGATTACTAGAAGTACACTGAAACAGCACTTCAGTTGTTTTAGAGAAATGCTTGTATTTTCCACTTCTGTACAGATTAAATGAAATGATTATGAAAAGAGAAAATTATCCATCTAAACCCTTCCTTTTTTTTAAATTTATTTTGTTTTTACTCTAATCCCTGGACTGTCATCTGTATCCCTAAATGAACTGCATTTTTGCTTTCTCTCTCTTCTTCTGGTTCTGTCCATTCTTGTTTCTATCAAGGTCTTTATCCTTTCAACTCAGGAAGAGTGACTGGGACTTGCTTCACTACTGTTTATTAGTTGGAGAAGTTGCTACTGAGCATAGAAAGGTACTCTCTCTTCCTCCTAGGCTGATCTCTTTACTTTTACAGTTACCAGCTTGGAAAGCTAGAGATTCAGGATGGTGTTTGAGCCTGGGTCCAATATGTTTCTGGATCTAGCTATCTCTTGTTTTGTGTTTTCTTCTGGTTTAGTTTTCTTCATCTAATTCATCTTTTTGTTAATTTCTTTAAGTTATGGAGCTGCGCCTGTGAATCTCAATATTAAGGCAGGAGGACGAGCTTATGGATCTTCTGGTAAGAAAACTTACACAGTAATATTAGTAAAAAATGAAAAAAAACTGGATTGTTTTGTATTAAGGAAATATTTGTTACTTTTAAAACTTTTTGATGAATTTGTCTGGCTTTTAATTTATTTTTAATTATTTTAAGTGTTATGCTACTGATGAAATTCGATTTGGTAGAGACAAAAGGCTCTAACTTTCTAACTTTTCTTCACAGGTGCAAAAGTTAAAGGACTGGATCTAGATGCACCAGGGAACATTAATGGTGTGCCACTTCTGGAAGTAGATTTAGACTCTTTTGAAGATAAACCTTGGAGAAAGCCAGGTAATGTCTGGTTTATGTTAATTGATATATAGGTGTTTGGTAGGTTATTTTAGTAGTGATTCCTACTGGCTACTTGTAGATGTTATCTTGTCTATCCCTAGGAGGTCCTTGTACTGTATAACTTGGGAAAATAAACTGTGTTACTTGTTGCCTTCCTGCTGTGCCACGGAGTGTGTGGATGCGCTGTGTTTCTTAGTATAAATCCCGGTCACATGTCAGGAGAAAGACGCAGGCCATTTTTTTAATGCATAGATATCCTGAACTCTCCTTGGAAATCTGTATTTCTGTGGGGATTACTGCCATTGCTCTGTGCCGTGGAACACAAGATAAAGCAAAATGGGAAATAGTTCCAGCAGGTTTTAGCATGAAGAATGGTGAAACATAGCTGCGTGTGCTAGGTTGTGTTCATGCATAGACATCCAGGAGCTTTGAATAAGAAACTGGGACTTTCCACACAGACTTTCCATGAATCTCCTTTGTATTGTCTCGTTGGCTCAAGTGATTTATCCTGACTTTTCTAATTATATCAGCATTGATTCTTATTTTTAGTAGCAGTACATCTTGCTGCTGCATATAGTTTTTTCCTAGTGTTTGTATATTGCTCTGGTAATGCAAATAGTGTCTACAAAATGGAAAAAAAAAAGAAGCCTTTGATGATTATCTGATGTTTGAACTGTTAGCTATATTAAATATATTCTGTACATTTGAGTTACAACTGTTCTCCTCTCTTACCCTAAAAACACTTCATAGCATCAAATGAAACCATGAGCCAAAACAAAGTGAGAAGTCAAATACAAAACAAGCTATACAAAAGGGAGCGGTTCTTCACTGACCATAAAGCAGATCTATAGATCTTATATTTATCTTTCTGTAATGCTATGGGGGATTATAATATCCCATGATATTCTCTACTCTTGGTCCTCACTTGATGATGCTAGGCAAGCTATTGTTTCTGACTTAATTTTAGTGGTTTTATGATCTTAGCCATGAGTACTCTATGTCTACTGGTGAATTGTACATTTCAGTTCTGCTTTTTTAGGTCCATACCTAGTCAGTTTTGCTGCTCTAAACAGAGGTGTATATATATTTAGTGGAGAAAATATGAACTTTGTAATTTCCTAAAAACTTATGCTTCTCTACTTAAAGGGGCTGATCTCTCCGATTATTTTAACTATGGCTTCAATGAAGATACCTGGAAAGCTTACTGTGAAAAACAAAAGAGAATACGAATGGGTCTTGAAATTTTGCCAGTTACCTCAACCACAAATAAAATTACGGTAAATAGTGCTTCTCTTGTATTTTATATGTTTTCTTCCCTGTAAAGCTGCTTGTGTGTCGTAAGTTTGTTCTGCCCAGTTCAGTACATTTGTTAGAGTTTGTGTCTGACTCCTTTCCCTGAACCTCGTTTGTTACTGTGTTGCTTCACTGGCAATTGTGTGGATAGTGTGACAGACCGCTTCAGCTAGATTGCATCTGTACCTTTATTGAGACTGCGGCCCATCATTTAAGAGTTGTGTGGTATCTTAATGGGCAATGTGTTATTTAACTTAGGCTGAAGACAAAGCTATGGAACTAAGACCAAGTGCAGAGATTCTCGATGGCAGATACCATCTTTTTAAGGTGAATTTTAGTAAAATTTTGTTGGTTGCTCTCATTTTTCTTAAGTGTTGCTTCCCATGCCAGCACAGACTGATAGAAGAAGAACTGATATGGACACAGCCATTATTTCATACTCTCATCTTACATCAGTGACTTTCTGTATATGTCACAAAACGCGAATTAAAAAGGGTTGCTTTGTTCATCACTCTTCTGCAAGCATGTGAGTTAGTGGCCTGGTGAACTAACAAATTTCCCTGTGAAATTAATTTTTCTTGATGTGATGGTTTATTTGTAGTTGTAGTGTGTTCATTTGTGCAGATTAAAGAATTTGCGCAGATGTGGTGGGGAAGCTGTTGTAGATTATGGCATATTTATTTTTCATGTGGCATTGTAGCTCTTACTGTGTTTTGTAGCAGTTATCCTTGACAACTCTGATATGAAAATCAATTCTCCATATTTTTGTGTTGTCCTTCTGGGGTTAGCTGACAATAAATTAAGTTATGTATAATAATTTTTCCATTCAGAAATGCTGATTTTCAGAGATTAGAAAAGTCTTCATGACAGCATTTATCTTAAGGATTGAACTTTTTTTTGTCTTCTCAGTTTCTCATTCACTCGTTTGTTTGATAATGGAATTATAATACAAAGGTTATTTATTTTACCTATTCTCAGTATGTAGCTATTTTTGTTCTTGAACTATCTTTGAAATGACTTGGAGCTTTTTCTTTCTTCTGTGTACTCCTGTCAGTTGCAGATACAGAGCTGTCAATTGCAGATGGGTGTTTTTGTTTTACCTTACATGCTACTTGAGGATATTCAGTTATTTTGATTTTATTTTAGCAAGAATAGATCAGAAGGTCTTTGGGACTTTATGCCTTGCTCAGTTGTTTTACTGTTGTGGGACAGTAGAAATAGTGAACAATAGAGTTACAATTTGACTGTTATCTCAAACTTCTCTGAAATGTCCTGAAGGAAGAAGGATAAGTGGTCCAAACCAAAACTGCACCTATTTCTAGCACAGTATTGATTCTGGTGATCAAATGGTACAGGTAATAATTGTATTGTAAGAGTTTGTCGTGTTTTACAAGGAGTTTACATATACTTATTAATTCCACTAACTTTTTTTCCTTCTCTTCTTAAACAGTCTCATGTAATTTACATGGTATTTATATGCAATTTATATTAATCTCCTGTAACTGGCAAGAATGTCTCCTACATTTTCCTATTACTCATTAATTTGTGGAAGTCTTTTTCAGATAAATACTTATACCCTTTCCCCCTCATATTTCTGGACAGGAAACATTAAATATTTAATAAACTTTAACTATTTATGTGCATTTTTTGTGGGTTTGGGAAAGATGTACCCATGTTTCTAAGTGAAATTCTGCGGAAATATAGTAGCTCGCTTGCCTATTAAGTTGGGAAATCATAGCTTATATGATGTTATAGCATGAGAGAAGTAGCTACATAGAGTGATGCAGCTGTGTAACTGGTACAGTGGGAGTGACTTTAAAAATTGAATCACTGTGTGTTTGTCTTTAATGCTAACCCATGTAGGTCTTTATTTCACATGTAGCTGCTGCTGAAGTAAAACAATACCTGATGTACTTGCACTAAAGGTTTTGCATAGCTGTAATAAAAAAAGTGTCTGGAATTTTGCAGTACTTCAGCAACAGCAGGGTGTTTCTGAAGTATTCAGTCTGAACTAATGAAAAGTCTTTTACAGTTTGCATAACCCAGAGTATGAGAGGACTTCGTGGTATGACTCAGAAATTAAGTGGTTACTAGATCTCACAATCCGTGAGGCAGATGGAGAATCCATTCAAGTTTCTTGTCTCATGGTTTGTTGGTAGTGGAAAGCAGGCTTGTTAGATATCTCTGTTAAGATTATGATGATTTTTTTTAAAGTAAATTTCCTTCTTTTAAAAATTAAGATATAATTTCGTTCATACGGGAACTTCTTCAAGAAAATCAGTTTGGTGTGTTCACATACAAATGAAATACTTGGAAAATAAATATTTAAACTGTCTAATCTTCTGTAATGATTCATTCTCTGGCGTATTGATTCTTATATATATTAAATACAGTACTTAAGTCATACATCAATACAAAATACATAATTTTGCTAGCTGTGCAGAGGTGACACCTTTTGAAATTCTGAATAAAGTTGGACTTACTTTCTTTTTGTGGTGGCTATGTGTTTTGTTGAGTGTTGGAGCTACTACACTTGCAAGGGTAAACTAATGATGAAACATTATTTTGAAGGTACAGCAGGGCAGAACTGGAAATTTGGAGAAAGAGTTGGCAGTGCAGTCGACCAAACCTGATTTCACATCTCCTCCTGCCTTATTCAAATCAGGAATTCCAACAAACAGGTCAGTTAGCTGTAACCCATGACCAAAAAACTCTTTCTACTGTTACCTCTGTGTCTTTGAAGTTTACCATTTTTGTGGGGAAAAAAAGGAAAATATGTTTCTGTAACAGGTAAAAAAGATGGGTAGAGATATCCTAATCACATTTAGCATAATGTCACATGAATACTATACTACCTTCTTGGCTATTTGGGAAAAAGTAGAAGAAAAGGGGAGAAAACCCAGCAGGACCAAGTAACAAGAAATTACAAAAATACAGTTGTTGATTTATGACACTGTGTTTTCTGTGTATAATTAAATTTCCTGTCATAATACTTCTGTTATTAGAAGAGTTTAGAGTCCTTATGTGTATTAGCTAACCAGTTTTTTCAGTTAAACAAGATAAAATCCGACAGCTATGACTTTAACAAGTGGAAGAATTCCTGGAACCTACTCTCTTTCCTGCAAGGCAGCTTTAGGTTTCTCCATGTTTGAATATTTCATTATACTTTCTTCGAAATGAGAGAAATTATTTCCTTACTGGGGTCCTTCTCCCAGCCCCAGGCTTTAATAAGTTCTGTCTTTTATATCTAAGCCACTGCTGTTTGATATCTGGCACTTGGCTTAGGATGAATCCATGCTTCTGCTTTACTTTAGTTATTTATCGATCCTGTTTAGAAATTTTGGTTCTGTGCAAATTAAAAGCCCTTATATAATTATCATATTACAAACAATGGTAGGAATGGTAGAACAGGATGTACGTTGTACACTTTCATCATCAACCATTAAAGATGAGGAGCTATGACCTGTCTTTAGCTCTGCATCCATAAGTACTTTGACTAATTTAGAGGCTCTTGTGTTCAATTGTTCCATCCTATAATAGTCAGTTCAACACCGAAATGTATTTTTCTTGGGGGGAGGAGGGGGGAATTCAGTCATACCCTTGCACTTTTCTTTCACTTCTAGAATATTCCTCGTGGTAGCCTAAATTTTTCTCCAAACTATCAGGTTATGATGCTCTGTGTTTAGTAGATTTTGGTTCTGTTTTTCTATTTTTAATTAAAAAGAAACAAGAAGAGTCTTCCAAACTTTGTGCCAACTCTGTAGCTGTTTTTTAAATTTTCTTTTCTGAATTGCTTTTAGTATATGATGTTCCTGTAACAGAGTTCTCAAACTGGAATATATTCTTCACAGGGTAAGGATTCCAAATCCATACCTAGCATAGGTTTTGTTACAAGATTTCAGTTCTTTGTTCATCTCAGTGGTAGACAGAAAACATCTAAACTACTTTTGGAAATAATCAACGACAGGACATTAAAATGTAGTCAAGTTTAAAGCTGTAGAAAAAATACATTGTTTAGATTCTGTGGTTGTGTGAAATTTGCAGTTGCTGTGACAACTGTGTCACTTTGTGACATTTATTTTGATATATCACTTTGTGACATATCACTTTGACAATTGTATCACTGCTGCATTCCTGTGGGTAGAATAGGTTGGTTTTTATGTATTTAGTGCAAATACTAGTTATGAGTTATAAGTTGTTACAGTGACAAAACTGACGTCTTCCCTCAGTTAATACATGCTCCTATGGATATGCTTGCTTAAAATAGATTCTTTTGTAAAAAAAGGTGTTTCTACCAAGTGGTCAGAAGAGATTTTGAAAGAAAGCTGTATGCTCAGAAGTCTGAGAGTAGCTCAGTGATTGAATATTTATTAGCTGTGTGGATTATGTATACTTCTACTTTAATGACTTTTCCATAATGTGTCTACTATTTTCTAAGTGGCTGCATTAGTAACTTCTATATAACCAGGCAGTGTTTTATGGGGTTGGACTAATTTAGTTAAAGAGTTTATTTTAGGTAGGCAGAAAGTTTTCAGCAATATAGCTCTTCAATAATTTAAAATAATTACCTTTATGGTATGTGGCATTTGCAGTAGCCTTGCTGAGAAATTGTTGGAAGCATTTCTCATGTAGCAGTAAAACTTCTCAGAACTTCTAGCAGTAGTTTATATATTTTGTGAAAGGGAGGGAAAACTGATACAATTTGGTGTGGGGATTGGTAAGAAAACAGAAAGACCTAGGCAATTTACATCACCAGAAAAAGCAGCAGCAGCTCTTCTCATTTACAAGCACTGCCTCCAGAAAAGCCAATGCAGGCATCGGGAAGTGGTAGGAGGGTCCAATCATGGGAATTAAGGTAGAGGGGAAAAACAAATCAGGGCATGATGCTCATTTAACATTTTAGTTCCTCACTTATTAGTCAGGGTTCTAATATTTCTTCGTGGATGATTTTACACATGCACATTTGCATTACATATTGCTCTTCATTTGCAAGTCTCTGGACAGATAGTGGTGTTTACTTTTATTTCATCTGTTTGTAAACAAACATTAAAATAATTTTGTGTCTTTGTTTTTACCTTTTTGATTTGAGTCCAGTGCATATTTGGGTCTCAAAAAGACCCAAAAAACCTCTGAGTTCTAGCAATATTATTCGTTCCCAGTATGGAAGTAGTAGTTGACAAAATAGAAACAGTATTATTGCTCACCAGCAAATAAAATGTTGCTAATTCTCTAGAATTGCATCCTAAATGTGTAATTCAAAGAAAAATTCAATGCTTGTTCATACAGTATATCTCTGGGAAATTTTGCTTAAACAGTGGTTGTCTTAATCATAGCTGAGATATTAGTTGTTTAGAAATGACATCTGAATTTCTTGAGTAGCATAAAGTGTTGCATAACCCTGAAGGAGAAATTAGATCATAATGGAAATATTTTAGTAAATGGACATCATATACAAACAATATGGTATAAAATAAAATCTTTGTTCTTTAGGGAGAGTTAAAGGTTTATTGTGTGCATAGTCATAATTAGGGTAAAAACCTGAAGGAACTTCTTTTGACTACAATGCTTTCTAGACCATGAAGAGGACTTTGGCATATTTCAAATGTGTCCTAACCAGCTACTTCATAGAAGTATCTTGTTTTCAAGATACAAGGACTAGTGCTTTTCCTTATGTCATTTTTCAAGGACTGTGAGATAGTTTTTCTTCAGTAATAGAGAAATTGGCATAAGTTTCATTTATAAGCTAGCTGCAAAAGCTTGTATTTGCTCATTCAAGTAATACCTATAACAGCTCTCCATCACAAAACTTTTTTCTGTCAGAAGTTTTTTGGTTTTTAACCTCCATTTATGCTTTTACAGTTACTGAAGTGTACATTACATTTAAATGGGTTTTGCTTTCAGAGAAATTAGCCCGTCAGTGCAATGGGCTATTTATCAGCTTCATCTGTGTTTAGGGCTTTCTGGAAACAGATTTTTTTATAGAAAATGGATTTCTGATCTTTCATTTCTATGAAAACATTCCAGTTTCAGCCTTGCAAGACCAAGTGATGGAAACTGAGATTATTTTGAAGTGATTTGTTACACAAATGGTTTCTGTAGTAAATCTGTTTGGTTCTTATTCATATCAATTAGTGGTGAACTCAGCAAAGTTGAGGTTGTCCTCAAGAGGAGGAAAATAAAACATAAAATACGTAAGCAAAACAAGAAAGAAGAGAAGAAATATTGAAGCATATTGTAATTCCACATGTATTACACTATACTATAAGTCTACTAAACAAATGTGGCATCCTGTAGTTAGTCTGTTTCTGAATTCTGAAGAGTCATATGCGGTGTTCCAAAAAGCAGATTATTTATTTTATCTGTGGTCAGGAAAAGGATTTTTGAAGCTATGAATTTGGAAAATAACTGGGTTTGCCTTCTTTTTTTTTTCTTTTTTTTTCCTCTCTTTCTCTTTGCTTTGTAGAATCTAAACTCAGCTTGCCAAATGCGATTGAGTTATCTTTCTGAATTAATCTCTATGGAAGTGATATTCCTAGTGCAAATAGCTCATAAATAACCATTCTCTAATTAGAGTGAGATAACTCAGAGTTGCTGGAATGTTCCTTTCAAGCTACACTTTGTATGAACTCTGCTGTGGGTTCATGTGCATCCCACACGTGTGGATCGCCCTTTTATGTTTCAGAGGATGCATTGGGAATGCAGCTGTATCCCAGGTGCTTCGATCGTGTAACGGACAAACCAAGCCCTTCCTTTTCTTTGCTTACAGCACTGAGATAGAAACTGAGTAGTGCCTGCTTAGCATCTTACCATGACTAGATAAGTCGAGGGAGTCTTGGAAATTTCTCCTTGTGCTAGCTTGCTGTGACTTAATGTGTGTGTGACTTTACCTGTGATTCGAGGTGTCATCTGATGCTTTATTCGCAACTGAATCTATGCTTCCTCTTGTTCCATTTCAAGCTTGTTTAGTGGAATTCTCAATGAATTGTAATATGGTTGAGGCATATATTGGTTTCATGCCCAGTACTCTTGCATTGGTGCCACTGTGTGTGTTTTCAGTGCTGATTCTTAGAGTTGCTGGCAGTGTGCAAACAGTACAAGAGAGGAAGGGTCTTAATTATGGGAGTATATATCACTCCCAAATCGAAGCCCTGTAAATCAGTGGAGTGAGCCAGGCAGGGACTTTTTGCTGTAGAATAGTGTCATCTCTTACACACAAGGACTAAAGCTAGGTAAGATGAGTTTTCTAGGATATGATTTAGATGATTAAGATACCAATGATGGAGGAGAACAAGTATCTTGGAACTCTAAAACCAAATGCAGTCAGTGAAGACTGAGATGGTGAGAACAGTTGTTCTAACAACTGCTTTATAATACCCATGTTCTCAATTTAGTTACTTAAAGCAAAATAATAATCCAATGGCACACTGCTGGAAGGCCATGCAAGACCACTGGGGAAGTTTAGAAAAGCAGGTGTTGATTATTGGAACAATCTAACTTCTAGGATGGGGTATTAGAAGACCAGAGAATTTCTTAAATTTCTGTTATCGTTGTATAGTATATACTCTTTAATTTTGCAGGTGTGTCTTCAGACTCTTGTACCATTGCACTGGTATTGTTTTGTTTTTTTTTTTAACTTTAAACTGTTGTGCTTAATAAGCTTCCTTTATAATCCAGGAGTAAGCTCTAAACCCAGATACTGAAAAGCTCAGAGGATAGGCATTTGGATCATCCTCAGTATGCAGTCTGCTAAGGAGCTTCAGATTATCTCTGGGAGATCTAACTGTTCCTTCACGCTCTAGTGTCTGTGTGTCATTTTCAATTGCATTGGAATCGAGGTGTCTGAGCAATTAGAGTCCAAGTTATCAGCCTGGCAGAACTCTAAGCCTGTAATTCCAACTTACAGTTGTTCTCCCTAATATTTGTATTCCTGTGGTTAGTAGTACTAGATGCAAAAAGAACAAGAACTTGTCTTCTGAAACTAGAAATATATTTTTCTTTCTATGGATTTGTTTATATGGAAATTTCAGGAAGGTTTTTTCCCAGACTTTTACTGTTATATATCATGCTCTTGGTAAATATTATCAGTTTTATCTACTGTGGTTACCCTTATAGGTGAGACACAGATGTACCTTTGTTTCTCTTAATCATTCGCACTGTAGTTTTGTACCTCATTTTCTAACAAAGTTGACCTAGGTGAATCCTACTTTTTAACCTCTTTCAGAAATCAAGAATGGGCTGCAGAGCAGGTGGAATCATAGAATCATAGAATGCTAAGGGTTTGGAATGGACCTTAAAGATCATCTACCCCAACCTCCCCTGCCATGTGCACGGACATCTCCCCCTAGACCAGGTTGCTCAAGGTCTTAGTCCAGCCTGGTTTTTATAACTTTTAGGCAGATATGCTTTGTTTTATCTTCATAAGAGTTATACATTTTATATAAACCTTGTTTTCTGGCATTTTAGGACTGCAAAGAGGAAAGTTCACTATACTTTAGATTATTCCTCTCTTCAAAATAATGATTTCCAGTGTCACAAGTATCAGGGTTTAGTTTTACTAGGTGACATTCAGATACTTGTCATATTTTCTGGTCTGGTGCCTGGAGTACTTATTTTGTGACAGTTTATTCTCCTAAGGTGAGTTTACTGAAGATTTTGAGAGATTGATTATACTCTGAATTTTAGTGTTTATGTTTTATGCTTATGTTTTTTCTTCTATCTCGCCTTTGTTTCATCTTCCATGGAATCCTTTGTTATGGTTTCATGCAATTTAGAAATTACTTCTAATTAATAGTTTATAACTATTTTACATTAGATTTTTGCAAAATATCTGCTTAATAGATTCTTTTCTTACTGAAGTTTTGTGATCTTTTTGTTTGTTTGAGTTTTTTTCTGTAACAGAAGAGCAGAAGTATTATCTTTTATGGGGTGGCAGGAGACTGCTGTAGAGTCAGCTTTTGTTTATTAAAGGAGTCTTTATTGCTACATTGTTTAGTTCTATACACTTGCATAGTTCAGCAAATGCATCCCCTTTAATGTTCTTCTGAAAGAGTCTTTTATGTTTTCTACAGAAGTAAGAACTTTTGCCATTAAAAATGAGAGAAGTCCATAAGGCTTTCTTCTCTTTCTTTCTTTTTTCCACCCTTTTCTGAATCTGCTTGTTGATTCTGGTTTGTCCTGTGTTGCAGGCGGATATCTGGCACAATAGATGTGATTGGACAGACCATCACTATCAGCAGGGTGGAAGGACGACGACGTGCTAATGAAAACAGCAACTTACAGGTTTTGCACTGCAGTTTTGCATTTTATTTTTGACTAAAAGATGTTTTTGCTTTCCCCATAGCTCCTGACTAAAGCATCAGTGTGTATGAATGAGTAATACATAAGTAGCTTTAAGTCCAGGAATAAAGTTTTGGCAGTTACCAAAATGTAAGATGAAATATTTGATAAATGTCAAAAGAGAAATGTTTTGGTGTACCTCTTACTGAAAAGAAACAAGCGATTTTGCATACTTACAATCCAGGAGACAGCATTGGCTCTGCTAGATCTGCATGGGATTGTGTTTTGTTTATGGAGTGAAAAGATAAATATTTAAACTACCCATTTGTCCCCTATTCCTGCCAGACACTTATGCTGGAAGTGAAAGCCCCTTTGCAGTTCAAGAAATGCACTCTTTTAAGGATAAGGTGTGAAGGAATAAATAATTGGTAGTAGCTTGTTTTTAATTATATTGTAGTACTTTACCATGAATTGCAATATTAGTCTTTATGGTTTTAGTCTTTAGACTGTTATCTTAAGAAAACAACTAAATCTATTAAGATGGAATATGCTTCTCTCCTGAAGAATCAGAAGGAAAGATCAGGGTTACTTGGTACTCTAGTTGCCTTTCTATGCCAACTTAGGTTAAGGTTAAACAGTAAAAATAGTAATGGATTGTAGTGCTGATATTGAAAACACTGCCATGTGTTTTTCACCTGATCTTAGAGTATTTAAGTAAGTTATAGTCTTGGGTTGTTTTCATGCTTTTCATATTGATTTTTAAATATTTTCTGTTATACAATTTTAAATTGCTCTTAGACCTTTAAAGGTACTTGGCAAGTGGGGGGCATTGAACATAGGGATGCAGGTAGAACTTGCACCATCTGAATCTGGGCCTTTAGGTGTGAAGTGATACTTCCCAATTTTAGTAACTGGAAAGAGAGGATACCTGTCTTCTACCCTTTTCACATAGCAATTGTAACTAGAGTTTGATATTTTACAGGTTCTTTCAGAACGCTCTAATCCTGAAGTAGACAGTTTTACCAAGCCACCTCCATTTTTCCCTCCAGGAGCTCCACCTACTCACCTTCCACCACCTCCTTTCCTCCCACCCCCTCCAACTGTCAGTACTGCTCCACCTCTGATTCCCCCACCAGGTAAATACTCTGCACTACATAGGATGTGTATAATGAGAGATCCGTTAACATCGAATTCTTGAGGTGCATTGTGCAAAATTTCAGAATTTTGTATTCTGCTATTTTCTTAAATGTATCTGTAAGGCAAACCCAAAAACTTTTATTTTTACTTTCTCAGTAGGCATAATCCCAAGTAGTAAATAGTTACTTAAAGACTAAATGCTGGTTCTTGTGTTCTTGAAAATGTTGGAAGTGAGAAGCTGTTTTTCTGTAATTCAGTAACTCTTCATGCAATTGAGAGGTACATGCTAACACATCATTTTACAAACTTTTGAACGAAAAGTGTGGCATACCATGAATTTATATCACAAGTTGAATTCTCTGATGTGTAAGATCAAGGCAGCAAGAGAAGTTCTAATTCCCCTTTTCTCTCACAGCATGTATGAATTCCCAAAAGTCTGATAAGTATTTCATTTGTTTTGTATCCTTTGTTCCAGTCAGAAAAGTCCTGATTATTAGTTCCTGATGTTTTTTTCCAGTGTCCTGTGTCTGTGAATCTTAGAGGAATCAAAGCTGTTTGAGAACTCATCCCATTAGTAATGTGTTTTGAACATTTATTGAAATTTGACATATATGGAAATTTACTGGGAGAAGTATCATGGGCATTTGCACAAGTAGTACAGTGACCTGTACTTGTCATTTTAAGACATTAAGTTCAAAAGAATTTGGCAAGAAACTAAGAAGAAAGGTCAGTGAGAAATTAAACTACATGAAGAATCGTGGTGTAGTTGAGTAGGAAAGTGAAGCATTTGTCTACAGAAGAGATTGATTTAAGGTGGAGCCTCTTTCCTTCTTTTCTCCTGTTCCTTGGATTCTTTTGCTTGAGCAGTTTCTTTGCTATTCTGCTTGCAGAGTGAATCTTTAAAAAGTTTCTTTGTTAATATTCTTTTGTATAAGCAAAGAAGTAATATTATTTGAATGCAACCCGTATGAGCTTTTACAGGGTTTAAATCCTCACAGAAGAAGTTGCTTCTTCAATTGCCTCTCCTAATTTTAAAACCTAACTCATTCTTCCTGGTAACCTCTTCTTTCCTCCGTGGTAATCATACACAAAAATCGTAACACCTTGTCCTGAGTTTGCCTAGAAAACTGAGGAGAAGAGATTTAAAAACAAAATAATTCTCTGCCCTTTTCCAAATATTTTTTTTTCTGCATAAATATAAAAAATAGAGTCTCTGAAGTGAGAATATGATAGTGCTCTGGTGATTTTATGATGTTTCTTATTGTGGGGGAGAGGGAAGAGGGGGGACAGAAAGGGAGTGGATGTGACAATGCTTGCTGTGGTTTTAAGCTTCATTTAAGCCTTTCTGATAAAATAATATATGCAATGCATTGCAACTTTTTAGACAGTAATTATTTCAATTGTAATTGGGTTCAGAGAAGGTGTTCTAAGTTATATATTATTAAAAACATGAGAACCACCCTCACAGACACCCCAGACACACTTGGTGTGGGGATGTCACATACAGGTACTGGACTGTTCTTATGAAACCCTTCACCTGTTGAGTTTTCAGAGGTGAAGGAAAACCACATATGTTGCAGATCAAGCCAGCAGGTTTGGCATTAGTCTCATGGTTTACAGGCAGGTTTTTGACACGGTCTTGTTCAGAGTGTCTTCTGGAACATCCTTCCATGCTTCAAGTGGATTTGAAAATAATGATTAAGAGCTGTGGATTTGGTTTCCTCAGGCCTGTTTTAATTGTGCTGTTGCCAGCTCTTTATCATCAAAGCTGTTCCAAAAATAGGTTCTGCCATCTCTCCTAGGTTCACTGGAGGAGGAGTAAAAAAACTGCACTTACCCAATATTAAACTGGGACTACTTGCCAGAAAATTTAAGTATTCCAAATATAAAACATCCTCCAAAAGTGCCTTTGAAAAAGGATCTTGCTTTGAAGTTAGGCCTCTTGTTCTCTATTCATTCACTCTTGTGATTCAAATCTTTTTTGAGGAACAAGTCCTGGAACAACTCAAAGCACCAAATGTAGAGAATTCTCAGATAGTCGTAGGAGATGACTGGCTGTGGCAAAATATGTGCTAGTTTCTGTTTGCTAGGTTTATTGCTATGTTGGAGTAATTTTAATCTAAAGCTAAACGCATATGCTTGTTACCCAGGCTTTAAAAGTTGGTTTATGTGCTTTGGTTTAAGTGTGTAGTTAAAAATGTGACCTGTATTTGTGATTTAAGAAAAAAGAAATTTCTCTGAAATACTGAACTTCTGTTGCGTAACTTTACAATATATACCAGGGTTTGGTAAGTGACTGCTCAGCATCCTAAGTGTGTACTTTTTATCTTTTGATACAGAGAATTTTACCTAATTTAGCCTGTGGCAAGAGAACCAAGTTGAGTTATTTCTGAGGGCTGTTACATAGTTCGGCTAATTTGCAGTATGTTGTTGAAATCTGGCTGTGTGGTTCATGTTTGATTCCTTACTCCACAAGCAGAGCACATGTGGCATTGCTTTGCTTTAGTGAAAGATACTTGATTTTCTGTAAATACTTACCAGCCTTGAGCTAGTAGGATGATATTCAATGTTCTGAAGGCAGTTTTGAGCGTGTTAGGTAAAATGGTACACTAATGACATTTGGGTTGCTTTTGACACACAAGTCTGAGTATTTAGGTTTAGGCTGGATGTACCTTTGTGGCAGCACAACAATGTTGTAGGGACATGACAAGGTCTATACTAAGCCACCTTCTTGCACTGGTACAATGTAGTCTCTTCATTGCAAGAAAAGACAAAACATTTCAGAGTGTTTTTTCTCAGAAGTAATAATTGGCTGGTGACACTACAAGTATATTTTCATACACTTGGAAGGCAAAGGAGTGAAGAATTAAGAAATTATTTATTTTCCATTAACTGAAGCTTATGATTTTTTCATCTTCTTTTGTGTCATGTTTGTGTATTAGTGAGTAAGGTCAAGAAAAACATTTGTTTAGATCTTTTTAGATATTTTGTCAATTTGGCATCTAGAATCTTTCTTCCTTCGTGATACCATCAAGTAAATTAGCTTCTGTTTTAAAATTATATAAGCATTAATCGTGACTTTAAAAGTTCTTAAAGGTTTTTGTGGGAAAAAATGCTTATGTGTTTTGTTTTTTTTTTAGTGTAATACCCTACATTAACTAATTCATTAAAATTATTTGGAAATCTGGTCTCTGGATATTAGTTGTATTTAGTTTGTGTTAATTTTGAATGGCTTTTCAGTGAAATTTTTCATTTGGTTTTTAGTCTTGTGGTGATACTTTTAATTCTGCACAAGGTTAACATTCTTGTGAGTGAGGAATATATTAATTGTTTAATAGAATTTTTTTCCTTTTTGTAAAGAAGAATTAGCCGACGGGTTTCCAGGCAGTTCTCTGGATAGTGCTGAGTGTCATGTGCAGTGCTAACAATATACTGGTTTCAGTGAAGTAATTGAAATATTTTTTAGTATAAAGTTGAGCTAATAAATCACTTTGAGAGAAGTTCTGGTATTTTTCTAGCTTATGTTCTTAACATTGTTGTATTATATAATATATACATGCTTAACATTTATATATTATATATTTTTTTTCTATGTTTTAGGCTCATGAAGGAACTATTAATTACAAGAATTAACCAAAAAAGATCAATGATAAACACTAGCTGTGCAACAATTTGAATTCTTAATCTTGATTTTCTTTCAGGAGTTTTCATCAGGAGTGTTTGGTCTTTTAAATGTTCCACTGTCAAACATTTTATGGTGTGATACCCAGTGTTCTTAGCTGTAATGCACATTGGAAAGCTTGTGTGCTGGTGAAGAGAAAATGGCCTATGCAGTTTAAAAATTTGGCTGTTGAAGTTCACTGTCTACTGATTTACATTTTGGCTAAGAGATCAGATTTTAAGTCTTCAGGATTGGACAGAAACCTCAATTTTTTTCACTTAGTCCTATAGGATTAATGCTGTTAGGAATTCATGTCAGAGAAATCACCAACAATTAGTGAACTTTGATATTGATCACTCTTCCTCTGCTTGCATATTCCTTCATTCTGTCCTTGTATCAAGGCAGTCTGGGAGCAGTTGGCATTTCTAGACATTATAAGTATGTCGATTTAGTAAAATATTGCTGCCATAAAATAGTCTTTTAATTTTAATGTTGAACTAATGAGATCTATGTAAATTTTGTCATGCAGTGGCCAGTACTGTTCTGTGTGAAAGTTTATGCAGTTATGTCAACACTGATAAAAGCAGTTGCCAGAGTTTTCTGTTCTCTCCCTCCCCGAAGTTTTGCCATGAGCTGTCAGATTGATCATACATACTTTTTAATGGAAGCAGAATTATTGATAACTGAAGGTGCTTTGTGCCTGGTGAAGTAGTCTATCTTCCGTCAGTATTGTTTTAGCCCAGTTTATTATGTAGCAGCATTATTTGTTCAGTTCAGGTAAAGCTAGCTCTTTGCAAAGCATGAGGAGATAACAACCTTTGAAGCATACAAATTACCTTGTAATCATTCCTTTCATAATCAGTAAGGCAGGTTTATACGTTGAAGCAGTATATTTTGTTAGGTTAGCTAGTTTAGTTGGGAACAATTTTCTCAGCGTTTAGTTAGATTCTTAACAGCTTAGCTAGATCTGAAAATCACATTAGAGTAATTCTTGCACATGTTTCTGTTAAAGGATGCTCCTTTCTCAGATAGTTACAAGAAAATAGAGAACAAGACAATCTTTTTCCCTCCATGTAGCAACTGAATGATGAACTGCAGTGTCATAGCATTGACTCAGACATCTATATTGCTTACTGCTGCCTGAATACTTTGTTCATGTGGACCTACTGTTTCCTGTGCCAAGCTATTGAAGGTCAGAGGCCAATTGCATTTCCTTCCATCCAGCCATGGAATGTAAAATAAAGCAAATGTAGTCTATGGGATGTTACTTTCCTTCTGTATACTAAGCATTTTAGGATTATGAGTTTAATTCTAAACTTGAGACCCAGAGTCATCCTTGACTATTCTTGCTTCTAAATAAATAAGATCTTAAAGAATAGGAATTTAAATCAAAAGCTAGATTTCACAAGGCTTATATAAAATTTTAACAATTGGTGTTAATATGACATCTTGACCTGAGGACACAGAAAATATTTTACCATTCTTCTTGATCATACATGTAGTGAAAGCTCAATCTGGTTTTAGATCTACAGATAATAAACTATTACTATATCTGATATTTGTTGTCTTTTTAGGTATACCAATAACAGTGCCACCACCAGGTAAATTTGCTTAGATTTTTTTCCACATTTGGTTAAGAACTCATATGCAACTTACCAACTTCTTTAAAATTATATAGAAAAAAGGCCATCTATACTAAACTATATGTGTATATGTAGGCTCAGTTATTTTGATGCTGGGCAGAAGAGAAATGCTGTGAAAAAAATTCTGTTGACTAGTGGACCTAATCCGCCAGTTTTCTAGATGGATATTTCCTTCTTTTCTTTAAATTCTTTTTTTCTCAGCTATGCAGTAAATAGTTTTCATTGTTGTTTATGAAGTATTGTTAGACTTTGCCCATGCTTCTAAATTACCGCGTTTTTAAGAATGATAAAGTTTTAAATTTGAAGCACTGATAATATACGTTTAATGTTTTGCCTTTGTCAAGCTGAAAAGTAGTTTTTAGTCTTACAAAATAAAACCCATTTACATGGAAACAATTTTTGCATTGTTCTCTCTGGGCTTTGTTTTGCCTTTGTATGCTTAGCCTAGTTCTTTCATGTGTTTATGGGTGGTAGATTTTTTTCTTTCTTCCCTCCTTACCTAGTTTATTGTTACAGGTTTTCCACCACCACCTGGCGGTCCTCCACCTTCCCTCATACCCACAATAGACAGGTTTGAAATATTACTAAGCAATCTATCAGTATTTTGTAACTGAAATAAATGAATTGCCCAGTGTTTTATAGATTTGAATCTGGTAGAGGGGAGACAGCTTCAGATTTTTACAATAATTTTACAGAAATGTTACTGGTCTTACCTCGCAACATATTCTTTGAGTAGGTTACCTGGCCACTTATTAGTTTAGTTATGACACAATATCAAGATATCAGATTATTTTTATTTGTTGTATATAATAATTAATAATTTTGTATTTTTATTAATTAATATTAAATAATGTTATAATAGATAATAAATATATATTAGTTATAGTTTTGATGGTAAAACAATGCCAAGACCTAAGGGAATGATTGTTAAAGTAGTCTTTAGTAGTCTGAAGGCTTAATTTTATGAACTGTATACTTTTCAGCTATCATATCCTTTTTTGTAGTCGTGCACAAAAATTTGAGCACAGATTCAAGCCCTCATAAACTGAAAGAAGCGCCAGAGTTCCACAGAACCCAAATTTGTATTTCTATTCTGTTCTAAGTGTTCAGCTCTAACAAGCCTAACAGTACTTTTTAAATACCATTTTTATATGTATTTATATGTATATGTATACATATATTCGTATACATATATGTAAATATATAAAAGGAGGAAGAAGGTTGGCACAGTCCTTGAAAAATATTTTTATTTTGCTGGAGGCCAAAGCCAGGTCATATACAAAACTCACTTAAGATTGTACAAGCCTCTTGTCAGTCCTCTGGTTCTCACTCAAGGAAAATGCACACACCTGTTCCTTTGAAATTGAAAATTCTGTTAAAATATATGATACTGGAGGATGATGGAAAATCTTCAAGAAAATCTTCATATGATTTAATTGAGAAAAAGTCCTAACTTAACACATCATATGTGTACAAAAGTAAATTTATTACTTTGTACTGACAGTCACTGTGAATGACTGCTGCTTCTGATTGTATATATTGTATATCATATAGATTATATATATGTATATATTTATTGAAGGAGGTAGCTTTGTTGCTAAAGCTGAGTTTTTAAATGTATCTTGAAGTGCTGAAACTGGTTTCCCATGTGTTTTCCACAGTGGACATTCTTCTGGCTATGATGGTCGTCCTGTTCGTGCATTTTCATATGGCAGTGGTGAGTAAGCAAGCTTGCTGGCTTTGGAAATTTTGACTAGTGTGATATCAAATTGTTTGATATGCTTATGAGGATTTCAGCTAGAAGACTAAACAGGTCCTGTCGGTATTTCATTGTGAAAGCTCATTGCTGATCATTGTAAATAGATACATGCTGTGGCAAATTTAACCACTATTGGTAAATACTGTTGTTTTGCTTATTAATTTATATACTGGATGTCTTTTCCTGCTGCTTTTGCAGAACTGTGATTTTGAAGTATTATATGCCATAATATGGACTGCAAGTCAGGGAGAATTTTTCAAGGATTTAAAAGCAGGAGAACAAGTACTGTTGAGATATCATCAGAATTTTAACTACTAAGACCAATCATTCAGAAATCCTGAGTGATGTACCTCTCCTTTGAAAAACCATTTGTGTAAGGCACTATAACCTTCAGTTATCCTATTGCGAAGTCAGTCCTTTTTTTTCTTTTTTTTTTTTAATTATTGTTAAGGGAAATAAATCTGATGCTGGAAAACTTGACTTTGTGTTTTTTTCAGTAAAAGTGCAATAAGAGTGAACTAAAATAAAAGCTTCATCATATGTCACCAAATGGGCATCCACAGAATGTACACTGAGTTTGGAGCTGTTACCTATTACAGCTCTGCTTCTTGATCCAAAGGAGAAAATAAGAAGATAGATAAGATAGAAGATAGATAAGTAGATAGAATTATAGAATGATCGGGTTGGAAGGAATCATCAAAGATTATCTATTTCAAG
Source organism: Drymodes brunneopygia (assembly GCA_013400955.1). Taxonomy (NCBI): domain Eukaryota; kingdom Metazoa; phylum Chordata; class Aves; order Passeriformes; family Petroicidae; genus Drymodes; species Drymodes brunneopygia. The sequence goes on along the minus strand of VZTZ01008534.1, from coordinate 479,535 downwards.
CCTCCCTGCCATAGGCAAGAATGCCTTTGACTAGAAGAGTTTGCTCAAAGTCCTGTTCAACCTGGCCTTGAATGCTTCTAATGGTGGGGCATCCAACTTCTCTGAGCAACCTGTGCCCCACCACCATCATCATAAAGAATTCCTCCCTTATGTCTAATCTAAACTTACCATTTCCCAGAGTAAAACCATGGCCCCTTGTCCTGTCACTACAGGCCCTGGCCCTCTCCATCTTTCTTTCTTATAAGCAGTATTGAAAAGCCACAATAAGGTGTGCCTAGAGCCTTCTCATCTCCAGGATGAACACCCTAAACAATATATGAGAGGTGTTCCAGCTCTGCTAATTTTCGTGGACCTCCTCTGGACCTGCTGTAACATATCTTTGTTGTACTGGAGTCCCAAGAACTGGATGCAATACTCCAGGTGAAGTATCATGAAGGCACATAAAGAATCACCTTCCTCAACTTGCTTGCCACTATTCCCTTTGGTGCAGCCAGGATCCAAGTGGCTTCTTGGGCTGCAAACTCACATCACTGGCTTGTATTTAATTTTTGCCCACCAGTGTCCCCAAGCCCTTCTCTGCAGGGTTGCTTTGAATCATTTCATCACCCAATTTGTACTGACATTGAGGACTGCACCCACCCAGATGCAGGACCTTGAATGTTGCCAGTCTCTACCTCTGCCTTCAGTACGTCTGCCATCCAGCCCCATGCCTTTTCTTTCACCTAAATCCTGTTGCCTTGCTCCTTGTTCCTTTGAACCCTAGCTGGTGAGAGGAGAAATTGTAGGGAGAGTTTTGTCTTTTTCTGAGGATGTGTGATGTTCAGCACAGATCAAATATTCAGCAAATCAATTTCCTAAATGTTCCAAAGTCTTCAACATGGATATACAAAATGACATTCTGTAATGGCTTGCAATTTCTTGAAGTTGTAGCAGTTCATGGAGTAACAAGCAGTACTTGGTTGACAATGTAAGGATCCTCATCAAATGTTTGCTTTCATGCATTGGAAGCTTGTTATGTTTTCAAGAATTCTTTAAAAAGAGTTCATAAACATTGCTTTACACAGACTTCTTTTTTAGCAGTAATTGAATTGTGTTTCCAGAAGTTTTAGAAAAAAGGTAAAAGCTGAAGCGTACAGCTAAAGCCACGCAGAGTATTACAAGGAAAGCAGTCTTATTAACACATACTAATGCCACAAATGTGGCATTTATTATGTAGTCTCCAGTGTAGAATGTTTTTCACTTTGGTGTGTCTTTTGTTAGAATTTTCTGTTCTGTCAAGTATTATCAGGGTCATAAGAATATTTCCAAGTTTTATGTTGACTTTTAGGGATGATGGCATGCTTGTGTTGTTGCAGCACCGGTTCTAAGGGATGACTGTTACCATGCCAGCATTGAATTTGAACTTCAGCAGGATTAAAAAAATGTTTGCCTTTATATGATTATGGAGCACAGTCCAATCGTGTCTTCCCCATGTGCTTCCAGTCTATCTTGTATCCCTGTTGCAGCAAAAGCTTTCATGTTTACTGCACAAAGCAACTGTCTGTCTCAAAGCTGTCCATGTCATACGGACTTGTTAATCTGTAGAGACTCAGTGGCATTTTATCACTGTTGCTCATCATTTAGTGAAAGATGTTTTCCTGGTCAGCATCACACTCTCATGGTCCCTGCTATGCTGTGATCACCGGTCAGTCTTTAGCAGTGCTCTCTGTGAATGAGAACTTGGGGACATTGAGAGCTCCACAGCGCAGCAGGGTACAGATATCACTGTGATTTACAGTCACTAAGTATATTTATTTAATAGTTGCTTTGGATGATAGCACTGAATCTCCAACCTTTTGTCTTCTTTGTCAGTCTGTGCATTTCCTAACTTTGTCAAAATTGCAGGGGAAGGTGTGCAAATGGAACACACTGCAAAAAGTACCAGTCTTGGGTTCTAGCCCTACTTCTGCCTATTCAATTTCCTCAGCTCATGCTTTGGTGTCTCTTCCCTTGTGGTCAGCCGGGTTTCCCATTGCAAACCCTTTAGGAAGGTTACATAGTAAAATAATAACTTATAGCTTCAAGAATGTCTGTTTTGTTTTTGTGCTCTTCCACCGCATCAATGTGGTTTTGTCAATTTGCTCTTAAATCCTTTCACAATCCAGTGCTACCTTTGCAATCAGACCTTTGCAGCTTGAGCTGCATTTGATCCACCACTGAAATGCCTTCTATCGTATGCTTGTTTGCTTTTTCCTCAAGCAGTTCTCTGGTCCATGCTCTAAATGTTCTTTATATCTTAGGAACTTGCAAGACATTTAACATTACAGAAACAGTTTGAGAGTCAGTATTTTTTGGGCACAAAGAAGAAGCATTAAATAGTTTGTCTTATGCCATGAAGCTTTAAGTTTTCAAACTATCCCCAAAACAGGGCTCATGTCTCCAAAACTAGTAATTATTTGAAGTTCTCTTCCTATTTTAAAAATAAAATTAGAGTTAAATTTTTGAAGTGTCTTTCTTGTAGAAATTATTGGAATAATCCATGTAGAAATAGTAGAAGTGACTTCATTCAATGTAGTAAAAGCAGAACACCAATTCATACTAGAAATTAACCTTCTTGTGTGTTGTGAATAATTCCTGGTGAAAATGTAGATATAAAAGTGTGCAGCGTGTCAGATTACTGTTTTATCTCATGTTACTGAGATAGAAATATTTCTGCCTGATGAGAATTACTCCAGATGTGATGTAGTATCCAAAATTTATTGTAATTTGTACTACCATTAATAATTGATTTGTAGTATACATTTAAAGTTGAACTTAAGCTTAAATTTCAGATCAGAATATGCTGGCAGCCACTGTCTCATATACCATAACGTGTGCTGTTGACATAGTGGCGAGTCAAGGAAATTAGCAGTCTTTTAAGTCCAGCTGGTTTTTTGCTATTTCTGGCTGCTTTCCTTCAAGGAATTTCAGGTCTTGGCAGCATAATGGACAGCATAATATTGTATTTAGGCGTTTTTTTCTTTTAACCCTTCATTTTGCCTGTAGACCTGAAGTTAAACAGTGTCAAGCATTTTATTAGAGGCAAAACCTTGTATAAATGCTTTTTTAAGGAATTAAAATACATTTCATTGCAAGTGTATTTTAACAATCAAGTGTTTTTTCCTGCTCCACTGCCTCCTCTAAAGGTCTTTTGTGTTCCTCCCCTGGATGCTTGGCAAACTGCTCTCTTAAGCTTCTGCCAAAACTTTCTGGGGCAGGCATACCCCAGACATTACAGGCAAGGCAGTCTGAACATAACTGTCAGCAGAAGCCACTGGTTTTATAACTCAACAGTATTAAATACAGCACCAGTAACACACTTTACATTGTTCAGTGGTTATTTATGTTAATTGTACTGTTAATCTCTTTGTGACACCATGAAGTCAAGTAAATATTGTTCTCATATTATAGATGATGAAGTGGAGCTCAAAACAAACGATTTATTGAAAGTTAGGAAAGCTAGCAAGGCAGATAAGCAGAAAGGGAGAAGTCCTCAGTACTGTAAGTCCGCTAGAGAGTGCTGTTTCCAGCTAAATACTCAGCCCTTGTTTTTCCTTTACAGGATGCGTTCACGGGACTTCTGGCGAGGGAGGGCAGGACAGAACAATTGGGGCATTAAAAGTAGTAGTTCTGTATTGCACTGAAGTTGGCAAAAAGCAGTGGAGAAGCATGTTCCTTCTCCCCAGTGCTAGGTATCTAAAAAAGGTTGGGAGTCAATGTTAAGACTTTCTTCTTAACATCTTAACATGCCACTTCTAGATTAAGACTATGCTTAATTTTCTTAAACTGTAACATTTTAGTGTTTGTGCTGAGTATTCATAAATGTTATCTTACATAGCATAATTGGGACCATTATTTCTTCTCCCCAGATGGAATTTATTTCTAAAGCTCCTTTTACATCTGTAATCAGAAAAATATGACAAAGCATACTACAGAATATAAAGTAGCTAACATTATATTTTAAATACAATGATTGTAACGTACAAGAGATAAAAGTAATAGCATTTAAATATAAAGCTGGAAGTGTCCTTTTTCTGAACTGTATTTTCAGAGCACCTGAGTTTCAAAGGCAGTTTTGTTTTTTGGTTGTTTTTGTTTTGTTGTTCCCCCGAAATAAAGCCATTTGACCACATAGAATCAGATTCATTGAGCAAGTATTTGCACAATTTTTTTGCCCCCAAAAGTGTTTAAACAATCTTTGGGGTATATACCCTGGTTCTGTACATCTTCTTAAGAAGTATTTAAATGAGTGCCAGAAGCTTTTATAATCGTCATGGAAAAAATGCAGTGTTTGCTTAGAATTAACTCTGATGTGAAAGGGGAAGATTAAAAAATGTCATTGGAGGAAACTGACAAATGTGTTTTAATGCATAAGTTTCCATATGATATCTTACTTTGTTCTTTCTAATACCTACATCTCTTTCTTTAGTCACCTTTCCACACCCTGCAGGTTCTGCACCCTCGTGGTCTAGTCTTCTGGACACCAGCAAACAGTGGGATTACTATGCACGAAGAGAGAAGGATAGGGAACGTGAGAGAGAGAGATCCCGAGATCGGGATCGCGACCGGGACCGAGACAGAGATCGAGACCGTACCAGAGACAGGGAAAGGGACCGAGACCACAGTCCGTCTTCAAGTGCGTTCAACAGGTCAGTGAAATGTCCTAAACATGCTCTAAGTCTACTCAAAACCCTTGACTCTGTTAAACAGTGTACTTCAACATTTAAATTTGTTCTGCTGTATATTCCAAAGAGCTGGCCAGTATGGCTTCCTCACCTTCACCCTTTTCTCTTGGAAGCTAGAATTCTAAATTTCTACAGAAGCAGAAAAAAAGGACAGTATACATCCAAACTGCTCATAGTGCTTTAGTTATTTAAGTCTTGAGAATGATTGAAATATCCATCTCTTTTTGACATCAGTAGGTCTAGAAAACATCTACAGAAAAATCTATAAATGTACCAAATGAATTTTAGTTCCCAATTTGGTACTTAAGCGCAACGTGTTGCAACATTTGACCTTAATTAATGGTGTTAAATACCTGATAAAATGCTTAATATGGTTGTTTAAAATGGCTGGATAATAATCTCTCCTCTCTTTTTAAAAACTATTATTTCAAGGCAAAGAACTTTTTTAGAATTTTCATGCAGATGATGAAAATCATGTCAGATAACTTTATTCAGCTTTCTAATTGCTTTTAAAAAAAATGCTGCAACTGTTCTGTGGTTCATGTGTTCAAGTACAAAGCATTTAATGTTGAGCTCACTATGGCTCCATTGAACAGATTTTTCTAAATTTCCTCTGCTTTTTATTTACTAAGCTTGTTGGGGTAAATATCTGACACTTTTCTCAGTGCTGGTTGTTAAGTTTCAATTTTTACGGAATATATATGTTAGCTATTAGGCAGATTGTTTTTACTAATGGTTTTAAGCTGAAGGGAATGAGAGCGCCGAGAGCCACCATTACAGCAGTCGAGAGATGGCATTTTTGCATGATGATTGTTAGCTGAAGATCCACACTGGGTGCAAGATTTTCCATGTAAGCTGGAGTGGTGGTGTCCCCTCCTGTGGGCATGTGCTTCGTTCCAGGGTCTGTTTCTGAGCACTGAAGACCTATCTAAACATCTGTTTCTGAGACAGATTGATTGAAGGCCAGAAAGAACCCTGGTCATTCAAGGGTGCCTGAAATGAACCTTAATAGCTTCCAGGCCTCAAGAAATCTCTGTGCTGCTGCCAGAGTTATCTGTAAAGGAGGGGGAAGAGCAGGCCTCGACTTTTTTATGTGACTAAATTATCCACCATCTGTAGCAAAGCTGTTGCCACATGGCTGTGTAAGAAAATGGGAGGCCTCAACTAGGATAAGTTGGTTTGGGAATCACAGAAGAGGTGGGAGAGGCCTGAGAAAGAACATTACAGATATAATATTTCTTAAGAAGGTTTATTTTCAATTCTGTGCACTTATGAAAATAAAATTAATGGAGTGAGGAAGAGAGCATGAACTATTTTAAAGACTATTTTAAAGATTTATAGTTTTTATTTATATTCCTTTTTTTTAAACTTTGATCAAGTAGTACTTTGGTGAGTTTTGTAGTAAGCATCAGGTTTAGCATGTTACTGCTCAGAAATTACGGCTTTCAATGCTTTTAGCAGTTGTTTTCCAGATGAATAGCCTGTGTTTTTGCTACAACATTTCTTAAAATTACAGGAAAATGGGATTATTTTTATTCTATTATAACCAAAATGTGGTTTAAAAATGAACTTTCAGCTGTTTTTATAATCTGTTCTGCTTTTACCCTGCTATCCTCAGAAAAGTGTGCATTTTTATAATACTTCTCACTCTGCCCCCTTGAGAAGATGCCATTATTTTTGGACTGTTTCCCCTCTGCAAAAATTGTGACTTTATTTTGTTTTGTTTTATTTTATTTTGATAGATTCAAGTCAATTAGTTACCACTAAAAATGTGGACACTGGAATTTGATTGATATGTTACTGTTTTGTGGTTCTTCCTCAGCAATTTGAAAAATTAAAAAAAAAAACAAAAACAAACTATGTTTCTAAGGTCCTGAAACTTAATAGAAGAGCAGATGAGGGTCTGGCTGGCTGGATTGCAGCTTTACGGGATTTGGTGTCCTGGTGATCAACAAACTGAATGAGACTCCACAATCAATGTGTGATAAAGGTCAAAAACATTGAGCAGCATTAGAGTGTTCCTCAAAGCTCCCAACACACTGGTCCTGGCAAACTGATTTCTTGCTTTACTTAGAGAAGTTGTTTATTTTCATCAGACACACTTACAAGCTGTCATGGTTCTTTAGTAGTTTGCCAAAATAAGGTTTAAAAGGGAGTATCAGTAATATTTTTAACCTTTTCTAGAGTGTTTTAAAATAACTGGTTAGCAGAACAAATGCGGAGTTACCATTAAGGGCTTTGGATCTCATCTTTGAAACCAAGCTGTAAGTCTACAAGCAGCCATCTAATTTCTCATGGCAAGCTTATCAGAAGTTACTGTTAGACATTCAAATTTTAACTTCTTAATTAGATGCTGTGCATCAAAATACTAGTTTTGGGAAGCAATATAAGATACGGAAGGAAACTACAGTTGCAGAGAGGCTGGGGAGTCTCCATCCATGGAGATCCCTGAAGCTGTCTGGTCATGGTACTGGTCAGCTGGTATTCCTGCTGGCCCTGCTTTAGCTGGGGTTTGGTCCTGATGACCTCCACTCATGCCTTCCAACCTTAGTTAGTTTTTGTGCTATTTGATCACAAATGTGCTTTGCAGGGTTCCATCAGCTTGCTCTCAGATCCGAGGTTATAAATGCATTATGAAATCAATGAAGTTACATTACTCAGTGGCAAATCATAACTTTGAGTTCTGTAGTTGTAGCTGTAGTTTTCCTGATTTTGGCATGTGAATATTTTTCATGTCCCTTAGAAAAGCAGAATTTTCTATGGGGCGGTTAATGCTTCTCTACAATGTCTTAAATTACTAATTTGTGACATTTGCTTAATGATGTAATCATACAGAGTTTCATAAAAAGACCAGTGCTGTTGCTTCAGGTGTTCCCCCTTCTTGCTCTGAGTTTTCATGCGTAGCTGTAATAATCATTAATGTAATATCCTCACTTGGGAAATGGCCAGAGGATCCAAGTTGTGGCAGATAAAATGAGTTTGATCTCAGTTCTCACTGCTCCAGGACGTAAAGAAATCTCTTAGGCTGGAGCTCTTCTCCTTGTGTGATCTGTCTGATCCCTTCTGCTGCTGCCAGGAACCTCAGGAAGATACTTCTTTCAGGGTAAATGTTGGCAAAGGCAGAAACACTTGCCTTTCCTTAGGTCGACAGTATCTAAATTGTTACTGCTTTTACTTCTTTAGAAAGACTGGTTACATTGTGCCTTTCTTTAGAATTTGGTGGGGGTCTCCCAAACTATGGTTGTAGAACACCTCATGTGATATATAAATAATTACGCTAAGTTCATTTGTATTGAAGTTGCACTGTTAAATGATACTGGGTAGGAGTTTCTTAGTAGAGAAATGATGAATGATTGTGCCTTTTTAAGCTATGCTAATGAAGCATCTGAGTGGTATTGGCTAAGAATGGATAGTGTTCTCT
>VZTZ01008534.1:211152-471389 GCA_013400955.1 Drymodes brunneopygia | reverse complement strand
TTTTTTTTTTTTTTTTAGATTTCAGTAAACTCTTAGAACTGTCCTTTTTCATCAAGTTAAAATATGAAAATATGTTTTTAAGTAAAGCCTTTGAATTCTTGTCTAACCTGTGATATTTAGTGGTTTTTACCAATACTGTGGCAGGGCAGCATTTCATGGCAGTCCAAGAGAGAAGTGGAAGTAGAGACAGCACTAGCACTGGAGAAAAATTATTTCAAAAGTAGCCCAAAATATTTCATATGTTTTACTCTTTGTACTTAGCTTTTCCTTTTCTTGAAGCAGGTATAAGGAAGTAGATAGCTGTACCAAAATTTAATTTTAATTTACCCAAATTGTATAATAGTCAAAAAGTGTGCTGATAAGTTTGAATGTTTCAAACACTGATCTGAAAACATTACTGAAGTTTATGTAGGATTGTATTTCCTTCACAGTTAGATACAGGTTCAAGCTAACAGCTTGATAACTCCTGTATAAACTTTATGGGACACTGTTGTATTCTTTTTTCTTTCATTTTTAATGAACAACTTCCTTGCAAAATTGCATTACCTGCACAAGTCTAGTGTATAGCATGAAGAACTTTATTGTCCTTTAAGCACTGGAACTCATTTAGGTACCCAGAAGCCATATTAAGATTTTCCTGTCATTTAGCTTGTTGTTGTTGTTGTACTCCTTGTTCTTACTGTCCTGCAAATCTCTTCTTTGTGAATCAGTGATGAAGAACGCTACAGATACAGAGACTATGCAGAGAGGGGCTACGACCGCCATAGGACAAGTAGAGAGAAAGAAGACAGACACAGAGACAGGAGACACAGAGAGAAAGAAGAGACTCGACACAAGTCATCTCGAAGGTTTGATTTCTCTTTTTTTAATAGGATACGAAAGACTTGCCCAGTTTAAAAATAAAAATAAAGTAAACTTTTAAAAGAACCCAAAAAAAACCACAAGTTTTGTCAAAAGACTGTAAACACTTGAATGTGCTACTTGGAACAAGTCTGCCATGTAAAACATGGACAGACAAAAAGCAATACTGACCCTGGATAACCTCGTACCGAGTGATGTGTGTGACAGTCAGTATGTGAACAGAAATTAGGACTTCGAGGAAAGAAGGGTAAAAATGGTGAGTCAGAAAGAGGTGGAATGACTGATGAACTCAGCAGTCATTCTCAGTAAGTAAAATAACCCTCACAGTCACTTGACAGAAATTGTTCTACATCCATTTTAAGTTAGAAATAGAAGTTAAATCCAGAAAATGGGGTCAACAAGAATGTCAAATTATTGAGGAATGCCAATAGGTACATGACATTACTATTAGAAGATGGGTTACAAATGTGAAAAATCATTCCATTTTCCCCACAAAAAGTACAGGGTGGATAGATGTATGTTCCATTTCAGGAAAAATTCCATTGTGTGCTGACATCCAGATACTCTGAGTTGGGAGCAGGTACCAGTTTTTAAATATGAATGCAGAAGCTGTTTTTTTGGTCCTTTGTAATTAAATAGGTCCTGAATTGTCAAGTGTTTGAGGCATGTTTTCTCTCTATTTAGTAACAGCAGACGTCGTCACGACAGTGAAGAAGGGGATAGCCACAGAAGGCACAAACACAAGAAGTCCAAAAGAAGCAAAGAAGGAAAAGAAGCCAGTGGTGAACCTGCTCCTGAACAGGAAAACACTGAAGCTGCCCCTGTGGAATAGGCTTGTGTGATTTTTGCCTACTTGCGTATATATTAGTGCCAGAAATAGATTACTATAAATCTTGTTATTTTTCTGGGAATTATAATAATTTGCTCTTAATCTTGTTCTGTTAGTTTGAAATCAAAGGTTACTTTGGTTTTTTTTGAAAATAAAAGAACGAATTTTTCATGTTAAGATTCTTGGACTGACTTTGTCTTTTAAGAAACAGTGAAAAAACATCTTACAGCTAGAGGCTTATGCTCTTACAATATAAGTAGGGCTTAAATTCTTTGTATTAAATTGTCTCCTTTTTTCATAAGCCAGTGGGAAGGTCATTCTTTTACTGACTTCAGAAACACTGTGCATTTGTTTTATTATAAACCCAACATCTGGAACAGTGTGGGTTTAGCATAGCTTTTGGAGTCATATTTGGAAAGGTCATCCTTTACTATGTGGACACACAGGAATTGCAGGCTCTTCAAAAGCCTTGTAATAACGGGAAGAAAAAAAAAATCAGGGAAAGTGGGAAAGGTGCCGATTGTTCTTATTTGAATGGAACACAGCGTGGTGATGATACACTTGGTAATTATGCTTGGTTTGTGTGGGTGCATAAGGATGAATTAAGCTGGATAATCATCCCTGCTGCTTTTCAGTGGCTTAAGAGAGAGTTCATTTTAGTCTTTGTTCTAGGGGAACAGCTGTCCTTAACATGATAAAGATTAACAAACTTATCCTCTTCCCACTGCAAGCTTGTGAGATAAAAACAAGACTGTGGAACATGAGTAATTTGCAGAGAAAGACAAAGAACTATTTTAAGAGACATATAAGTCCCTCATCACATTCAGATTTACTTTATGTAGAACACTATCAAGTGTGATTGATAAGGCAGTGCCACAAAAATTTTACTGATATTCAGAAGACTTATTTGATGGCATTAGCAGGGTTCACTGTACTTCCTTAAAAGTAATATTCTATATAAAAAATCCCAGATTTAATATTTTTAATTAGAACAAACCAGGGAAACGAGGTCATTTGGTTTTGGATGAAAATAATGTCTGTACAAGTACACAGTTACAATTATTTTTAATTATTTTAGAAATCTCATTCACAGTTTTACAGACTAACAAACAGTACTTGAAAGTCTTGAAAATACCAGCTTCATGCTGACCATGAAAAGGTACACATAATCAAAGTGCTATTAATGTGTTGGATAAAAACCTTCACCTGATTATTGCAACTAGAAAAATTGCAAGAAATATTTCCATAAGTTATTCAAGGTTTTCTTATTGTAAATCAAAATAAAGTGGGTGAGCAGAAGCTGTTGCTCCTTAGATTTCCTTAATATTATAATACATTAAATAGATATATAGATATGTATAAAAAACAACAAAAAAACCTTAAGAACACAGGGAAGGAAGGACTTAAGTCTGTAGCTTGGATCACTCTGAAGTGGTTTTCTGACGGGTGTCACTGCTTTGCCTAAACTTGACTTTTCTTGACATGCAGGCTGAAATTTCACAAACCTTTTCTTTATGAATACATACTTGACCCCCCCAAAAAGCAAAGACTGATGTTCCTTTTTTTTTTCATTTTTTCCCCATGTTAAGATACTTGTCATACTTTCCATGAAGACTTGTTTTACAAAAATGTGCCAGGCCAGGACACAATTGTGAGAGTAATTTTTCCTTTTAGTTCTTTGAGCATCCTTGCCAAGCAGGCATGCATCATTCCTGACGTGTTCCTGCCATTGACAGCAAGGAGGATGTCACCGCATCTGAAAAAACAAATGCAAGACAACAATTAAACAAGGCAAAAAACAAATGCAAGACAACAATTAAACTAGGCAACTTCTTATCATAAATGTTTTCAAATGCAAAGCACATCCTTAAGCTGGGGGAAAGGGGTAGAAATGAGTATTATGGTTCCCTCTCTGGCTAACTACTGTTTATAAGGGAATAAAGCAGGTGAAAATACTTCACTTGTTTGGATTTCTTACAAATTTATAATTAATTAAACATATTTGAAAGACAACATGATATGGTTCTTCTGATGTTAATTCTGAATGGATCATCATCACAGAATCATAGAAAAGCTTTGGTTGAAGGGACTTCAAAGATAATCCAGTTCCAAACCCCTTGCTCTGGGCAGGGTCACCTGCCATAGACCAGGTTGCTCAAAGCCTCGACCAACCTGTCCTCAAAGGAGGAGGTATCCACAGCTTCTCTGGGCAACCAGTTCCAGTGCCTCACCACCCTCACATTAAATAATTTCTTTTTAGTATCTGGTCTAAACCTACTGTCTTTCAATTTAAAGCCATTGTCCCATGTCCTAGTACTACATACCCTTGTAAAAAGTCCCTTTCTAGCTTTCTTGTAGGCCTGCTTTAGATACTAGAGTGATCTGTGTTCTGAACAAATTTATCTTTTAAACCTTGTTAAATGACGTAAGTTTGTGTCATGATTGTGCATCTACTCTCCTCAGTTGTATTGATGTTTGCAGGGAAGACATTTGTTTGGGGCGTTTAGACCTGGGTATGTGGGAAACCTCTGTGCTGGCATGCTTTGTTCCACCCCAGAGATCAAATTGACTAATCCTTTAACTTACTCATGTACTAGTGGATTGCTAGACATCTGAAAACATTCTGCTATGAAGGCAGATCTGTTAAGCTTTAGGATACTTATGTCCTGTTTCCAGATCTCCCAGTTAGTTCTGTATCAATGAGTCCTTCCCCCATTCCTGCCACTGCCTTAATAAAAACATGTTTTTTAAAAACCCCCATAAGTTAACCAGAAGAAAAACTTAGTTAAATGCTACTTTTTTTAGGTAGTTATCATTACCTGATTCTGCCATCGTTATATGCTGGTGTTCCCCCAACAATGGATTTGATAAAGAATGGTTTGTTCCCAGTATGTTCTTCATAACCTCCGACAATGCTGAAGCCAAGACTTCCAGATGTATTTCTTCGTAATACAATTTCTTTGCAGCTGTACAAATACCTGAAATAAACCAGTTTAATTAAATGTCTTAGAGTTAACTTTACATTCTGATGAACCATTAATAATGAATCTGCCTTTTCATGCACCCATAGAGTGTTTTTAAGAGTTAAAGTAGTTTCACTGTGCTAAGCATCTACACTTCTCTTCTGTGGTACTGCTTTCCCAAAAGTAAAATTAGTAGGTAATCTTGGTCTTAAGTATTAAATAAGTTTTTTTTAGAGGGTAGAAATCTATGCAAATGATCTAGTTGGTGTGATGGAGAAAAGCGTAAGTCTGGATTTAATGTTTGTAAGTCAGCAATTCAAAAAACTATTTCTTCTACCTTGTACAGCCCAATGACTTGTTTATCTTCCAGATATGAGCCTGTATGTGATTAATTACATCAGAGTGCTCAGGCATTTACCTCTGTGGCGCATGTCAAAGTGAAATAATTTTAAGGCCAGTGGAATGAATTACAAAAATGACAGATGACACAAAGACAGGCATTGATGGAATTAGGGATCCTGAGCTTTTCTTGTTGAGTAACCTGGTAAGTCACAGCATGGAAGATGAGAGAAACTTATCCATGTTGGTCAGTGCTTTTGAGTACTGAGTCTGCTCTCAAGGAGATATCTTTGTTCTCACTGTAATGATTAACACAAGATTTTATAGCACAAGAACTGAAATCTTCGCCCTCATTTGTCTTTTGAATGTGTTTTATGATACTGTATGTTATGCTCAGTCAAAGCTTAGGTTCCAAAACTAGGAATGGGGGAATACAAGAATAGTGTTATTACACTCTCAAATGTTGCCTATTGCTCTGAGTACTTTAATTTCTGGTTTTTTTTTTTTAAACCAAATTAATTCCATTTGTTACAGAGTGAGTGATAGAAATTTATGTCCATAGTACTTAATCAGCTTATCATTAGTGGTGTCCCCAGAAATGATTGAAATTACTGAATGACTCAAAATTTATTTGCTACTCCAAATCTTAAAATATGGGGTGACCTACAGCAGGCAACTGTTAAAAGCTCTATTCAGAGACTTTTTAGGTTTCTAAGAAGCACCTGACACTTCCATAGGAGGATAAATAGCCTTTATCTTAAAGACTGATATGCCTAGTATTTTAAAAATTGTGTTTGTCAAATAGTGCATTTGCTGTCTTCCCCAGCAGTAATACTGGATTAGTCCCCCAGGGCCTACAAATATTTACCTGCTGCCAAGATGGTAGGTATGTATATTTGCACAAGAATTCACTGGTTGGTAATGTAAGAAACAGGTGACATTTGCTTCTTCCTCAGCAGCCCGGCATTATTACTTTACCATCTGTGGACTTCTTCAATGTGCAAAATCACTTAAACCCTCTATGTCTAATGGTACTTATCAAGGTCATGACCAAGCAAGGCCAGGATTCACCCATTAGTGCTGTAATTCAGTGTTGATTTTGGGGCAGAGGCCTCTCCTGCCCAGTACTACACTCACTGCCTTAAGGAGCACATTCCTGAAATTGAAAGGTAATCAGCTAAATCCTAATGCCATAGAAAAGCAGTAGACAAGCAGGTAAAGACAGGAGGAGAAAAGGCAGTGAAGCCAAATACGGCTTCTGTGCATTCTGTACATGCAGTCTATGAGGTTATCAGTTGCACTGTCACTCCAGAAAGCATAAATACATATTTGCTGTCAAAGTGTATGATAAATTTAAGTAAAATAGACACAGCATAATAGCATTAGGATTGTTCTCTCTGCCAGAGCACAGAAAACCCCTGGGAACCAAGGAACAGCAGAGGAATGAAAACCAGCCCAACTGCACGAGGACTTCAGCAATAACAGCTATGAAAAGGGTAATTCCCTCTTCCTGCCCCATTACAGTACACAAATGGCAGCAGAGTAAGTAATGTTCGAGAATTGCTTCCACCAGAGTCCTACAGCCTGGATTGAGTTACTTTGGAGGTATTTCTGTTCTAATTCCATGTTTCACATCTTGTTCTACCCCAGGTTTGCAGAATGATTTTGGCTACCTCGTCTCTCTCATCTCACTTTACAGATGAAGAAAAGCACTTGTGTGAAGTACTAATGTTTGTAAATGTTATGACAGGATGATCTAAAATGTATTTTACGTACTAGCTGAGGGAAGGAAATGTGAGGAGAGCAAAGAAAGGAGAGCAGGAAAGCAAGGGGAGAAGCAGCATCACAGAGCTGGGGAAGTGCTTTTCGCCAGCTGTTCCCTGTTATTTCCTTTGTGCATGCTTCACAACAACATGTCCCTCTACCAATAAAGGAGTTCTGTCTTCCTAAACAACAAACAATTAAATTAGCTGCCCTGAAATAAGTCTTCGGGTGTGAATGCTTAAGGTCCTGCATCACTGTTTCCTCCTGCCACCCAGCCCGCAGCCCCTCCGCTTGCGTGCAGGCCAAGTTTTGACAGATGTCAGATGCACATGTGCACGTATTTTATAACCACCACATATTGGATCGTACTACAGAAGGAACAGAGGAGCTGTTTATGTATTATTAAGCCATACAAAAATGAGAAAGTCCAATTCTAAGATCTCACAAGAAAAGGACCAAAATTTAAGTGTGATCCACAAACGTTGAATTAGCAAGACGGCTTTTCCAAGTCTTTGAGCTTTGGTGCAAGGGATCAGATACCTTGTCTGATTCTGCTGCTACCAACTTCATCCAGAAAAATGATATAATTTCCTAACTCTCAATATTTGTGTCTCTTGTCTGTACCCATCTCTGTACTATGCATGCAGTCCCTGGGAAAGGAAGAGTTCCGTTGTAGTATGGAAAATCAGGCATTTACAGTGAGCTACTTTAAATCATGTAACTATTATTAACATTAGCCTGTTTTCGACTTCATTGGTTATGGACAGAGGTCTGTAGACATGCTCTAGTATTTAGTTAAATTCAACACATTTTATGGGACCATTCACAAGATTTTCCCCAAACTTTCATGGATTTAGAACAAAGAAGGAAAGACTCTCCTGTCCCCTCTGTTTCCTGAGCCTGAACATCCCACTCTAAGTCACAAGTTCAAACTGCCTCTGAAAACTGACATTGCACAAGCACTTGCTTGCTGTGAATGGATACACACACTGCACTGCCAGGGCTTGTCTAGAGCCACATCCTTCCCTTCTCAAAAGAATTTAAATAATCAACTATCCAGCCTCCACTTTTTAAAACCATGCCTGTTCCTGGCCTACCAGTTTTACCACCTTTTCTATTTGTTCAATTTGTCTTACATAGGTGTTCCCCTTCCTGCCCATCTTCCCAAGTACTTTGCATGATCCTGCATAATCATGATTTTGGCATTTCTACTTTTCCATTGGCTGTACCAAACACTCTTAGACTCACACGTCTTGGAGCAGTCGCTCTAGTAAACTGTTTTAATTAAAGTAGGTGATTATTCAACATTTTGCCCCATAACTGCACATCAGGCACTTTTTCCAAGGTGGACCTGTCAGACATCTATTTAGACAGACATCTATTAGAGTATAATTTTCTCTAACAGCTTGGAAAATGTCAGGAGACTGCTGACAGTACCTTGGGATCTAGTGAGATGTGAACCTTGCCAAAACCAAACTGAAAGCCAGAGAAAGGTTAAATGCTCAACCTGGAGCACAATGAGTTAACATGATACACAACCTCATGAGACAGCTTGTTGAAGGACTTTCAGACATCTAATGTGGGCCCTGGAGAATCAGAACAGTAAGTGGGGGAGCACACTTATGCTGGGGAAGATTGAAGGGTCTGCTAATACCTAGTGAGCAATCCCAAACCTGAGCCTCTGGTGCCACTACTCAGCCAATCAGCTGCTAAGAAGAACACAGAGCACCTTTGTTACTGTCACATCTAATGTACACTGGTCCCTGTCCCAGTCTGATGTTCAGAGCATTGTCCCCACTCCGCATACCAATGTCCCCATGTCTCTTTGAAGGAGAAGGGCCACACTGTGCTCTGTGCACAGCCTCACAGCTGGGGATAGAGTTACAATGAACTCTTGTCTTCAGCCTTGCTGACACTGGGGCTGATTTTCCTTCAGACCAAAAGCATTGGAATGCCTTCACACATGCAGCCTTCAGAGGGAGGAAGGCTAAGTGAGCTCGGAAACTGTTTCTAAAATGGGAAAACCCAATTTATTGCCAAACTGCGAAATGGAACTGACTGATGTGAACTCTGGATGCAAGCCTGCAGTACTGTGGAGCTCTGCCCTTCATGTCCCCTACCATGCTAAGGTAGTGGGAACTTCAGGCAGCTGTGAGTAGGAGATGGTGACCAGGCAGCTCAGGTTTTCTGCACAGCCCAATGAAAGTGGCATAGGCAGAGTGCAATTGTTTCAGTACATCTAGCAATGGATGGTGATAGAAGGTAAGACTCAGCACTGCAGATTGCAGCATCTATAAGGCCTCTAGTCTGTTGCTGTCTCTGAGAGCATTACCCATGCTCTAGAACCTTCACCATGCTGCTGGTCAAGCTCAGGAGTGCAGAAGAAATTAGTAGGAATGAGGACCTCCCTGGGCCTGCCTGTCTTCAGAGAGACTGAGTGAGGAAAATTTACCATTGCCTGGGGTAGCAAGTTAAGGGGCATCCATTTACTGCATTTTCTTTTTACTGTTTTTCCTTCACAGATAAAAAGACATGGTCCTCTCCACTGGAGGAGGAACCTTTTGCCTGTGGGTCACAGACACATAGCCTGCCTTCTGCTCTTGCAGTGCTTCAGCATATGTTATACAGTCATTAGCATCAGACCAAGCCCTGAAAAACATCTGGCCCTCACAGCGGACCTTGCTCAAGGTGAATGAGCTCAAAATGGCTCCAGCTAGAAAAAGGGAAACCTCTTATGCAAGAATAGGAAATGAAGAGGAGTCCTGAAACTGTGCCTAGAGAAAAGCCCACCTGTTCTCCAGACCATCTTTTCCTACCCTTCTGTAAAAGAGAGAAACTGAACTGCTGCCAGAGTTAGGAGTACAGTCAAGAGGAACTTGTAAGATAAATTCTTCATTCCTTAAAACTGAGTATCAGTTTCAAATCTGTGATCCCAGCTTTGCATATTCACCGATTCACAATGTGTCCTCATTTTATACTTTCTGGAATGTCGCAGAAGCTGTAGGTATTACACAGTACACACAGACAGCTTAGCCACATGCGATGTGGCTCTTGTTATCCTTGCTGAAATGACAACACAGCTGCTTCCTGTGTATGACAAATGGACTTCTTTCAGGCGGGGGTGGGGTTAAAAGAGGTGATTTGGAGGTACTGGCCAACTGCATGAACTTTGCAACATCTGGGTGAAGTCAAACAATTCAGTTAGATTTGGCTAAGGAGAAGGGCTGTGCAGCTTGAGTGTTGCAGGAGGGGTATCTCTGCCTTCTGCAAGGTGGTCGAGCCTAGACTCCAGTTTAGCAAGCTCCTGTATTCCTGCAAGACTTTCCTTTCACTCCCTAAGTGCCAGATATGTTTACAAGTTTGAAACAATTCCATATCCTATCCTCCCTCTCAAGGGGAACTGCATGTCTATTTTGCCATGTACACGTACCCATTTACAAAAGGGAGGTATTTAGAGTCAAGTCAGTGATGGAGCCTGGATTTAATTAAGATGTCAGTACAATGAATCAAGCCAAAAGAAAGAATTTCCAGAAAATACAAATCTTTCCTCCCACTCTCCCCTCAGCAAGAGGTTGCAATCTGTGAACTTACCGTGGCAGCCCCAGCCACATAACCCAGGATGGTGACCACTCACTGCTCTCAGAGGCCGCCTGTGTGTCCTCAGGGGGTGGCAGGTGACCCTGCTCCTCCTGGGTTTCACATGCTCTCATCTCCAGGGCTTTGAGCACCACTGAGGAGTTGGTGTTCTTCAGCAGGGCAACGGCCTCACTCCGGCTGACTCCCGTTAGATCAATGCCGTTCACGTTCAGGAGGATGTCACCTGACACCAATAAAACGGACGATAAAAAATCCTCCAACTGTTTCCAGGATCCCCTCCTCACCTCCAGAAACAAGTGAGTCAAAGCCATGGCTAAGAACTGGCTGCCTGATGAGGCATTTTGTTAATCCTATCATTCAACGTGGATGTGAAGCATATGCTAGTAAACATGCCACAGGCATGAGGGAAGGGTCTACATTCCTGCACACAGAAACTTTGTGTGGCTGGACAGAGGATTTGTCCTGGTTTCTTTCCATGTCATGTCCTGCATCGGGAGCTGAACAAACAGCTGGGGTCCTGCTGTACCAACAACCTTTGGTACCAGTGCCTGGTACAGGTCTGGGTCTCTGCAGTCCACTTCCAGCTAACAACATTTATACTCAACCAAAACTTGAAACCTGACAGCTCAAAGATATTTTTCTCACAGCTCTCCCTTAGCTGAGACTGCCACTTCAACTGGCTCCTCCTAGTTTGCTTTGTGGAATAATGTGTTATTATTTTCATATTAATGCCTGTTTGAATGGCTACAAGCCAAACCATCTTTTTGTATGCCTTATTTATAATATAGGTACAGCAGCTTCAGAAAAAAATGCAAAGATGACCTCAATTACTACAGGAAGAACAATAAAGACATCACTAATGTCATGCAAGCAGCCACAGTGCCAAGTGCTCTGCTACCCTTCAGAGCAGGCTCCTATGCCAGGGCGTTCCTGGATGCCCCCTGTGCTTGGCTTGGATGCTTCTCCAGGCAGGGATGTATCACTGGCAGTCCAGGCACTGCAATATGACCATTAACCTCTTCTTGTGGTCTGCCCTCAATGAGAAGGACAACAGCCTAAGAGCTGCTCTAAATCAGAGGCCTATGGCTCTATTATAGCATCACATATCATTTATTTCTAATTTTACCAAATTAACTAGGCTGAGTTTTCCAATCTGCCTCATGATGAATATTTTTTGGAAAGTGTATCCCACTGAGAGGCAGTCATTTCCCAGCAGGAGGAAAAGGGAAACCTGCTGTTTTGCTCCTGCTGTTGTGTGCTCACATGGGTTGTGTTGAGCAGACACAACGGAGACCTTCCCATGTGTGCCAATGCTGGGCACCGAGACCCAGGCACGTAGGGTCTGATTGGGCTGCAGCTATTCTGCCCCATTTTTGGGTACCTTCTCTTCCCCCAAACTCAGGATTTCCCCCCAGCTTCCAGGCAGTGACTGGACTGAAAGAGAACATAGGGGATAAAGGGTAAGGGAGCTGTGTCATTTCTGGGTGCAGGCTACTGAGGGACTTGGCTCTTGAAGATGAAACATCCCAAAACCTGAGAGTTTCATCTTTCCTCTGCTGCCCAGCTATTTCCACAAAATCAACTGATAAAATATGTTCCTCATCTTGCTCTAAAAGCTTATTCATGCAGAAGGGGAGAAACTATTAGCTTTATCACTGTCACATCAGTAGCTAAATGGGGTTAGGAAGCCAATGTTTCCAGATATGATGTTAAGCCACAAGGCACTAATGTGGCTTCATATATAATGGGAATTTTGGTCCTGTATATTTCATTCAAATTCATTAATGCAATGACAAATAAGCACAAAATATTACTCTAAAACACATGAAGGTTGCACAATGAATGCATCAGAAATTAGAATATGGTGGTGCAAGCTAATCTTCCTGTGAAAAGCTATTTATCTATTTTCCTACCAGAATACTTCTACATCCTACTTCACAGAGATGATTACTGCTGCATATTAGGCCTTTTCTGGTAGCTGACTTGAGACTCTCTAATCCAACACATCCCAAAATCTATAGGATTGCTGAAGATGTCAGAGTGTGAAGCTCTTTCAGGATCCCTTAGTTTTCAAAAGAAGCTCTTCATTTAAAGAAGGCTTTCAAGATCACCCCTTTTTACCTGTTTTTATCCTGCTGTCTCTGCTGATCACTCCTCCAGGTTCCACACTTATCACATAGATAGGCAAGTCCCACTCCCGGTTAGATGCTCCACCTGCCACAGTCATTCCCAGTGATTCTGTGTGATTTTTCCGGACAGCCACCACCTTCTCATGACAGGTGACAGTGTGAAGAGTGCTCTATGATGGAGAAAATCACAACAATAAACACAGTTTGTGAGCATGATGACCTCCCTGATAGCTTTGGCATTTTCTATCAAAACAAATATTCATGGAAGTAACACCAAGACACTTCCCAGCCATCTGGCCTGATGGCTGGCAGGACTCCCTTGGGGGCTTAAGCATCTGAAGTCAGAGCTACCACCAAGATAACTGTGCTTTAATAGTTAAAGTCAGGCACTCCTCCCACTGAAACCAGAGTTGTTTTAGTGCTAAGGCTAATAGAATCAGGTCCTTGAAATGTAAATAAGGAATTTGATTTAAAAAGAAAAAAAAAAGTACTTGATATTAATACCACTAGTGGTCATCATATCTTTGACTATCAGGTTGTGCTTCTTATCTTGCTGGTTGCAGTCTGAGCATCATCTGTATAGTTAGTGAGAAGTAATCCTCTTGGGTCTGAGGAATGAAACCATTGGGGACATAACAGAAGAGACATATTTCCTTTGATCTTCCAGATATCTGTGTTTCTGTGTAAGTTATGGGTGGAAATACACTTGAAGAATAAGTATTTCTGTTCAGGAAAAGAGAAGGACATTTACAGTGAAGAGCCAGCAGTTTTCAGGGTGCTCCTAGTGCTTGTGCTTGAAGGGTCAATTCAGGACAGTCATCCCTATATTTCTATCCCTGAACAGGAAAAGCTAAATACACACAGCTGGTCATGCAATAACTAGTGCATGAGTGAGGGTGAAACAAACCCACAGGTGCCCTCAGGATGGAGAACCACTGCAATGCAAGCTCCAACAAAACCTGTAAACTGAATGTCATGTTTGCCATGCGCTCAGTGATTACAGAAGAGTTTGAAAGGCAAATAAAATCTGGATTTAGATGTTGATTGGTTTGCTTTCCTCAAGTATTTAATAAGCAGTGCTCCTGACATCAACTCCTGACAATCCCAGCCCCTCCTGTAGGAACAGCATCATGCATTCCAGGCTCATATATAATAGCATGCTTCTAAATACATTTCAAATGCATATTTAAAAAACTCTTCTCATTCACAAATGTGACCTCACGTTTGTAATATGCAAAAATAGTCTATAAAAGTAATTTGAAGCCACATTAATCTCTTCTTAGAAATCTGACATCTCACAAAGACATTTTACTTTGGTTCCTGGGCCAGCAGCACAGAAAGTGGAGCAGATGAATCCACAATGTCTCCCTAAGTGACAATGATGGATAAAGGAAGATTATAGCAAGAATTTTTTATGGGAGTAGGGCAGACTACTTTGATTTTTGTTTTTTTTTAAGGTATGTTTAAAGGTGGAACTAATGCCACACAAAGATTTCTGTGATGCAATGTTAACAACAAAACACAGGACCTTCTAGAAGATTAGCAAAGGATTTCTCCATGATTGAGCAGATGAACAGTAGCTGCCACAGAGCTCCAGAAACAAAAAGGCAAAGAGCTCAGTGGAAAGAGGAATTCTCTCCATCTCTGGAAGAAAACCAAGAAACACAGTTGTTTGGACATATTATACCTGGTCCATGCAGAACACAGGCACTATATCAGAGTAATTGGACTTAGGGCTTGCACACAAACCTAAGAATTTCTGAAGATTTTAAAACCTTCAGAAAATGTTCTGTTCCAGATAAATTTTACATTCTGATCCAGATAATTTTAACCTTTCACCTTTGTCTTTAAGGTGTAAATATTTTAAACATAGTAGTTCTATCTTTATGTAAATTAAACTTATTGTTTCATCCATGTTTTGCAAAAATATCCTTTTTCCCTTGGGAAGGAGTGGCTTTCCACTGGGAAAAGGCCACTTCCTGAAACACTGGGGATAGGGGCACAACTAATTTTCACAAAATTGCAAATTAAAATTTTGTAGCAAAACATGAAATTGGGATTCTATTTGTGGCTCTGAGTGAGAGAGCAGTCCTGTTACTTATGCAGCATACATCCAGTCTCAGACAACAAAAACATTAGAGCATTAGTCAGTTTATCACGATTTTTTGAGGAAAAAGCACAGAGAGAAAGATTTCAAAGTAGTGCTTGGGAAAAAGTTGTCCTGCTACATTTCAGTGAAGAATTATAGAAGCACCAGTACTTGTATGCTGAACCACAAAGGACCAATTTTCCCTTGAAGCTATTCTTTCCCATGTCATTTTTACATGGCTGCAGACAGAAAGGATTTGGGGTGACTTGACTGAGACAAAGGCAGTGATGAAAGGAAAGTAAAGCCTTTTATAATAAACACACGTCGAACTTGCCTGGAGGTATAATCAATAGCAAGTAAACCAGTTAAAAGGCAGTGTTTATCAGTGACTGCATTTCAGTGCATTCTCTTCTAAACAATTGTCCTTCTCTGTCGTTTTGAAGTGACCTTGGAGGTCAGGAGAAGAAAAACATAACCGTTCATCTCCTCCTCTTTTTATTTTCCCTCCTTTTCTGTATATTTACTGGAAAATAAATATTTACAGCAGATTATCACAACATCAAAGTCATTACACATGTCTTCCAGGCAAAAAACATCACTGTATCTGTTTGGAAAATGTACTTCACCTGAAGGTTAACCTGCTCATATGGTCAGGAAACATTGCCTGCTCCAACAACATTTTCTTCACTTTATGTACTATACAATTAATTTGAAAGAAGTAAGAAAACAATTCCAATTAAAAACAAGTGCTATTTAATTAATGGCAAAACTCCCACTGACTTCAAAGGAATTGAATCAGGCCTGTTTATGCATTACAGCCTGGCTTTGCAACCTCGGCTGCACAAGGAAGTGTTTGTGACATCTCTTTTCTGAACCCAGGCAGCAGCCAGAACTGTTTGGGCTGTCCCTCCCCTGTCTCTGTACAGAGGAAAACAGATCCATGAGACCCTGTGCAGGACCAATCTCTTGGCACACCAAACATCGCTGCCACCAGAGAAGGACATGGTCACAGGAGATCATCATCCTCTTACCCAGGGCCTTGTGGGCCACATGGCTGGTGGCCACTGGCCTGAAAGCGAGGCACTTCCTCACACCACACAGATGGAGGTTGGCTGTCATGAGGCCAACAGCTTGGCCCAAAGCAGTTCCTGAGCCCTGCACAAGCCAAACGGCTGCTGGAAGTGAGAGTTAACCCTTGATACTGAATAAAGCCAAGGGCTGAGAGCACATTTCAGCCCCTATATACATATATGCTCTACAGTGAGAGCAGTTTCCCTCAAAGAGAGCATTCCCAGCCTTCTAATGTCACCTCCTACAGTAACTTCAGGGGACAAAATACACCTTAAAATTAATGGGAATTCAAGGCAGCTAGCAATCCTCTATTAATCACACATAATAAAGCAATCCCACCAATGGCAGTAGGTAGCAGACTCATCAAACCATACACACATAGGAGACTCCCCTGACAGGGAGGTCCAGCCAACAAGCATTACCTTGGTTTTGGGCAGGAGCATGTGCTGCATTAGGACACTCTACAGGCCCTAGGCTTGCAAGCATTACTCCTGCACTAATGCCTATTTTAAATAATATTTTTTAATTCTTCCAAAGCCAGTTTAAAGATCTTGAATTGCAAATTATGTTCAGTTAAACCTTCAGCAAAATAGCATGAAAGATTTAAACTGACACAGTCATGCCCTATAAAAGGGCAAATAACACTCCAGTAATGTTTGTATCAGACCAAAAGTCCACAGTGCCTGAAGCTCCTTGTGTCTACCGGCTGTACTGTTCTGCTGACCTATTGCCAAAGCATTTTCTCTGATAGAAGCCCTCTACTACATACACACACAGCTAAAGGGAGATAGGAACAGTTCAGAATTTTCTTTTTTTGGCTGGGATCTTCCCTGGAAAGCGCCCAAATGGTGGCACTGGACAGAAGTCCACAGCAGCACACCCACTCATGTGCTTATGCAGTACTCAGTTCTTGAGGCAAACTGGAAATCCCCCTAAAAGCTGTGGCCTATCCAAAAAGAGATGATTCATTAGTCTTTAAAGGACTGTTACAAAGCCAACATTGTGCCTTCAATCATACAGCTACCTAAAATATAGTTGGACTTACCAAGAACTCCCATCTAACACCTCTTGGCATAGGAAGAGAAAACGAGGATCTCGGGCCAGAGAGAGACGTGTTCCCAAATAGTCCCATGTGGTATCAATTAATTACTCAGACCAACATGGTGGAGTCAGCAGGTGCTTGGATCTTCCCTAGAAAGCACACAGTAGCAAGGCAAGCTAACTGCTGTCCTACAGATCTCTTCCTAAGGAAATCATTGCTTCATTTAAAAGTAACACCTTGCAGATGCATGATTAGTTGGACACTACTTGCTACTTGGTAGTAGCCACTGAACACTGACTGCTTTTTGCTTTAACTCCTGCTGATCTGACCCACCTAACAAGAGCTGTGATTGTGACTTTGTGGAAAAGGAAAACTAAAAATAAGTAAATATATACCAGTATTTTTAACACATAAAAACACCGAATAATGTAGTTTTAAACGATCTGCAAAAATGGGTATAATTTTAACATCCAGAGCTAGACTTGCCTCCTGGCTGACAACTGTGCATCTGATATTTGGCACAGAGGTCCCTTTAAGGATACAACTGGCTATCCATCAAGCGGGTTGAACTTAAGCCCTGCCTGTACACTTCCCTGATACACCCCTGGCACCGGTGGCCAGAGTCAAGCTTGCATGGGTTTGCATAAGTGGTGACACTCAGGGTGATTAATGTCAATTAGCCAGACATGTGACTTCAGATTTAGTGAAATAAATTCAGTTCCTGCAAGGACATGTCCTGCTCTGTCTAAAGTGCAAAGAATAACACTGAGTAAGCCTAGAAAACATATTTTCAAAACTCTAGCTGCATTTGTTTCTGCTTAAAACCTCATATGTTTGAGCATCAGCATCTCTCTGCCTTATGCAAAGAGAATATTGCAAGCCTAGATGCACTAAACACACACTGTGACCAGGTACACAGGGACAGCAGGGGGACAGTTTGGTGACCACAGCCTTATCTGGGTGAGATGGCCACTCTGTGCTACGTCCCTGCATTGGGTCCAGCTGTGCTGCACACTGCCAACCCTTGCAGAGCCCACACCATGCAAGTTCCAGGTGCTGCCAGAGCAGAACAAACATGCTTTGAGCCCAAAGCTCCACAGAAAGTTCTCATGCTCTCAGCAGCCAGCGACACCAGAGCTACCAGCTGGGTCAGGCCATGGGCATTTTAACAAATAAGCAACAGCCTAATAATGACCATAATTTTCAAGTAGCTTACGGGAATCTTTCAGGCCAGCATGTGAGAGCTTTTTGTTTGAAGACTATGCTACAGATGGAGAAATGTTAGAAAAACCTTTCCTTTCTGTTGGAGTGCATGGTCCTCTGCTGGTTCACTCTGCTGGTCAGATCTGTGGCCATGGCCAGGATACTGTGTGCACATCAGCACCTGCCCCACCACTGCCCATTGCCTTCTCTTTCCCTCCCCACCCCAGGCAGAATCAGGGCAGAACCAGTGGATAAATAATGACCATGGTCAAGTAAGACATGCATTTTCTGGTGACAGAAGCTAGAGATAACACCCTGAGACATGAAACACCAGCTGCCCTCCCATTCTCCTGTCCCACGGATGGCAGAGAAACCACACAAGTGCCCTCACCTTGCCGGGGTTGTTTCTCTCGGTGGGACAAGGCTGGGAGCTGCCAGCACTGTAACTCCAGCCTGTCTCCTGCAGGAGGTCGGGGGTCTGCTGCCTGGTCTGCCGAGACACGATGAAATGAACCTGCTTCTCGCTGGCCTGTGGGAGGAGGCACAGTGTGAATCTCACTGCCCCAGTGCAACAAACCCCTGCACCTCAGCCCCAGAGCGAATGCAGGAACCACTTAAATGTTGGTTGCATTTCCCATTAGTGAGGTTGCTATGACATAAAGCAGTAGCATCAGTTCAGGTCAATGAAGTTCATAAAAGTTTACTGCCAGCTACTTAATACTTCTCTTGAAAATTTGGTGTTAACTCTAAAAAACTCTTTCTACTTGCCTCAAATTTGGCTGGAAGCAGTGATCAACCACAGTGAGTGCTGATCAGCTCCCACCTACCTCTGTGTATACTACTGCAAAGCAGCAAGTTGCCTGCCATGGTAGAGAGACAAACAGACAACCAACTGTTGCTGCCCAATGGACGGGAAAGATGAAAAAGATACAATTAACCCTGAAACCAGGTATGTGCTTATGCCTTGCCTGGTGAAAGAGAGGAATAAACAATGTACTTAGGTCCACCTGCATGCAATGAGCATGACAAATGCAAGGAAGCTTACAGAAAGGGAGAAAAAGAATTTTATTTTGTGAAATAAAATCCTACTGCAGCAGAGTACAGAGCAACAGAGCTTAAGATGGGAAAGCAGCTCAAACTCTCACTCTAGGAAGAGTAGTTTCAAAGCAAATGACCCAAGCTCAAAGAACTTCTAGGCCTTTTTTACAAAGGAGTCAAAATACCTGTGTGCCCGAGAGAGGCTGCAATGCTTCTACTGAGGTAATGTTTGCTTGTTATTTTTAAGGTGCTCTGTGTGTGCCCAATATTAGTGTTAATTCTGTGTATAGGTGGGGATCTTTTCCTGTCTTGTTGAATCAGGACTGTTTCCCTAGAAGAAAATGCCTTCATTTGCCCCTCAGTGAGGCTCATATGAATTGTTCAAGATAACAGTGATGCAAAGGTAAAACTGAGAGAGAGTGGGGTTTACCTGGATAAATCATAGATGCTTGCCATAAGCCAATATACTGAACTGAAATGAAGAACGGTGTAGAAACGACCTCAGTGCTATGGAAGCATACTCAGAAAATTAATCCTCTAATCTCCTTCTCTCTAGGCTAAAGACCTTGCTGTTGTGCCAGGCAGGAGGGGCTCTTAATGACCAGTGTGCTGAGGGACTCCTGCCTGCTTGCTCTCAGGTTATACCAGAGGAACTGCTCAGTATCTGGCATGAAGCCCCCCACAAACACATCTGGAGGCCTGATGCCCCTGGGGCTGCAGCTGCAATACTTGTTGGTACCACAGATCTCCTGGCTCATTTGCTGGCACAGTGACGTGCTCACTGGGGAGAAGCTCTAAGGAAAGCTGGCATTGAACAAACAGCTGAAAACCATCTCAGATCCAGTTGTGCTATTGAAATCAAATCTCCCACAGAAAATTAACAGAAGCCAGAGGAAGCTTCTAGGATTTTTTTTTTTTTATAGCTTGGTTTGTTCTTTCTGGATCTTAATTCAATACCTGTAACTGAGAGTTTAAAAAAGCTTTGGAAAAATGTCATTTTACTTAAGAAAAAGCAACCTACCTCTCCTAAACCTCCAGCTTCAAGCCTGAAATACACATGTTCAAGCCATGCTGTTTTCAGTGAAGTAAAAAATGTGCACTTCTTTGTTACTTTCCCAATATCTTGGGGGATTTTAATTTTTTTACTAGAAATTCAAATCTTTACAGCTTTATAATATATCATTTGGTGCATACACATGTATTTCAAAATAACTTTCTAGGCATTTTTAACTGGTTTTATGGAATATTAATTCATGGACTCTGGACTCAACCGGTACGCAAAAGCAGAATTCTGTTCATTGGGCAAAAGGAAACCACTCTGGTCCCTAGTTTGTAATATGACTGAAGTGGAACCGAACAACATGAGATTAAACCTCCCAAGGACATGTGGCCCTATGAAAATAGAGTTTTCTCTAAAATGAACAATTTCAACTTAACACAACTTCTTTTTGAAATTCATCTGCTGCCACATGGTAAGCCTCAAAGCTGGTTATTTAGGGAAAGGTTGTAAACATGATTAATTCTCGTAGAACAACTAGCAAAAGTTCAACAAGAGTCTCTGTTGCAATGGCACATTTGTCTACAGGCCAGTCAAGCTAAGTAGTTTCTCAGAAGTCAGAGCGGTTTAGAAAGTTATCCAAACAACAAGAACAGCTTTTGTATTTACATACATATGAAAACCCTTTAATGTTTCTACTGATCAGATTATTCATTGCTGATTCATTCTAATCTCTCCCTCCCTCTAACCAGTGGCTTTTCCCACAGTTCTTTCTCTATATTTTATGCTGAAGTGAAAATTAAAGAAAGGAGGTTATCTTTGATACTGAGTGCAAATAATAGCTGAAACAATCTACTAGAATGAAAGTCTTTTACAGCCAAGGCAAATCAGACAGGAAGGCGGAGACACGGTGGGAACTTCTGAACATTCTCTAGGTAATTGCATCTTAGAAAGATGCGCTAGGGCAGCTTTTGGCAGAAGCTGCCCCATCTCTCACAGGGACGATGGAACATGGATATGTTCCACATCACAACCTGCTTGTTAGAGGCAGCTGTTGGGAAGAAGAGCAGCTCATCTGTTCTCAGCAGTTGCTCCGAACTACGGTGGGGGAAGGCGGTGAGAAGGAGGGTGAACATCTGGGTCAGTAAAGACTGACTCAGTCCATGTAGCTTGGCTTGATGTTTGAGAACCCCTGATCTGCTACCTTGCTCCTTTTCCTGTCACTATCATGGAAAACAGATGTGGAATGTCTCCTTATTTAGATTAAAAGTGCCACTTCTGACACAAGGCCATGGCTAAAGATGATGTGACAAAAAGGAGACAGCAAATTCCCAAGTGTTATGATGTGTGCACGTTCCTAATTAGCACTTACACGTTTTCTTCATTTCAGTTCTTGTGACAGAGCTTAGAGCTTATAAACAGCCAGACATACATTCTACTGATTAGCAACTGCTTCACATATGCTAGTGTATAATTTCTATAGGCCTCAAGAATCAGATTTGTCTCAATTATTCATTATTTAAAAGTCAAAAATAATCAGATTCCATGGAAATCTGACAGTCTTCCAGCTGCGCTGGGTTCAACAAGCCACCACACCTTTCAGTGAATGTTCTGTTTTTAAAGAAACTGATGGTGTGTTTGTAGCTTCCACCACCATAAATTAGAAGACCTCAATGCACTGCAAGTGACATGCTGAGCTCTCAACAGGCAGGAAGGATGCTGTTGAGAAATCAGAGGACACAGTAAAATAGCCCTTCGTGTAAGAAGCAAATGCAAAACAGTTGTGGCTTTTTCTCTGGCATAACATGGAAACAGGAAAGGCAAATGATAATTGATGAAAAAAACATAACAAAAAAGACACAGGTTCTGGGAATTTTGCATTAGACAAATGTGATTCATAGAGCTCACATCAATGCAATGTAATCCTGGCTGTTTGGAAACCTGAGTTTCCCCTTTGATGGGTTTGTTTAAATTCCCAAGGACTGGTGTGCATTTTAAGGATTATTGCAAATAACATCCACTCTTAGGAGACCAGTAAAGGCTTTAGTTGCATTTTTAAACACTTTTATGTGAATAGTCTTGTTAGTAATTTTTTCCATTTCATCTCATGTGTTTTTTGCTTATGAAGCACTGATGCCTTATTTTGTAGCCATAAAGAACTATTCCAAGAATAATAGTTTTTAGAAAGTTTTTCATTCCAGGCCTTCAGAGAATTTAAACCTTCTTCCTTCTGCCTTCTGTTCCCATTTATTGAGCTACATAAGGTAATCCAGAAAGATGCCGGATCAGAATTTCAACAACTGGCATTATGTAAGGGGATGACATTTTCTTCACCTATGCTATAAACTTCACAATAAAAGTTGGCTGCAACCAACTGTGAATCCTTTCCATAAAATGCATGGATTTGACTGTTTGTTTCAGTCTGACTTATATTACCCTTATTATACCTGTCAGAAAGAAGCAGCAGCCAGCCTGATTTGACACCTTGTTATTGAAGCCCATGAAGTTCTTCAATATGTGAACAGTCTACATGCCTCCAAATGAAGTTCAGGATTGCACAAGTATAATAATGGCTATAAATATGAGATAAAAACAACAAAAGATTCTTGGCTTTGCTCTTCATGTTGAAATTTTCTAAAAACGTAGTCTGTAAACAAAAAACCCAAAATGGTTCAGGAGGGAAAATTAAGCAGAAGCTGACCAATTTTGTAGCTGAGAAAGGCATGGGGTTTTTTTTGTCTGACAGTTCTGTGTTAGCACCCATTTAATACTCCACATGAGTCTAAACAGATATTAATAAAAACTGCAGCTACAGATCCATTTTTCCAAAATGTCTGGATTTCCATATACTGGATTTAGGTAAGAAATATCTATAAGGTGTGGACTACCTCCAGTTGTAAAGCATATCCATGGGAAATCATTGAGTCTGTGAGGGTGATGTTCATCCTGAATCATGCCATCCACTGCCTTAGGCTATTCTGGTTTGCTCCAGGGCTGAACCAGAGAGCAGTGTGACTCCTGAGCCAGAGGAGACAGGATTCTGCTGGAACCAGAATGCTAGTGTGCAGGCTGGCATGCCTTTTGGCAGCTGGCATCACTCTTCAGTGATGCTCAACGTGTATAAAAGTTTGCGTTAATCTATACATTCCAAACCCTGATGGTAGCAGGCACGTCTGTGAGAGTCCATGCCCATGTTCACACTTGCCCCCACAGTAAAATAAAGGAGCTTTCAGAGGATTAAATTCCCATCCAACCTTGAGTCCTTCCCTCTTCCAAATACACAGACTCAGTGTTTGGCCCCTGCTTTGCAATGGATGGTGAAAAACCACTGCTTCTGGTTAGAGTCGGGATGACAAACCTGTATCAGCTGGGCTGCGCTCTCTGGACTGCCATAGCGATGGTCGTGCCCATTGATGGCCAGCACCCGGTCATTCTCCTGCAGCTGCCCATCACGGGCAGCCATGCCACCTTCCAGCAAGTTGAAAATAAATACCCCTGGCTCGTCAGCCTTGCGGACCAGCTTTATTCCCAGCTGCTCATCTGGACTGCTCTTGTTTAGCACAACATGGAAGCTGTCATCCCTATTGCAGTGAGCATCAAGGGATAGTCCGCTGTTCCGGCATCGATATCTCTGCTCTCGGAGCACTGTCAGTCGGAGCACGTGGCAGGGTTGCTTCAAGACTGACAGGGCATAATTGTGAGGCACATTTTTGATGTCCATGCCATTTACCTGGAAGAGAGTAGTGTATCAGCAGCTGGAAGATGGTCTATTGTGAGTTGGCATTGAGGAGGGCAGATCTATTTACACAGATATCTTCATATGAAGTGACATGTGCTATTTCAAACTGTGTCACACCAGAGGCCAAGTTTGCAGTGCAGAACAATCTTCCCCCCAAGGAAAGGATGCACTGCACAGAGAGTTTCTGCCCTTTTTCTTCCCCTTTCTCCCTGATAGTCTCCAGACAAACATGTTAGTTTTCATCTTTCTTATTGCTCTTTCCCAAGCTTCAATATCCTTTCATATATCTTAGTTTTATTCCACTGGCCTCTGATTTCAAAGAGCCCTGCCAGCCTTTCCTTTCACTCCCACTGTTTTCCTGCTGTTTCTCTTCTTCTTTATCTCCCAGCTGTTCTAGGTACAGTAAAATAAAATGTTCTTCACTAATGAATCTCTAATCAAAAAGAAGAAAAGGGCCACGAGTAAAAATTTAAATGTCCTGGATATTTACTAACAATTATGTGATTTACCACACCAGAGAATTAGACTTTTCTTTTTTTCCCAGTGTTTTCCAGGTAAGACTTAATTCAGACGACAGTAAAACTATATAACTACCACTTTTTAAATTTGGCTGGGGAAAAGAAAGAGAAAAAAAGAGTTTCCAGTCAATCCCATCATGTTCATATGTGTAAGAGTGACTAGGCATTGCACTTTATATTGCTAAATGAAAAACAGTTCCAAGATTGTATTTCATCACTGGCTAGAAAACCTGAATCAGACAAATTATTTCCATGTAACTTTACATTGCACAGGTTGAACCATTTAAATATTAAGAAACATCTCCAAAATGTAACAGAAATACTCCCCAGCATGGACAAAAGCATTTGGCTGGTGTTTGCTTTTGCAGATTGTTTATATGGGCACAACGGGGCTGCTCTGCTGCAGTCTGGTGTGGAGGTCTGCACCCAGAGAGACACAGCTCAACTAGTTTTAAGTTGCTACCTTGGGTACCACAAACAGCATGAGCTGCACCAGGATGGGGCTGAAATTCACAGGAATCCTTGGTAAATTCTGGGCAGTCAGCCACATCTGGGAAGAGCTAGGCTGGGCCCATCCATGCTACAGTCACAGCTTCATTGTGCAGTTTGGATGTGCCCTGCAGGAACAGCTTTGTCCTAATGGTGCCATTAACTCTGCTGCTCTGTGCTGGCACCAGGACAAAAAGGCTCCCTGAAACACACAGCTGGGTGGTGGAGGCTTACCCAGCTGCCACCAGGAACCACCATCCAGAAGCATTTTTATCCACTGCTAGAGGGAATTCTGCCCACATCATGATCCTGGGAAATCCCTTTGGCTAAGTCTGTCTGACATAAAGCAGAAGGCATGGCACAACTTTGGCATGCCTCAAGAGATTCAGCTGCCTCTGGGCTCAGCAAAAGCTAGGAAATCATGGTGGCACAGGTGGTGCTCTGAACTTCAGAACATCTTTTTGCATGCAACATTGCAAATCTCATCATGATTGACTTAAACCATCTTATCCTTCATCAGGATATTTTTATCTCATACCTCCACAGTACCGTACCTTTAGTATCATGTCTCCAGGCAGCAATCTTCCATCTCTGGCAATCACCCCATCTCGATAAATATGCTGTATAATAATGTGAACCAAAGGGGTCTCACTGCCTCCCACAATCCTAATGGCCAGATTTTCATGGGGATTGGTACGGCTGATCTTAATGCAGGTAATTTCCCCATCTGGAATCAGGTGATACAATCTGGGAAAACCTGGAAATGCATATTGTAAGGTACTTATTTGACAACACAGCTTTGCTTTGTTGAAACATACACTGCACAACCTCAAGTACCTGCCAGTTAGTCAAGCTAGATTTTATGCGTGGATGTGATTTATACCAAGTGGAGAGGAAAGGATAAGTAAGCTTGCTGAATGGACTTGAAGGGATCTTTTCACAATTAATATATTCAAACTTCCCTTTTCCTCCCACAAAATACAGCCTTAAACCTTTGATATAATCCAGACAGATGAAATGTACTTACAGTTATACATGTCAATATTTTAAGGGAATAAAATACATTTTTGGTCACCAGAGACACCTCAGAACTAGGCCACAGTTTCTTGCCAGCCCTAGAACAGATGGGCATGGGCACCTCAACAAACATCCATCCCTGCTCTGCTGTGCTGGAAGCCCTGTCTCACTGGTAGCATCCCAGGCTGCCCTGTTTTCTCTATTTTTGGTGTCATAGTGGAAGACTGGGCTCTTCTCTTGTGACATCCAAGGAAGCCTTTTATTTATCTTTAGCTATCAGAAAGACAACGTTTTTTGGACAAACCAAAGCACACAGTAGTTTCCCTACCAGACCCCACTCCTTTCATCACTGCTTAAACTTTAGGAAGTAGGAATGAGTGGCTCTTACTGTCTGCATTAAAACCACAGTATGTTCAAAGTACCTGGAGGGAAAGAACTCTGCTGACCGTGGCAATCTGGCTATGGGGAGGAGGGACTAATGGTGGGCAGGGGTCCTTTTTGTATTTATAATGCACTGTATAAGAGCATCCTCTTCCAAACCCTACTTTTCAGCTGGCATGTCTGATTTCACAACATGCCACTAATCCTTTCCTTCTTTCTAGGTCAATTCAAAATTTTAATCCATATTCAGCAGTGAGCAAAGTTGAAGTAAAAGCAGCAGTGAATTTTCCAGCACAGGCATAGCAGCCTTCAATTATTTTGAGTCCCCCAAAGCTGAGAGAAAACATTTGAGCTTTTTGCATGAGAGTCCAATCCAGTGCTTTTATGACAAACCTGCAAGTAAAAGAATTAACTACTAATATTTTTTCAATAACTTATTTTAGAAATGAAAGTACAGTGAGTGTTAATGAATAGTGGTTAAGTGTAAAATGAAATTTAATAGATCAGTATCTGAGATAGAATAAATATTTGCTACTACAGAATTAGCAGGCAACAAACCAGCAAGGCACCAAAACCCTTTGGGAGACAACAAGGGGAAAGAAAGAACAGGAGAAAAATTGAGAAACACCATGTTGCATCCCTTACCACTTCTTTGATCATATGCTCTTCAGGGTGGGAAGCTGTCCTCCTCCACGTCTGTAAAAAGCATCTACCAGTAGCACAGACTTCGACTTTGTGGTTTTACACAGACTTGACAGGCAATAAAAGTCTCTCTAGATAACTACACAGCTTTACCAACCTAATACTCAGCTATTCAATTACCAACCTATCACTCAACCATTCACTCCTGTAATAGCAGTTTCTGTGCTAATACATGTTTACTTCAATTTTGTAGGCAACTTTAATGTCTCAGGAATGGAAGGTGCTTCATTTCCCCTATGCTCCTCTATTTTATAAATGCTTTTTGCTCAGCTTGAAATTTGTTCAATTCTCCCTAGCCTGAAGGGCAGATTCCCTTGATCTAAATCCAGGCCTCTCAGTCAAATGCACAGTTTGGTGATCTACTTGCTCTGACTTCCTCTGCACTGGCACCCAAAGGGAGTGATTCCCATGCTAAATCACCCCTGGAAGTGCCAAATGTGTTCCCCTGCTGTGCAAGAAAAGAGGCAATTAACTCTGGTACCTCAGTGGGGTGCTTGAAGTCAGACAATAGAAATACTTCTCAAAAATCCAATGGCCTGATCTCTGCATCAGAATAAGCATGCACATTTCACACTCTTGGTGTGGCTAGGGTAGTTATGGGTAAAAATACAGGACACCCGGATCTTCCCTGCATGCATACAAATTAATATACATATATATTGAAGACTACCAAAACAGTGCTATAATGGACCTACTTCTATTACGATGACTCACTTCACATCCTAACAAACTCTGATTTTTGACTCTGATGTTCATTTTACTATAGCTCATTCTGAAAACTCTTCTAAAGGAATTATCCAGTTGCATTTCTTATCCATGGAGAATTGTGGACCAAACAAGCTATTGACACTCCTATGTTATTTCAGCCTGTAGTTATTCCAGAGCAAAATCAGGGCAACGTGGCAGTGAACAACTCTCTACGTTTGTACAAGACTTACCTACACCTTTATATAATGTCTAAACATAAATTGGTTTCTTTACATTTTGAACAATGCCTTACCTGGTTAGTTCAGTCTTGCAGTGGTACTTGGCTGACTTTCAAAAAGACTTTATGCAGATTCTTTAAGAGGAATTTTCAAAGTCTAATTTCCTGCTGAAATTTGTAGTCTACAACAACCCAAATCTTTCCAAAACATTTTTCTTGCCAGTCTGCAAGTCTCCAATGCCACTCCTTCATAGTTAGAAGGCTCTACTGCCTCACTTCTTGTCTTCATTTGATTTGTTCTTTACCAAATATACTTAAAAAAGAGAAACATTGTCTCCTCAGATGGGCTAAGCAATCAAAATAGCTCCTCTATGATCCATTAATTTCTGCTCTCTTCATTGAAGACTTACCTCTTCTTTTCACCCCAGACAACTACATGGACATTTGTATTATCAACAGCCTAGACTGTTGCAAGTAAAAGGCCAATGTCTATTTCGATAAACTAACAGTAAGTGTGGCAATCTAAATATATAAAGCACACAAATACACTATTTCAAAATAAGAAAATTCTTAATTGCTTTTTCACCAAAAGGCCTGCATACATTGTGTGCAGCTTGATGAAAACTTACCATGTGTATTTCAAGGTGATGCCATGTCTAGAAAGCAATCTCTTCAAATTGAATTTTTAATGTATAGACCATACCCAGAAAAGATGGACCCTGCTTCAGCACCTGGTTGCATAAATGACTGGAGACTCAGAAGCCCAATTTAAGGAACTCCAACTGAGTTGAGGGCTTGTATCTTTGTGAGGCTGGAGTAACATTTTTCACAGCCTCCAATTTCCAGCCCTTACACTCTTATTTAAAATTCTCCATTTTCTTTGGTCAGGTTTTCCAGAGCAGGAAAACCCAGGAGTATTGCATACCTTTCTTTACCATTTTATATTTCCAGTCCTTAAATATCGAAGAGCTGCTGAATCTAGAAAGAAGGAAACTTTCTCTCTTGTTTTTGGTGATTCTTCCAGGCTGTGTTTTTGTCACAGGGGGTTGTATGGAGCATTCTGAATCTGCCAATATAATAAAATGTCACCTGAATTCAGAAAGATTGTGTGGGCTTTTTTCTCAAGCAGTATTCTCTTAATATTAGTGTGCAATTTTATCGATATTTTCACACATCACTTTATGGTAACAACATAGGAGAGATCAGCTTGGCACAGTAAGCTCCACTTATCTGGCACATTGTGGGACATTGAGCATTTGTTAGTATAGTGGCCATGACCAAGTACTACAAAATTTTAAGTATGCTTACTATTTTTTCCCCACAGTTTATAATATTTAATGGTAGTGTTCCTTCAGTACTCAGGTTTCTTCTGACTTCTGTGTGTATCATGCTTCTTCCAACAGTGCTGCCATGAGAGTAGCTTGTGCCATCATTCCCAGGATTCAGAGTGACAATATGCAATGTTTGCTGTGACTCTTGAGTCCAGATTTATCAAAGGTCACTGTAAACAAAATTTGTATCTGTGGTTGCAAGTCCCATTTACATCAGGCGGCCTGGCTAATGTGCCAGCTCACCCCCACAAACAGGACCATCTGCAGGAACACACACTCAGGCTTCCCAGCATCTGGACACCAGAATTTAAATTAAGCTTGTGTAACCTAGTCTTGGAAAATTCATGTGTCTGTGAGTGTCACATGCCCTTGTGCTGGTGGGGAACTTTATTCTGCAAGTTTTCCTTCCCAATAGATTTTCATTTATCATGCCATTCTCCCAGAGGTTTGCCATCATTTTGATTTAATGCCTTCCATTAATTCTCCAGTGATGCTGCTCTGATGGAGGAGTAGGTAGAAAGTGATGCCAGTTCTAATATCTCTTCTTGTTTCTGGGAACTCCTCTCACTAAAGGAGTCCCAAAAGAACTAAAATGAAACTGTTGCTGAGTTGACAATGTCTCTGAAGAATTGTGACTCTTATTTACAGCAGGCAAACTTATTAGTCTGCAGTAGAGGAAATGCTACAGAGACAATCTTTTTCTTCTGGAAATTGCCTGGCTCATCATTCCAGAGCAGAGTACTTTGAAACAGTTCTGTAACAGCTGTTTTGGGAAATCAGAATGGCAACTGAATCAAATCTGAGAAAAACAGGAACAGTGTGGGATTTCTGTGGTCTTCCTGAGACAGAAGTTGGGCTGAACTGTCTTGTCCTGGGGCTGGATAAACCACCTTTTTTTCTGCACATAGAGAGCCTTAATGTCATGAAATGGTTAGTACCACCTGTGTTTCACTTGCCTTCTTTTTCTTCATATACTTTTCCAAACACTGAAGTATTTGCAATATCTATCTGTCTGTCTGTCTGCCTGCCTGTCTATCTATCTATCTATCTATGTATAATACATACATACATACATACGTATGTGTATATATATCTCTCAAAAATACAACAGGGTTCACACTGAACAGTGCAAGAGGGAAGTTTGTTCTGTGGTTCTGCCAGTGCCTGCTGGGACTGCCTTGGTGTTGACTGCTGCAAAGCAATAACAGATGGTAGACCTGCATCCAGTATGAGACTGAGTTTGACTTTGAAAAACATTTGCCGTCCTCAAGCAATCATAAATTAAATTTCTTTTACAATGGCTTGACTGCAAAATGAAATCAATGTTTGTTTTTGAAAGTCAGAAACATAGCTCTTTTGCTCTAAAAACTGCATGGAGGTTTTTTCAATTGTACCAGCAAATTCTTTCCTCCTAAAACATTAGCTGGTTTACAACTCATATTTGTAGATCAGTTTGAGTCTATATTTACAAAGAGTAAATATATCTACAGTCTTTCTTGGAACTGAATGTAAAGCTGAACTAAGAGCACAGTGATATAAATAAGCATAGCAAAGTTGGAGCAGTCTTTGCTTGAAGATATTTTATCATTTAAGTAGATTGTCAAGGTCATTTACACTAGTAGATCTAGTCACAAGATATTACATCATAAATGCATCATAAATGCATCAGTGCTGTAAGCATGTCTCTGTCACTTTCCCTCACATCTCAGAATGAAACTCCTTCTTTTAAACTTTCTAAACTTCTACTTCAGACCTGGAAATCTATTTGTAGTTGTAAATACTGTAAATGAAATTGCTCTCAGACAAATATCACAAGCTTGGGTGCTGCCTACAGATAAATACTTCTTTGCATGGGATTTTACAAATAACAAAGTATTGAAAATGAGAAAATCTTAACACCTGCTTCCCCCAAATATTTTCTCATTAGTGTTTGTACTTTTCATTCATGTCTAACATTTTCTTTGGTTTGGACATTTAACAATTCTCTACTGAAAATATCACAAAAAAAGAAACAAAGAAAGCCTGAATAATTTAAATCCAAAATGAGCACATATAATATTTTTTAAACAAATCAAACCACAGGATACAAACGTAAATCATGAAGCGATCTCCACAGTGCAGGATGGCTACCAGCTCCACATATGAGATAGCATTAGACTGTAACCATTTCTCTGCTTTAATTATGACAGAAACATATTTGATATTATATAATGTCCCTGAGTGTCAAAGAATTTTCCAAAACCAGTAAAGGATTCAGCTTCAAGTTAAGAATTTGAATATTTTTTCTCCCTCATCAGAAAATACTATTTTGTCTTGTACCCTCACAGTTATACTGCAACTGAGCACTGGTTCAACAAACACAGTAGCTTCAGATTAAAGGCATCTACACACTCTGCATGAAGGGTTGCTGAAGGATAATACATGGCTGCTTGTCATGGTGCTCATTGTCAGAGCTCTTTTGACCAAAATATAGGCAAAACAGATTAAGCAGAGACATGTGAACTAAGATGTGGGATTCTGAAAACGGAAGTCAGATGATTTATACATTGAGCTTTGCCAGATGATCTTACAGCTCCTTTATCAAGAGGAGGTTATCATCAAGAAGGGGCTTACATCACTCTATGCTCACTGTGAGGCCGGTATAGTCTCAGCTTTATTTTGCTCAGGCACTGACTAAACCTGGTGAGGAAAGTGGTCGTCAGAGAGTTGGTGAGGTGCTGTCTGAGCCCCTGGAGCAATGAGTCATGGCTGACTTGTGTTCTCAGATGGTCCTGGACACAAACCTGTGAAACTTTGGGCAAGGCAGCAGCAGCTTTCCCACTGGGTGTGGGGACCTCTGAAATCAGGAACCACCTCATTCACCCCCACAGGAGCATCTCCATTCCCAGGAGAGTGGTGTGGCAATGGTCAGACAGACATGCAGGGCTCCCTTTTCTTCAATAGACAAGACTTTTAGTGAGCACAGGGCAGAGCATACAGCAGCTATCCCTAAAGATTGACCAACAGCTCTAATCAGAAGTCTAGCTGCAGACCGCTCAGAGCAGCTGAGGATTAAAAAAAATAAATAAAAGAAGAAAACATACAGAACTGGAGAAGAAAACCAGCCCCCAGCTGGCAGGATGATGATAACTGCTACAGAAAGAAGTACATTCATTTCCTCCTCCTGCTCAAAGAAACAGAAAGTCTTTGAGATGTCATTACACAAAGCACCTGTTGCAAAGGACTGAATAGAAATCTTTGTGCAAGTTGTATTTGTATTGCTTCAAGTTACTTGCTTGCATTTTTTAAGATCAAATTCTAGAACTGTGTTGCATTCTTTGCATATGTAATTAATAAAGTAATTTAGGTACTCAGCTTCTGTGACTTCATACTTACAAGTAACTGCTTATTAAGTAATTATATGCCTACCTGGTTTTTCCAGTGCAGTAGAATACATTTGGAAGTTTACAGGGATGTTTGGTGCAGAGGAATGAAATCACAAGCAGAGTCAAGGAGAGAATGACAGTCTTGACACTGTCTGTGGGGCCCTGGAGTGATTGCCACTATACATCCCTTATAGAGACAACAGTGCTTTTCATTTGCTGGAAATGTAAAGGCCAATGCCATCTTCACACCTTTCTG
This sequence comes from Drymodes brunneopygia, assembly GCA_013400955.1. Lineage (NCBI taxonomy): Eukaryota > Metazoa > Chordata > Aves > Passeriformes > Petroicidae > Drymodes > Drymodes brunneopygia. The sequence continues at coordinate 438,744 of VZTZ01008534.1, read as the reverse complement.
TGAACTTCTGCTAACATCTGGACTGCACTGGGCTACTGGGTAGGTGCTGTTGAGATCCAGGTCATCTGCACACTCAGGACATGAGGCCAAGCTTCCAGTGGAACTATTAGTAATGTCAGCTATATGTCTAGGTAGAGAGAAGTCTGTATCTCATCCTGAAGAGATGTTTTGCTGATGATCTTTTGAAAAATATGAACTTGAGGCAGGGAGAATTCACTCATTCTAAAAAAAGGCAAGGTTTTGCTTCCAGTGGATTGAAGAGCTGCTACAGAATGAGAAATATATCTGCCTGCTCAAACAGAAATATAACACCTTACTTGCAAAATTTTACTTTGGGAAAAATAATAAAATATTATATTTATTAATAAAAATTATGAAAATTATTAAAAATAAAGTAAAATTATTCATTATGTTTCCAGGTCAAGGAGTATATTCACATTCCTTTTATGGAAAAGGTTCACAACTTTGAATTACCAGGAAGTATGTGAAGTAGGAGAATAAGTACCAAGAACACAGCAACAGTGAAACTCTCCTGAAGTAATAAGCAAAAAAAGGAGAATATTGAACATGGTTCTACGATTCACCACTCTTCACAACGGCATCACAATGATGCCTGAAAGTAGCATTTGGTAGCCTTTTGTCCTTATTTTGTGCATGTTTCAATGAGAACTTGAATACAGAGCAAAAGGAAGTTGGATATTTTGTATTCGCAAAGCCTGCATCCTGGACATTTGATCTGGGAAGAAACATGAGGTGCGGAGGCATCAAGCAAAGGAATAATAAGCTCAGTGAAGACCTTGATTAAGACATTGATTCCCACTCTATCATCACTTCCTCTTGATGCATGAATGCCATTGTTGGTTTCATAATTATGGTTCAAACTGATTAGTAACATTTGCTTATTGCTTTGAGAATGCCAAATGTTAAGTGTTACTACCTGCCAGCCCCTCATCCCTGACATACATCAGAAAAACTTGCCTCTCCCTGCTGTTTAAGAGCAAAGCATTCTTACCTTGTCACCTGCCTGGCTGAAGTAATAAAGGAACCCACAGAAATGCTGGAATAATTACTGTACTTTGCACTTTCATACCATCCTCCCACCGGGAATTTCCAGTGCTTCATACACATCAGCCAAAACTCATTAAGTTCCTCTAAAGTATGATTACTGTGATCCATTTGCTTTAGGAGGACAGGCACATGCCAATGAATAAACTTGAAAAAAATTATAGAGCAAATCAATGACAGCTCCAGTAATAGATCCCAGACGCCCAGATCCCACATCCCGTGGGCTAGATACTGGGCTGGCTACAGCATGCAGGCTGTTACCAGAACAGCCCTACGTGAAGTCCCACACACCCCAGCAATACTCTGGCCTGACAGTCAATAATATCTTTTGAAAGAAGAAAATAAGGAAAGAGTGCGTTTTCTGGTTTGTTTGTTTTAATCACGCACAGCCCACCACATGGAAGGCACGTCAGTCATGGATATCCAGTTCCCACGTGGACAGGGTCCCCTACACCATTTTAAGTGATAACACAAGATGAACAAAACATTACCTTCCTCTCCAGCAGCAGAGTTTCCAACAGTCTCTCTTTCTTGTTCAGTCTGGTTGGAAACGGCACTTCCACTTTTTGTCCTTCGAAGAACACTGAATGCTTTGTTTATTTTTTTAAAAGATCTGCTCCTTATAGTGGAACGTTCAAAGTGTCGAGCTGCAACAGGAGGAAAAAACCAAATCAATACAGTTCAGCAGTTCTGGTCTAGAACCACAGCATTTCTGCAGCCCTCGGCATATGATGGGATATAACATCAACATCAGGACTGCCTGTGCTTCACCTTTGCCCCTGAGTCCTGCTGATACTTCAAGGCTGCACCCACCTGAATCTCAGTGCCTCAGTCCCACACCCTCAAATTGCCACCTTTCTGTCTGTTTTGTCAACCACATGGAGAAATCTCCTGTGAATGTCGTAGCCTTGGAAAGAATAGTCCTCCATCACAACAGAATCAGCAGCAATCCTGATTGAAAAATATATATAACAGGAAGAAGCACTGCCCTTCCCAAGCTATACACTTTTGACCAAAAAAAGCTGGAAGTAATTCAAAACTCTTCTTGAAAAAATCCCCACTACTACTACTACTACTACTGCTGCCTCAAAACCTTGCAATGCTTATAAAGCCACCAACGATTGCCAACTATTTCATGTAAAAAATTCAAATATTATCAGGTGGGAGGGATCAAAAATCACATATTCTGATTCGGGTATGGCAATAGAGAAGAAAAGTCATAATACTTTCAAAACATGTCACTCTTTTCCATTCTGCTAAAGATATCTTTATGGCTATTGCTGTTCTGTCGGTTCCAGCTCTGCATGCTAGCCAAACATTGTAATCTAATAACACAACATTCACTCAAACCAGACTGTGGCCTCTACACTCAATAAAACTGACAGAATTTATTGAGATTTCAGTGCTCTGTTCTTGCACCCTTCCTTTCCTCACCTCTCCAAACCCTGGCACAACAAAAGGATAGTGCTTCTCATTTCCTAGTCTTTCTTCATCCCTTCATCCATTTTCCCAACATGCAACTGATGGCAGGCACACAAGGTGGGCTTTCCATTTTAGCTTCAGAATCCTCGAATACATGCTTTGAACTCACCATTAGCACTTCTGACTGGCTTTGGCCAGGTCATGTTTTTCAAACATGACACTCATCAGAGACAGGTACAGTGTCAAAAGGTGAAAGATCAAGGCAAAGTTTCCTGATGCAGCTTGTCCCTGACTGTTGTTATTTCAGCAGGAAATTTCAGCTCCTCTGAACTGCACCTTCCCAAGAAGCTGACAGACGTCCCCCAAGCTCCTGAGGCAATTCTTAAGGGTTTTTTTTCCTGAAAATACTTGGCAAATGAGAAGCACAGTTCCCAACAGGATTTTGGGTCAGTGCCATGTCTATGGGGGTTACTTGGGCCACCAAGCTTTAGTGAAGACACATTACCCAGCTACACCATCTTCCCAGCCCATCACACATAATGTTTAATCTTCCAACTGAGCTGACTCACCTAAATAATCCTTCTAAAGATTTGCAGTTTACATGTGTACAGCTAGTCCATCTTCAACTTGATGCCAAGCCATTTTTTTTCCATCTCAAATCTATTGGGTCACTGAGAGCTCAATTTGATAAACCATGTAAAATGAAGGCTTTCACTTCCTCCACCTCTTTTTTTTTTTTTTATTTTTTTTAATCCTCCAGTGACATATATTTTACAGAAAAATGAATGTTGAAAGGGACTACTAGGCTCTGAAGCCATTATTTTTGGCTCTTACTTCTGTTGCGGTTGCTGCGGTGCAGGTCTCCAGGGCTGCTGCCCAGCTGGCTGTCCTCCGAGGTGGGGCTGAAGGCCGGGTTCACCAGCCCTGGCTCATCTGTCATTAAGGCGATGGCCGCAGCTGCAGAGAGCTCAGGGCCCAGGGCAGCTACTGCTAAGCTGGAGCCATGGTCTGGAGAGCAGTCCTGGGAACGCCTCTTCCGTTCCTTGGTAAGGCCATAGTGGGATGCTCCTTTACATCTAAGGAGAAGGGAGGGAAAGAGAGATGTGATAGAAAGTTGCGTTTAAATGCTGCTTATGGAAATAATCTGGTTCCAAGGAATCACTTGGAGTACAAACTGTGATGATCATGGTGACCAGTGAAATATGGATGATTGCCAGTGTGTGCTTCAAGGGAGGTGAGTTACCACCTTACATGGGAAGAGTATTGCTGGTCAAGGAAAAATAGAGAGCCTCAGCCTTGTGCGTAGTCTTATGTGTATAAATAGCTCCTGTAGATGCAAGAGGACAAGAATAGCAGTTGGCTAATTAAGCCAGAGGCTACCATCTATAATTTCCTACTTCCCTCTGATTAATGAAGGAGAGCAGGGTGAGGCCTGACAGTTTCCTCAGGTTTGCTGGTGAAATAAAAGGCACCTTACCCAGTCCTGCATCCTGAAAAACCCTCCCAGCCACCAAGGTGGTCACATGTGAAGCAGAGCACTGTGGCTGTAGAGACCAGGGGAATCAACAAAGGGAGGGCTGCAGGTCGGAGCTGAACCCTGGGGGGCTGCAGGAATCCAGGCCCCACATGGTGCCTGTTCAGACCATTTACTACTTAAACTGCATCTGATGGACTGTTTCCAAATTCAGCCATAGAGACGAAGTTGCCAACTCTGCTATTCCATCTCAGTTGAGACACTAAAATGGGCAGGTCGTTGCCTTGACAGAGGAAGAGGTGCAAGTGGGGATAGGGGGTCCCACTGACCCTGCAGCCTCACCAGAGTCAAGGAGGGAGTGCAGAGCTCCCACCAAGGGACTGGGACTAGGTCCTCATGCTGAGGTCCTTGGGCCAGCCTGGGACTTCTCCAGCTTGGGGATCTCAAGGCAGATTCTAAAATACTTCTGGGGAAAATCCTCTGTTTCTAGTGGAGAAATACATATTCCCAATAGAGCTGAAAATACAGCATTATAAGGGGCAAATTACAAGCCTGCTTTGAAACAAACTTAGTTAAGCTTCCAACTATCTGCTCTAGATTCATCCTAGACAGCAAAGGCAGGACCACGCACGGCATTTCTTTTTTAAGACTCATGAAAGAAAGTCACTTGAATGAAATTAAAGGTCGCTGAAGTATTCATGAGTCAGTATTCAATTAAAACTATAAAATAACTGAAAAGACAGAGTGACCAAGGACACAGCACCTGTGACTTCTCCAGCACCACTTCTGCCCAGTGCCTACCCACTAGAACCACATTCAGTGCATTAAAAAAAAAAAAATCTGGCTTTTAATCGTAATCTAATGAGCTTGGCCTACTTTCAGTTACTAGTATCTCTTTCTTCATAGCAAAGGCTAACCAATGACTTTCATGGAAGTGCCCTGTAGGACAAACTCACAGAAATAGCTGCAGAAACCCTTAGGGACAGAAAGCTCTTCGTAATATATGGCATGCACAAAAGGCAATGCATAATACATACAGTACACAATGCTAGTGGGTTAAGCGTCACGAAAAGAAGTAGTACACTGAACAGAAGCCTTGGAAGAGAAATTATTATGGAAGCAGTTCCTGAGATAGAAAGGTGATATGAGGAGAAGTCATAGGGCTCTCTGTATCAGCTTCAGAGCAGCAGTTTCATTTTTATCACAGTATTGACTTTCAATGAGACAATTGAATTAGAACCGTTTTTTGGCACTAAATTATATTTTGCCATCATTTACTTCATGCTGCTTCTGACAACTTTCCTCTTAAAGAGGGGAAAAATACCCAAACCAAACTCTGTCATATTGATGCAACTGTATAAGGGCTGTGTATATGCTTTAAGCTTGGATAGGAATGGCTGTAACAGAAGTTATTTCTGAAACGTTTCCACAAGAAAAATGAGGCATCTCAGAGGAAAATACTCTTATGGAAGAGAAAGTTGTTCAACTACTTCAAAAGACCAACGAAAAGCTATTTGAAGCACCTATTGCAAGACAAGACTGCAACAATAATCATGTAAAACAGGAAGAGGTCTCCTACCTCCACCACAGCATGTATTTTTCTATTTCTTTCCAGATTTTCTCATTCTCCCAGAACTCTAAACCATGGCAGGATGCTCTCCTGTAGATTTCATAGGAAGCAGAAGCATAAAGGCCTCTCCTTCTTGCTACTCACCTAAACTTCTTCGACACAGTGTTTTGGAAACCCATTCTTGACATCCTCCTCTTGCAGTAAAGTCACATTTGTTAATCCAGCCTATGAATGCTTGACAAAATAGTTTAAAAATACTCTAAAAACCCAACACAAAGAAGTGGCTTTGGGGAGAACTGTTTGCTGTTCTCAGAAGACAGTCTCTGCTTTACAACAATTTTGCAAAGATTCAGAATATGAGAAGAGATATTCCTACTCCTCCCCATTTTATTTAATTTGCCTGTGTTTTTCCCATGTCATTAAAGTTTCAGTGGCTGAGATTAGAGCACCAGCCTTGTGAATGGGTCCTCAAATGTAGATGGGTTTTTTTATTTAATAGGTTCCATGAAGATCAATATGAAGATCAGAAGTGGCTCTGCCCAAAGATTCCTAGCTATTTGGATTCAACCACTGCCTGGTGCCCATCTGCAGTTCACTGCTACAGCCTTCCCTTTCTGTGGAAATGCTCACTTGCTGCTGCTGGCTGCACTGCAGACACACAGTCAACAGCTTCATTCCAACAGCAACGAACAGAAGACAGCTACTTTGAATGCAGAGAGGACTGACACAATTTAAGATGTGGCTTATTGGAGAAGACAAGTTGTCATGATACAAAGCACAAGGCACATCTTTCTAGCTCTGCCAGAAATAGTTAAAGAAGAACCAGAGCTCTTCAAGTATGATCACTGAAGCTATTTCTTAAATAATTGTGGCAGGCATAAATGAACACAAATCAAGCCCTCTTTCTTCAGATTAACACAGTGTCCTTGAAGAAGAAAAAAAAAGTCCCAAGACCTCAAACTTGTAATAAAATTTGCAACAGCATCTCTTCACTTTCATTGTTTTGCTTGTGCTGACACTGCTGTGATAACAGAAAACAGAAGAGATGACTGTCTAAGTGGAATCATATTTATAGTGTCTAAGCTACATTTTTCCATATGGTTGGATTTGGCTCCCACAAAAGAGAGAAACATAAAACAGCTACATGCCAGTAGTAATTAGCTCTCTCATTGTGAGTATTAATCACAATGCCGGATTTGCAGCTGGAAGAGTGGGATACCTGATTAACATAGCCAGTCAGAAAGTGAACTCAACACTGTCTGCAGGCCAAGGTGAATTACAGATTTATGTTCCTTCTCATTCACGCCGGACAGCGAGTACATCTGTGCAGCTGTATGATAGCGAAACAATTTGAAGGCCAAACCCCAGAGAGATAAACAGACATGAATAATGAGTGTTGTACAGTTCAGGCCATTAACGTAGTGTCACTAGGTGCATACAGGAAACTGAGAAAATAGTTTCTGTTTGCACAGCCTCTTTTATGAAGCAGATATCAACTGTCTGAAATTCTGGACATATGAACTAAGCACTGGGTGGTATGAGAGCAGTGGTGGCTGCTGAAATTTCACCCAGGGCTGCAATTCTGGCTGGTATCAACACTGGCAGCCACCGGGCAATCTCTGCCCTGCACCCTGTTCCACACTCAAGGGAGACTCTGCACTCCAGGCTTCAGGAGCAGCACATCCCAAGAGACTGAGCAAGGAGACCCAAAACCCTGTGGCTGCCTTAACTTGGACCATTGGTAAAAACAACCTTTGGTTAAACTCAAGGCCAACAGAAACATATCTATGTCTTTTGAAATTCAAATTAAAACAGTGGTTTGAAAAGAGAGTTCTCCTTCCAGCATCCCTGACTTGCACAGCAAAGCAGGAATTGAAAGTAAGATTGACCTCAAGGATTTCAATTACCCAAGCTGACATAAGGAAAAAATGTAAAGCCAAAACATAAGCAAGGACACCTGCATGGATTTTTTCACCTCTTTTCTAGTGGTCTAAATAAAAAGAAATTCCACAGGTAGAAAATGTATGTATATGTTTGCCCATGGCAGGGAGACCAAAACTAGATGATCTTTATGGTTTCTTTCAGCACAAACCATGCTATGATTCTGTGATATATAATGCATGTGTTCTTAAAAATGACCTTGCCTTCTGTGTCAATTCACAGTCTCTGGGGACGAAACAGGGGGAAAAAGTGAATCTGAAGAGTCACAGTAGTTGTGACCGAAGATCAACACAAATAAACAGAGCAGGAACCGCCCCTGCCCAGTTCCAGTAGTATTTCCTCAACCTCACTTCTAGCACCACTTATATTTTGGAGCTGTTTTGCTTCTGTGTAGCAGCAGCAGACACATTGTCTGAATGCAAATAAGAATAATGTACACAAAGCACTTAAGATTGCCCATCAGAAGAAAATACTGCATAATGGGCTATCATTGCTGATCCAAAGCTAAACCCTGATAAGGGTAGACAAGTATGTTTCAGCCATGGTGTCACTTCAAGCAGCCCCATCCCTGTGTAACTTGGTCTTGACTCAAACTGGGGTCCAAAGTATCAACAGCGTGTATCATACCCCTGTCACACCAATTCCCTGAATGCTCTAGCACCCATAAACTAATCCAGTGGAAATGACGATGGAAAAACCAAAGCTGAACAAGGAGCATCCTGGATAACCTGGTGCTGATAACCTTGCTAGTGAGACCCTGGTGAGAGGCTCCTGCTGTGCCTGGGAAGAAAGGAGAGATGGCGTTTAACTGGAGAGGCTGACTCACAAGAAGATGTTGACAATTCCCGCCCTATAGGAACCATTCACACCATGTGTGCATTAGCAGTGACAGTAGTCCAAACATAATCCAAACACCAGCCACATGGATTTCAGGCCAAACAATTAAACTCTAAAGTTTTCTGAAACTCCATCACAAGGGAGTGAAGTGACTTGATCAGTTCTCAGAGATAACACCGACTCTTCTGTTCTCACCTTTGCCAAGAGTGCACCAAGAAATGGAGTCAAATATGAAAAATAAGCAAGGCACCTGAACTCCCACTATATCCTATGTTACAAATATAAGCCACAATGCAGGAAATACACAATCTCCCATCCAGTCCCACCATACTGGTGCTTAAGAGGTCAGAGACATCAGTATCTTTGGCAGTGAAGGTGACCACTACCCTGCTGCTCTTTGAACCTGATGACATTGTAACATCCTTGCTCAGAAAACTAGCTTCTGTGAATTCTGGTTGCATGCACAAAATTTCTCTTTTTTTCTTTTTTTTGCTATATGGAGAAATCAATCCTGGAGCAGAGCACTTAACAGAAATTATTTCTCCTTGGTGATTCTGAGTTCCTGCAAGGATTAAATATTGTGTGAATGTTGCATATGGAAAAGAGCTTTGTAAGTACCTGATTTTTTTTAAATGCATGTGCCTTTTCTGCTTTTTATAAAGAACTGTCTCATGTCAAGAACATTCCTCAAGCTACTGTAATCATCAGCTATGGCTAGGAAGGTCCCACCTACATTAGACCTTACTCAATATTGATAAAGAAGGGAAGGAGCCATGTAAAAAGCAAAGCTTGAACTTTCAGATTAGTTTTCGGTGAACATTTGCTGAAAGACAGGCTGCAAAACACATATCTAAGCAGGCAACTGGAAACAGGCTGATCTACACCTGCACTTGAATTTCATAATGCCAGCAGTATTTCCAGGTGCTTGCCACTGCTGTTCTGTGCACTCTGTACCCTGGCATTGATGCATTTGGGTATCCTATCCCTGATGATCTCTCACTGTCAGAGACTTGCCATGTTGTTTGGGTGAAAAAAATGCATATTTTTCACTTAAGTGGGAAATTGTCCCAGTTACTACTGCTCTTTCACTTCAATAACCCTGTAAACAAAAACCTTTTAGAGACAGCTTCCTGACACCTGGGGCATCAGGGCTGGCTGGCAGGGCAGCATGGGCCAGTGGCATGATCCCTGCTGCCTCTGGAGGGCTGAGGATCAGCAATTCCTTCCTATGGTTCCATAAGCACTGCTCTTCTCGGTGTCAGCACAGAGTTAGCTATGATGGAAGCTAAGATGAGGCAAATGGCTTCCCTGTCTAGCTGTCAGAGAGATTTTTTTCATGTTATTTGCTTTCTATTGTCAGCCAGAGGCCTTTGCTATAGTAAAAACATGTAATAGATTTAGTGGTTCTGTATTTCTGCATTACTAGTCTCTAAATATTTATAAAGAGTCTCATAATATTTATTTCTTTAAGCTAAAGTTACTTAGCTTAAATACTTTCCCACAAGATAGGAAAAACCTCTCACATATCTATGTTTTTCAGTTTAATTTCTGCATATTCCTGTTATGGTTTCCTAAGGGGTTTTTCCACACTTTTTGTATTAATGGAGACATCACAATTCAATAAATTCTGGAAAACTACCTTACTAGCAAAGCCTAAAATTGTGCTTTGTCCTACGTGTAAAGATCTGACTCCAGGGAAGGGCTGTCATTTTCACAATGTTTCACTAAGGTGCTGTCAAACAAAATATCTTTGTGCATTACATAAGGAATGTGCGCAGGAGTATCTGTATACTTATATTTCCACGTCAGCTACTCTCTACGAATTGTTGGTCCAGATCATGTTCTCTTTCTCTCCTGACACCTCTTTCAAGCCATTATTTTGCCACTGATGATTTTGAAACTACAGCTGAACTGATTTTTCTTCAAGGTAGGATTATAATTTCAACTTCTGGTCTTAAAGCAATCAAAAAAAATTCAGCTGTCTTACATCTAGGAGAATGGAGTTGTAAATTGCTAGAGAGAGCTGAGATGGGCAAGTTGGCATCCAGGCTTGAAACGTCAACTCTTTTTTACAGGTCAGCACACCTTGTTTTTGCTTATCATAACTACTTCTTTAGAGAAGTCAATATTCACAACTGACTTTGTGGCTTCACCTTCTATGCCCCTTTCCCCCCTGTGTTCAAGATACAAATGCTCTGAGAATACACAAAGGCATCAGCAGACTGTTCCCACTGCTCACATAAGGCATAGTCTTGAGTTGCTTCTAAAGCCTCTACTTTTTCCAATACTGGCTTTAAATGTAATACTTGTAGAGCACAAGTAGACCTGGAGCTACAAAACTGAGCAGTTAAGCAGGGTGAAAGACTGCAGTCAGCCTATCATTCATTATTTACTCCTAGATTACAAACAAACTAACTTGCCTACATTATTCCTAAACAAACATTTGTCTTCATAGCGAAGTTACTGGCCAGAAGTACAGTACCAGAGTGATCTTGTGTGATGCAAAACACCACCAGTATTTATTTATACTGAACTTAATTAAAGACTGAAACTTCCAAAGAGTGATCTACATATCTCATGCAATCTTTTCACACCAGTTGACACAAGCAAGGAAAACAGAGGTAGCCCACTATCTCTAATTCCTGGTAGGTGCTCAGGTACTGACACAGCAAGGAACCTATGAGTGCTTGGTTAGGAGATTCAGAGCAAAATGAGAGAGAAAAACAAGACACGCGGGACTAGCAGTTTTGACCTGGTGAGAGCCTGTAAACCTTGCTGATGGCTTGTAATACTTAGAGCATTCAACATATAATACATGATTTAAACCCACTAATCCTGTTCAAGTGCTGTATTGAAGTACCGAAGTACTAAAAACCCCTCTTGACTTCAGCAGAAGTGGAACTTGATGAAACTTTACCAAGTGCTTTCATCATCTTTCAGAATTGTGTCATTACCTATAAAACATACCTAAAAGATTCAACTTTTACCACTTAAAGAAGAGTCAAACTTGAACATTTTTCCAAAAGAAAGTGAGAAAAGACAAATTAGAAAGAGAGTTTTCTTCATGGAAAATGTGGGTACTTAGCGATAGTTGTACATTCTTTTATCTACAGAAGTTGTGCATGAGGGAGCAATCACAAGTAATGTGTATCAGTTGGGTGTTTGGGAAGTAACATAAGACCTGCCATAAGCAGCTCTGGGCTTCGTATTTGCTTTTCAAGTCCACCCAAGACCTCTCAAAGAGCTAGCACTTGGCCAGCAGTCTTGACCACAGATTTTGCCTCATACTAATAAAATAATGATAATACAACCTTTTTACATTAGGAATTGAGATTGTATATAATGAAGCTTCAGCAGAATCACAAAAAATATTCCTCATTAACTAAAAAATGAGCCTAAGGAAAATCACAGCATATATACACAAAGGCTCAAAAAATTGTGCTAAAATCAGGTTATTTGTGACAAAAATAACAAGTGCAAAGAAAAGGAATTCTTAGGGCATTGCAAATGCTCTTCTCATAGTAGCACACAATCCAATACAGTACATTTTTCAAATTATGTAGGTACATATATAATTAATGTTAAGAATAAGCATTCAATCTGTTGATTCATATGTTTTTCAGGTTTATTGTTCAGTCTTTTGATCATCGGATTATATTCAACAGGTATAACTAGTCTCCTGGACCTTAATATCTCAGCATTGTCTTCCCCTCCTACTATCCCCACCTATGCTATAAAAACTTCATGATGCAGTGAGCAAAATATGTTTGCAATGGAACAAGGGGGGTTGGTTTTTTAACAAGACTGACAGGATCAGCTTAACCTGACTCTTGCAGCTACAGACAGAAAAGCCTGACAGCAACAAACTTTGTATTTACACATACTTACTGTGCATTTATTTTAAAAATAAAACTAATTACAATATCTGCTATGTCATAGACTCAGCAAGCCAGCGCTACTGAGAGCAGGTGTGAGGCTTCTGTTGGCAAAAAGAAGTAGCACATGCACATAAGCCTCTAGATATAATAAAAAGGGAACGCTGTGTTCAGTTTCAAGCTGTTTTCAACCCAAGGCTTGGGTTTACTACTATATTCTCCACTGGAACTTGAAATTATAGGAAACAATAGACCTACATCCAGCAAATAACAAATGCTGTCTTTATACCATCTTATTCACAGAACATGCTGTGGACAGCCATCCACTGGTCTAGCTCTGGTGGCACTTGTCTCTGACCACAGTGATCCAAAAGTCACATAAGATCCCTTTTAGGGCAGCATGGATATCTAAATTAAATTGCTAACACACTTTGGTACATATCACACTCTAAACACGTCTTTGCTTCCTCATAGGGAAGGTCACAAAAAAGGAGGTCTCAGCACACCTCAGCAGTTGAAAAACCACAGAGATCCCTGTCAGATGCCTGTCTGAGTCTTGAGCAAACATCTCTGCCAGTACAACTAAGTAGCTTCTTAAGTTGTCACGTTTCCCATATTCTTATCAAATCTGATGTCTAATATTCAACAAGGACCCCAAATCAGCCCTGTAAGTAAACTGCATTGCAGTCTTTTCTTTCACACATTTGATTAGAAGAGGGTGGATCAGAGGGACATCACAAGCTACTTTTCAGTACAAATCCCCCCAGAACCATTGGGCATGCAAAAATCTTCACTGCTTGTGCTTCATGGGTTCCATCCAGTCGAATATGAGATATTTCAGTGAGATATTTCACCCATCCATTAAAATAAACACACACTGTAAAAGTATTCAAGGACTTCAGAAAGTCCAAATTCAACCACAGCACAAGTATGGCTAGAATGTTGTTTATAGTCTCCTGAAAGCTCACACAGTAGGAAATGCTCACTTACGCTGTAAAAATTGTGAAAATTTCTTTTTTTTTTTTTTTTTTGGAACATGCTTAATAACAGAGCTATCAGAAATACTTTTAACCTGAGCCCAATCCACTCACCCTTCTCCCCACATAGGCACCTATAGGAAGTGCTGTGTTCAACATCATGGAAAGCACCCAAAATAGCAGTGGTGTGGCTTCCCTCCTGTTGTATGCAGACCACTGTCAGCTCTCGCTTGGCAGGGGAGGCTGAAGGAGCTCACACCCTTGCAGCTCAGTTTTCAGGAGTACTCTGACCATTAAAACTCAGGTTGGGATAAGGTTGATCTCTGCTTCCCCTGCTGAAGCTTACTCAGAGAGGTGAATTAAGCAAGAGGGAGACCAATGCTGCATCCAAATGAAAATCTGGCACTTAGGGAGAGAGAAACTGAGTCCTGCTTCAGAGCCTGCTGTGGATTTTCAGTTGAATTTGAGAGAGGTTCACAGGAAAGGCACTGTTCTCAGTCCAGCCAGTATCTTGGGGAAAGCCTGGCAATACCATCTAGACACACAAGCCCACCTTCAGTCTGAAGCTGAATAATTTGCCTTAGAGGCTTCAGATACAGGTTGAGAATCTCTCTGGGAAATTGTGTCTTTTCTTCTCAGATCACTAGCATATAACTGGTGAATCAAGGAATAAAACACACTAATAAGGGTGCAAGCAAGAATTCAACCTTGAAACCTCTTAAGTACAAAAATACCTTCAGAAGTGGGTAGCATATTACCAACAACAGAAAATATATTTCCCTGACAAAGAAAAGTATCATAAACTCATAGAAGAGCCTAGGCTGGAAGGGACCCCAATGGGTCATATTGTCCAACCTTTCATGGGAGAGGAAACCTAGATGAGATTATCTAGCATCCTCTCCAAAACTTTAAGTGATAAAATTTTTATCTAAAGTGATTAACCTTCAGCATCTTGAAAACCTTGAGTGATGGGAACTCTACTATATCCCTGGGGATGTTGTTCCAGTGAACGACTGCACACAGTGTGAAAAAAAGTAGGAGGAAAAAACATGTTTTTCTCTGTACCTTCCTTTAAACCAATTTTTCTCTGGCTGTTGCTCCCTCATATTCCTTAGCTTACAGATGTTATATGTTTCTTTAGGTTTTCTTAGTCACTTCTGTTCTCTCAGATTTCATGCTAGTTTTGCATTGCATAAATAAGAGAAGATCATAAAATGGTTTAGGTTGGAATGAACCTAAAAGACTGTGTAGTCCCAGCTCCCCCTTCCATGAACAGGGACACCTTTCACTAGACCAGGTTGCTTAAGGTCTTATCCAACCAACCTCTCCTTGAACACTGCTGGCATCCACAACCTCCCTGGGCAGGCCGTTCCAGTGTCTCACCATCCTCACATCAAAGAATTTCTTCCTTAAATCTAACCTAAGTTTTTATTGTTTCAATTTATACCCATTGCTCCTCATCCTATCACTAGAGTCCCTGACAGAGTCCCTCTCTGGCTTCCCTGTAGGCCCCATCCAGATACTGAAAGTTTTCTCTCTGCTTTTTTTCCTTTAATTATTCAATTTTTAGAATAACCCCTTCAGGATGAGAGGCAGTCATTTCATCATGTTACAAAACACATTAACTTTTGTGTTCATCCAACTAAAATACTCGAAACACAATAAAAAAATACAAAATGTTCTTTAGGAAGCTGCAGTTTCCTTTCCCTTTGACAAAACTGCAGCAGTGGAAATTTCAATATTCAAGCTCTTATGACTGGTCTTGCTTTCAGTTTTAAAATATAAACATCATGTGTACAGCTGGGCACATAGAACATGGTGAGAAAACCTGAGCAGCAGGTTTGGAGTACTGAACCTTGAGCATGAACAGCAATTATATTTTCCTGGGTAATACAGGACAGTGGTCTTGCTCTTGCTGTCATAGGAGAAGGAACATCCTGCCTGACCTTGCTGCTCCCACAAAATGGGTCGGGGCTGCTGTGCGACAGCCTGTCCTGAAATGAATCCAAACCAAATTCTCTGTGACAGTTTGTGGCATCTGGGTGACTCAGACAGCCTCTGTGCCTGAGGCTGTTCCAGCCCAGGCTGTGATTTTGTTAACGTCACAATTTAAGTAGACTTGGGTCTTGTTAGCAGTAATGACGGACTCCCTGAAGGAAAACCAAGGTGGCATTGGAAATGATGTCATTTCATTATCAGCTCTGAGACGGGGATAATTACATCTGTCTTCTTCAAACTGAGATGACCCTGGTCCTTCTGAAGGCAGCTGGCAATCTAACTTCCAGCAGCATGCTCATGCCATGCCTCATCATCTGCTAATTTTCACATCAAAGGCATCACTCAAGGTGACCCAAACCATGATCAAAAGACAGGATCTCCAGCTGGACATATATACTGTCCAGTGGACAGCACCATGCTGGGGACATTGGACATGTTTGCTGTCCTGAGACATACATTAAAAAAATCCTATTTGCTTCATGTAAATATAACCACAGCATGCAGTTAATGCAGATGGCTTGACAAACCATACAACAGAGAATAGTCTTACAGATACAATGAGAAATTTCCCAATGGTTGCAAAATATCCACCTCAGACATGGACACTGAGGATTAAAAAAAAATGGGTAGACAGACTAAACAAAATTCGTAGTGCATTTAAATATTTATATTAGAAATTGAGACATGCATTTTTATTGTAATTTTTCACAACATCTTAGACCAGTGGTTGGCAGTTTACATATCTTCAGCTTCTGAGGAACTTCCTTAACTGCCCTGAAACAAGTTTGCTTCCTGAAGGGCAAAGCCAGATACTAGCACTGTGTGTTTATAAGGGTGCAACACAGAGAGAAAAGGAGGAAGAAGAAAGGGAAATAAATTCCTAACAATTAGTGATTGTAAACAGAACAGCTTCATGGCAAATTATTTCCTTTTTCTTTAAAAGCTAATTGAAGATGCTACAGCATCACATTGCAGGGTTTTCTGTGTACTTAGGTACTGGCATTAAGATGACCTTCCAAAACTGAGCACAAAGTATTCTGTAAATCCAGTTTACAGAGGTGGTGCTGCTTCCTAGGGGTTGTCTGCAACAGGGAAGCACATGATTACTGCAATGGTTGTGGAAAGATACCTCAGGCACACTATTAGATTATATGTGTAGACACACATATCTGAGAAGAGCTTCCCTGGAGACATTCCAATTCCAGGGTAAGAATATTCACTAGAGAAGCTATCCTAGAAGAAGAACAGTATTGTCACTTCACACCCAAATTTATTATGGATTAACTTCCCTGTGCATCCAAACCATCTTTTTAGGATAATTCCTGCCCTTCCTTCCCCTCCTTTTCTTCTGGACACCAAATGTCTCATTGTTCAAGCCCTGGGTCTCTTTGAGAGACAGGGTCTACCCCTCAGTATGCCACATCTTGAAAACTAGTTACTAAGTTTGCTTTGTTTAGTATGTAATATAAAGTCCTTATTGCCTACTATGTTTTTTTTTTTTCAACGTCTCTCACAACACAGGATTTGGCTCTTTAAACTACCGTAGCACAAAAAGTAAGAGTTAAAGCATTGCCACAAAGCCCTAACTGTAGGAACAGCACTTTTATTCCCTCAGCATCTCTAGCAAAAAAGAGAAAGGTGAATGGCAGTAACACCCATTTACCTTCTAAAAGCACAAAAGAGTTTGGGACTTCAAACATCCATGTGTTACTAAATATGCCACTGCATCCATGTGTTGTTAAATATGCAGAATCATGAGACACCTGAATTTCTGTGCTCAGCCCTGGACCTAACAACTCAGCAATGGCTTGCAAGGGTGAGGACCATTTCTCTGCAATGTGACTTTTTCAGAAGACCTGGAAGAAGCACTCTTTGCAAAGCAGCCAGAAGGGAGGGGAGGATACATCAGCAACTGCTTGCCTGGCACAGGGGACCGTAAGCAGCACAGCTGCTCTTTTTGGAAATGTCAGAGAGGGGGAAAAAAATGATGCCGAGGGAGTTGTCATTGTCAGAAAGCACAATAGGTAGTTCCAGAATAATGCTTCACACAGTCACAAGCTTTTCTTGAAAACATTGCTCAGGAAGCCCAGGCCTGAGTAACTTTCCAAATAGCAAACACTACTTGAAAAACAGACACGTAAATTATAAAATTATTTAGCATCCAGTTTCTCTGTTTCTCTCTGACAAAGGAGAGCAGTCATGTCTCAAGGCAGACACTGCAGCTGAGATAACCCTATGTGAGCCCTCTCCTGCCCAGTCACAGCCACCTCTACAGAATGTCCCAGGAGGATTTCAGGTCATAGCCATGACTCTACCTCTCTTCCTGTGTCTGCCCCCTTGGCAAGACTCTTGGTCCACAAAGGGCCAGCTGTACTACAGAAAACAGCAAAATTCTGTTTGTTCCTGGGTTCTGCAGGAAGTCACACACCTTCAGAGGCAAAACATTATCTCCAGGTTGTTTTGAAGTAGTATCAGTGTATGCCCACGCAGCAAGCCAAATGGATGTGCAGATCTCAGATGGATGCACTGTCTCCTTCATGTCCACAGTCTCCCCAGGAAGGAGGATGGGGACAGACAGAGGAAGGTGTGTCACATGGTGCCACACTTACCCCACTCTCAGGCACTGCCAGGAGATGAGGAAAAAACCACACAGAAGATGTTGAATGAAGAAACCGTAAGCCCAGACTTTCCCTTCAATCAACAGAAAAAAACTACCAAACCTGAACCCTCTGCTTCCTTATGCCTGCCACACTGAGGTGAAATGGATACTTCATACTGATTCTTACTTCATCACCATCACTGTAGTGGTAAATGAGATGTGGTGAGAGGGGACCAGATTAATCCTTAGCCTATAGCTATGCTGCACACCTTCTTCAGTAATTTGTAAGACAGGCAGAAATTCTGTGCACCCCTAAACCCCTTGAAGCCTTCTGTGGTGGCTTGCATGGGCCTTAAAAGGACTTAAAAGCTTCAGAGCTGGAGCCAAAGACGGACCTTTCCTCACCCTGGCCTTTCAGCAGCAGATCTGACTATTTCGCAGTGGGTTGCTGTTTTATCACACGTCCTGCTACTCCTGAAAACATCCTGCTCCAAAGGGACTTTCTGGTCAGTGTTAAAGTCATGGAACTTGTGTTTGCCAATGTAGGGAAATATATTTCACTAAAAAAAAAAAAGGCATGAGAAAAGTCACTGTTTTTTAATATCTGTTGCCATACAACTACCATTGTCACAAGGGACAGGAAAAGTGCAGTCTGAGGTTTTACAAAGCTCCCACACAGGGGTGTGTATTTTTTGAGGGAGGGAGAGGTTGTCACAAAGATTGTAGAAGCTGGAGTCCATGACATTTTATTCATATTGTTTCAACTCATTCACCCACATACCCTCAAGGGATGTTCTGGTTTTTTAAAATTGCTGTTTCTGCTAAAAACTGCATGGTGTGAATTAGTGTGGTTAGATGCTCCTTTCTCAAAAATATTTGTTTGGATTGATACTATTCTATCTCTCCGATCTATAGGAGTGAAAACCAGAAGTTTTCCATTGTATGCAAAACCTCGTTTTCTTCCAAATTCATTCAAATTAAATTCAAGAGAGTAATTTGTTGAAGTCAATGGAATAATACTTGTATAGAACTAAGTTAAGGGAGGTAAAAATCAAGCATGTTTACATGGCAGTTTTCATAACTTCTTCCATACCATCATCTGTCTGGGTACTAGAATAGCAGACAGAACAACTAGAGCAAGGTTCTTGAACTAAATAAATCAACTAAGCAAGAGAAATTGAATTATACAGGGAGAGAACTTATGACCCCTATTTTTTTTGGCTTGTTTTATTCTCACCATTTGTAGTGGGTTTCATAGGACAGTTTGCAACTCTTTTAAGAATTTCAGTCCAGACGGCAATTTAACTAGGCAGAGGATCAGTTGATAAAACTCTGATTAGATGTCTGCTCTTCAACTGGGTTATTTCCATAGCCGGCCTTAACCTATGTTTAGTCTAACAGATAAATGTTTAGAATTCACCAAGACTGCTGAAGTGAAAGTAGTATAAAGGGAGTCTTAGCAAATCTGGTCAACCCATAAAGATTTCCTTGCTTTAGCCTTCAGCTCCACGTGTTTTGCTGAAGGAAGTTCTACAGCTTAAACTCACAATACATTACTCATACATTAATCCATAAATTTAAGGTAAGAAACATAATCAGCTCAGTTTTGCAGTGTTGCAACAGTGCATGGTAATAGAGGGCACATGGCTTGGTGTCTTCAGCACCATTGGAGTCAACCACAACGGTCCTTGACAGACCAAATCAGACAGTTTCTCTCTTTTCTTCTTCCTCTCCTTCAACAAGACAAGACACTCAAGCATATAGTCCTTTCACTGAGTATTTCACTATTACACAGATGAGAGCAGGATGCAGACAGGGTCTTGCCACCACTACAACGATGACCAGGCTTGTGCAGCCCCAGCAGAAATATCTACCAATGGATTGATTGAACCTACCAACTTCAAGTGGTTTTGAAATTACAGTTGGTGATCTCTATTTACAGTTCAACCCAAGAGCACCTAATATTTTTAAAGCAATTCAGTTTTTCTTTACCAGACAGAAGAAACATGTTGCTTTCATGCTGTTTAGTGTTCAAAGCCACACTTTCCTGATAACCTTGATCCTTTGGTATAGCTGAACCTAGTGGGACAGATGTGTGGGAGAGGCAAGAGAAGAAGTGTAAAGAAAACAGAAATTGAGAGGAAGCAAGAGAAAGACAAAGATTTAGTGCAGCCAGGAGCAGTCAGGTGGAAAATGGCTAAAGAAACCAAAACACAGCCTGGTACTGGTGATGACAGAGACTAAATGAACTTTATAGGTCTTGTCAAGAGAACCCACAGAAGAACCTATTCAAAGACTCAAACCAGCATCTTTTCTTAAAACATAAATAGGGCAGAAGCAGCCAATCCGTCCTTGGCAGGTAGTGTCCAGAGAGTTTATGTAACACTGTAAAAAGATAAGCACCTGTTTAAGAGCAAACTGTTATTTTTACCCAGCATGCAAACAAATCAAACACGTTCATCACAGGCTAAACCCTTTTTAGTGTCAGCGGTGAGTTCTCTTGGTGTTGCAAAGCACCATAGGGCACAAAATCACTATGGTATTTTTTGTGTTGGTTGTCAACCTGTTTGCTGGAGATTTGAAAAACAGAGGAG
This sequence comes from Drymodes brunneopygia, assembly GCA_013400955.1. Taxonomy (NCBI): domain Eukaryota; kingdom Metazoa; phylum Chordata; class Aves; order Passeriformes; family Petroicidae; genus Drymodes; species Drymodes brunneopygia. The sequence continues at coordinate 418,392 of VZTZ01008534.1, read as the reverse complement.
ACATGTAGCACAGGAAGATCTGAGCAACAATTAGCAGCCCTTAACAAAAAGCAAATCTGTGACATCCATTTTCTGTCTGAGAAAGAGACTGCAAATACTGAATTAGCAAAAATATGAAGGATGTAACTTAGCATCTGCTGGCGAGGAGAAGAGAGGAGAGGGAGAGGGAGAGGGAGAGGGAGAGGGAGAGGACAGGACATTTTGTTGCGAGGTAAGTGGAACAGGAGCAAATGTGGGTTTTTTTTAATATCTGGTATGGATTACAGTTCACCAGCTCCAGAAGACGGTTATTCAGTCTTGACCTCCCCCCAGGAATTTCTTTTGTCCATTTGGGTCACTTCACTATTATTCAAGCCTAGATTATAAAAAAGGCAGGTCTGTAAGGCTGCATTTGTTTGCTTTCTCAGCTCAACATATTAAGTGCAAGTTTATATGTATACAATATATCTTATTAGATGCTCTGTCCTGTTTTGGTCTGTTCTCTCCTGATTTATTTTGAACTCAAAGACCATAACTGTAAGCGCCTTCAAACTTACAGATACTTAGGCCACTGGGGGATGAGCAGAAAAAAAGTGAAACACAGCAACCATTACTGTCCAACTTCATTAAACTCATGCCTTGGAAGAATAAAACAAAAATGTACTGGAATTTAATCTCCTCTGAGGGAAGAAACTGAAAGCAGCACGTTTGCTAGAAACTGCGCACATTCAATCCATTAAAATTCATCAAGATATGCAAAATTTAAATGCCATCTAAAAATGGACACTGAGAAAATTTACATACATGGCTCCAAAGAAAGTACATTTGTTTGGCCATATCCTTGACCCATGACAGCACAACACAGGTAGGAAGCAGATGCTGAGAACACAGCATGCTCCCAACACTGAGGGCTGTGTGGGATGCACAGGATTCTGCCAATCTTATGGCAGGGTCCATGCTGCAGCAGTGGGGCACAAGGATGGCATAGGTTACAGTAGATACTATTGGGCATCCACAGCAGAACCTTCTCAGCATAGTTAAACTGATTTACTAATACTATTAGTATCAATATTTTCATCACTTTCTGGGTTGGAGCAAAGTAGCAGCAACTGGCACTTTCAGTTCTGCTCATCCCCTCAACAGATCCCAGTGACAAACTCAGGCACAGCAGCACCAAGAACAAAAAAAGAAACACCAGTATATGTACACTGCATTTGAAAAAGAATCTTATTCATCCTTTCTCCAGCAGTGCTGTCTTCCTGCTGCAAAACCAAACCAGGTAGGAATGCCTAAAAGAGAGATGTGCCAATTGTTTAAATCAGAACCAGAGGTGACGCTCCTTTGGGAGCTGACAAGGGCAAGCCACAACAAACTCCTGGGATTTCTGCTCCCACTGCAAAACCTGTCTGGCAAAGGGCTGTGTTGCAACATGTGCTTTTCATACAGAACACTTATTTCTGACTGTAATTTAGCCTCTTGGCAGGAGATGGTCATACATATCGAGTGAAATATCATATCCTTGCTCATCCGTATCAACCTACACATCCTAATATAATGGCAGCAGCAGAGCACACTCTCCACGGATCTCCCATGGATCACAGGACAGATTTGGTTAATCATGCCCATCTCCTCTCCATAACAGCCTGCTCCACAGGGATGTTTTCTGGCCTTTCATACTGTTGAATTGTAAAATCCAGAAGTGAAGAGGTCTCTGTGAATGTTTCTATGAAACTATTCCACTACTTCTTTTACATGAGAAGGAAAGTTAAAACCAGTGGAATATCACCAGTGCTAACTGGATGTTAAAAATAACATGTAACAGTAATGCTTATCACATATGGGAGGAGAAAGGAAAATACCTGAATTATGCTTTCAAAATTAGTACTGTCTGTTCTTAATAAAACACAAAAAAACCCAGGCCATGAGTCCACTAATCTTATCCATTCACTAAGTTCTGCACAGGAGAAAAGAGCAGATTTCCCTTGCCTTCTATTTGAGAGGGTGCTAAATTATTGAAATTCTATATTAAAATTATATTACACACTGTCTAGTGAATAATGGGACTGCAATGCGTAATGTAGAGACAGTGTAAGCTTCTCAATACATGCACATGAAATGACTTGCTGATCTAAAACACTTTCTGCCTGCCAACATGATTTCAAGAGAGCTGAGGAGAGAAAAACAAGTTGCAAAGTTATACACTAGTGATTGAATTTTGTAGTTGAAATGTATAGCTCTAAAGGCATTTTATTCACTTATTTAACATTATTCAGGCAAATAATATGCAGTGAGTTAGTAGAAGAGCAAATAAAAATTAAGATGGCTCCAGCAACTGCAAACATCTTATCTTAGCCTACTTCATACCATGTGTCACAACAATGTTATGGAGCAAGATAACTCCATTAAAACAGAGGAGTCAATGGTGATTTTGTACTCCTCTCCCAGGTATCCTCTATACCAGTATCCTCAGCCCAGTGTCTTGATAAAAAGAGAGAATGAGAGCAGATACAGCCAATGGCAATGTGTCATTGTTACAAATCCGGTTATTTTCCTGCACTGCTGAGGAGAACATGACTTTATTGACAAAATTTGAGGATGCTGCCAGCAGAAATCCAACCAAAACGATAAAGAGACTTCCTGAATATATGACTTGACTTGCCCACTGTTACAGTCAGCCTACTTTCTTTCATATGGGGAGGATATATTGTACAACATGTAAAAGTTATGGATGCTTTACAGAATCTTTTCTTTATGTAAAAATTGCACATCTGTTGAAATCTCCAGCCGTTTCACTGGGCTCCTGCTGAACTTGCTTTGCTCAGTATTCAGAATCTGTTGTCAATCAACAAATTAAATGAATGGATAAAGCATGTTCTAGGGAAAGCCCAAGGATTCACTGGTGAAATGCAGTCTTCACCAGCTGCAACTTGGCTGAGGCCAAGGGATTCATTCAGCTTTTTAAGATGTTACAAAAACAGTTCTCTTTCTTAATCCCAAAACAGAGTTCAGATCCAAGCCAGGAATTCTTTGGTGGTAGTGCGGGTTTAGTCATGACACGTGACATGTCATTGACTAACAGAAACCTCCACTGAGGTATTCCATCCCATCCCATCAACATAGAGGGACCAGCCTGGACCCTCCATTTGAAACAGGAAGCCCCAAGCAGTTACATGCATGCTGCCATACAGGCTGTTATTAGTCCAACATTGCCAGTGATGTTACCATAAAACTTCTGGGTTTGTATACTGTGTTTGTTGGCATCCTTGTGCACTCAGTTACTGCATGGCTCAGGGAGGCAGTTTGGACATGCTGTCACATGCCAAGATGCAGAAAATCAGTTCTAGTTCCTGAACAATAGCCCTTATCATGGAGAAGGTCATGAAATGCAACTGGCTACTGTGGGGACTGGGGACCTTGAAGGCAGATTCCCCCAAAAGGTCAAGAGTGTTAAAGATATCCAAGAAGGCTCTCAGACCTACTGGTCTGCTTCCCTACAGTATACTAAGCTATGTTGCAGCTGACCTCAGTACCAGTATTCAGAGCAGGATTTAAGCTATGACAGGCATAAGAGCTCTGCAAGAGCAGTGCTTATCCTCACGTTGCAGGACAGCCCAGTTCTGGCAGATTTGTCAGAGAAATAGCTCAAGGAAAAATATCCTTGTCATGCTGCCAGTGCCAGTGTTAAACTAGGTTAATTGTCAGAGAGATGCGGAGGTCGGCCAAACTTGCAGCATACGGCCTGTGTGGCTTAATGTCAGACAAGAAACGAGAGTCTGCTGCTTGTGAGTAATCACCGACCTCCTGCAGCTCCCACCACCTCATTCCTTCCTCCTCCCCCACCAGACCTTCGGAGCTTTTCCCTCTTTGGTCCCCTTTCCAAAGTGGATTGCCTGTTGTGAAAGAGCTTCCAAGTGGGGTGAAGGTTTGACCCCTCCATGCTCCTGTTACATGGGCCAGGCATGTAAGCACCATTCTTTTGAGCAACTTGCAGAAAAAAATCAAACATAATTGAGACATAAATCATTCGTGAAAAGAAACCTTTCTGCCAACTGTAATTGTTGCATTCCATCCTGGCAGAGTTTTAGATCTTTTTTGGCTGGCTCAGGTTTTACTTTTGGCAACAAAATGTGTTTGTTGAGATTGACACTGGCCAATGTCAGCCTTTTGCAAAGGTGTAAGAAGCCTTCAGAAAATAATCCAGAACAATAAAAGGTGTAATACTGATCTCAAGTGTGTGTAGGTAGCTCTGAATGGAGTAAATGTTACATTCTTGCATTCATAGAAGGAAATGATGGAGCGTCTTTCTCAACCTAGAACTAAAATGCCAATTTTCCTTACATACAAAATTCCCAGGCAGAACCAACAAATTCTTAATACTCTTATGGGGTTTTTGGTTTCTGGAGCTGTCCCAGACAAATTTATTTCTGCACCTAGAATCACAGTGCTGGGGAAAAAAATGCTAACCAGTAACACTTTATCATACCACAAAAACTCAGCACTCTCTAACCTGTGCTGAGAAGCCAGGATGGATGTGCTGGTGGGGAAAGGTACCATCTCTGGGAGAGGGTGGCAGAAGGTGGGGCAGAGACCCAGACCCCACTGTGCTGCTAAGGAACACAGTTAAACTTTGGCCAAAGAGTGACCAGACCCCAACATTTGCAGTCAATTAAATGACAACTTTCTGCTGCACTCCTATGCTAACATAAAACACTCTTGAATACAACACAATATATTTAGAAAATTCAATATGGGCACTTCAATACTAAAGTTTAGATTACAAATATTTTTGTACTTTTAATAGTACAAAATAATACAGCATATTTGCAGTTCACATACTTGAGATTCTACCTGGGGGCTTTCTGGCCTAATTGGTACTAACATTTCAAGCTTTCCTATGCAAATCTAAAGGCTGGAAATACAAAGGAGCACAATAGAGGCAGGACCAGGGCATGAAAGAGCAGGGAAATAATCAAAGGTAAGGACCAGAAGAGGTATGAAGCAGAGAACAGAAGTAGAAGGGTAAGGGAGAGGGCTGGTGGAGAGGGGTCAGACAAACTGCAGTGAGGGACTCGGCTGAGAAAGGGACACTAGTAGGTCTTTGCTGGAGATTCCGGGGGAGAGATCAGAATTTTGAAGAAAAACCAACTCCATGTTTGACCTCTTTGAGAAGATGTAGCATAGGGATGAAGTTAATGGTAGCCCTTCATGCACTCATGACTTTCTGTTTCAATTCAGTTCTGCTTTCCAAGAGACATACAATTCTAACATCCTGGAAAAGATCCTCTGAATTTTATCTCATTGTGCTTTGTCCTGCCTATTTAACGCAGATATCCTAAACATTTCATTCACATTTTCATTCAAGAATATTTCCATGCAAGCCTTGCTTTCCAGCACTTTCAGTTTGAATTAGCCTCACAGTTTAGCTTTGACACAGATTTCCATAAACACAGCTTTGCACAGAGTAAGGAGGCTAGCACGTGGCTTTTGCAGTGGACTAACACATGAGCCCAAAAGGTGCTCCAGGCTTACCAATTTTGTCATGAGCAATGCATGTCCTGTGCTCCTCAGCCTCTGTGTGGCTAATTTCAAAAGGACAGACTTGAAGCCAGACACAAGTTTCCCCACTGAGTTGAACAGAAATTAAACAAGTTGGCTTCACAGTTAAGCTTAGCACTGTAAGGGGGCTGGGAGAGTGCACCTCATCATTTTTACCATAAAAAAGATGTGTTCAATGGCACTAGAAGACAGCTGGCACCTGCATCTCTTCTTTTTAAATTGAATAAAGAGAGAAACTAGATTTTACTGGTTATTCCAGCCCAAAGTGCTGTTTTGAAATTTAAGAGAGTAGTTATTGTATAAAAGTTATACGAGGAAACTTGATCCATTTAATTGGTGAGATTCCTTTGACTGTTTGATGCAAAACTCAAGAAGGGTAAGAGAAAAAAATGTACTTTTTTCACACGTGGGAGTAGGTTGTGCATTTTCATCTAACAAACAAAAGATTTTAAAAAACAATGGCTTGATTTAGATTACTGGGATAGATCTAGCTGATGTATTACCAGCAGGGACTAAGGCCAGGAGCTGTTTAATCCTTTGAGAGAAAGAGTGCCAACAAGAGTGGCTGCCAAGGACTCCCAAGAGCTCGACCTGTGCTGAGCACACGCAATGCCCAGCACTGTCCTGGGCACTTGCTCGGTCAGCATGGCCACGTGCTGAATTGGGATTAGGTTGAAAACCACCCCACACTTTCACGTGATTGATGTCCTTAGGGAGACAAGGTGAGGTTATTTACTGCCTAGTCTTGCAACCTCCTTCCCCTCAATTTTATTTCTAAGTGGTTCTTTAAGCTAAAGGTGCAGAAAATCCTGCTATCAAGAATACCCTGCTGCAAAGCTCATCTATGAAGTGAGAGGGATAGCAATGGTGTGAGCAGTGCTACCAGGTCATCACACTCAGGAAAGCCTCCTAGAGTGACCACAGGCTGCCTCTCCATTCACATACCTTGTTTTTAACTGGAGGGAATAACGTACCACAACTCAAAAGAATACTGGGGCAAGTATTTCCTTTTTGAAGATATGTCAAGTAAGAAAGAAAGAGAGCAGATGCCTTTCAAATAGTCTTTATGGGGACATAAAGGAGAAGGCATGGACCCTGGGTCCTCAACACCCATATAGACCCTTACAATGGTAAGAGATATTGGACTGGTATGGCTACATCCCACCATCTCCCAGAGATTCCCCAAGGAAGATCTCACAGGTTTCTCTTGTTCTTCTGTCAGATGTTTCCATGGGCTTCTCCTCAAGAGGGAGAACCCTGGCTTACCACACACTGCTCCTTATGATTTGGCAAAGAGCAAGTGCAGGAACAACATCTGTGTCAAGATCTTTGCTAAGGGAAGGACAACAGTGTCCAGGGAAGTGGCTGTAGTTCAGATGACAAATCAGGGGACATATATTTGCTTCCTGGGAATACCTGTAATTATCAGACTGCTAATAGAAAGCTAAAAATACTGGTACCCAACTTCTATCCAATAAAGTGCCACTACAGCATATCCACACACCTCTCTTTCCTATCTGTGAGGCACCCAGCTGAAGTGCAAAGATCTGACACAGCCTTTCCCCAACTTCATTTCCCTCCTCAAATCTCCTAAAATCTCTTTATTTCTTAGCTGGATTCCAGTGCTTGCCTCTCCAGATGGGTTTTGTGCTATACTATAATCCCTATTCCCCAAGCAGCTCGTTCCACATTTAGGAACAAAAATGCCCTGGAACTAAAGCAAACCTCAGCAATGCAATATAAATAACATAACCTTTGAACAGAGTAGAAGGGAAGGAATGGATTTTGTGAGAATGAGGGCAGTCTGCATCCCAGTGCCCTTATTCTTCCTCTTGTGCCAGCACCAGCAATGGTAACTGCATTCCTCACTGTCCTCCAGCTCTTTCCTTGTTGCTAGCAAACCCAGCATCCCACTCTTCCTCCTCAACTGGTATCTCTGGTGGCTGACAGCCAAGAAAATAATGAGTCCTGACTGAGGCCAGTATTTGTACTGGCCAGCAACCAAAGATAGTGTGATAATGAAAAAAATGCTTTCTGCCTACTATGATCTAGTTTTGAGCCATGGTGCAAAGTCATCAGACACACTACACACAGCAGGGACTCTTCAGTTGGCTATGGGGAAAGATTTAAGAAGCTGCTTGTCTGGGGTACAAAAATTCTGTGGCAGTTAACCTGTGCCCTCAGGTGTCAGGCTGTCCTGGACCCCAGTGGCTATGCTGTTTCAATCATAAAACTTCGCATTAAAAATGTCCAAGTGCCCAAGCAACAGAAGTAGCAACCTGTAGGTCATAACATTTGTACAAACTGAGTAAACAGGACTGAAAACAGTATTTGTCTTTTTTTTTCGACTGCTGTTATTAGAAAGGACCTTGAATCCATCCCACAGATTAGTATATCAATGTCTTGTGCAGCATCCAGCAGCAGCCAAAGGCACTGCATACACATAGAGAAGGAGAAATTCCTGAAAGGAGGTCGAACTGCCTGGTGCCCTTGTGGATTGTGTCAGTCCCAGTAAATCCCACTTTCTGTTGCCCTGGCCAGAAACAGAGTGGTGTGGGAGGCCCTGAGCACTGGCTCCTGGCAGCAGGATGCCAGATAGTATCCAGGGCTGAGCACTGGAGAGGGGATGTGCACCTCCCATTGCTGACAACTGAAGATGCACGTCCAAGCCCCAGCCCACACCCACTTCATTAACAACTGCTGACATCCAGCGCGACTAACATCTCTGTGGGTTAGAAGGCTAAATTAATAAGAGATGAATAGCTACCGTACATCATAACCCTTTATCCTGGGAGAATCAGTGAACCTGAATTCCCCAAGAAAAGCAAGTAGGCTGCATCTGTGCCCGTGCTCTGATTAATCTCATTGGTTTGTTTTCCTGGAAACTAGATGTCCCAGATGCCATTGTTTTCATTATAAGTGTTCATCTGCCCTGCTTTGAGCTTGATTGCTCCTGTAGCTTGCTTGGCTTAACTGTTTTTTGGTTTTTTGTTGTTTGTGTTTTGTTTTGTTTTTTTTTTTTAAATTACCATTCTTAAAATGCCAGTAAATTAAAATGAGGACATAGCTGCAACCCTCAACACTAGATTTGTTAAATGTTTAAACAATGTTAACACCTACAGCATGCAGAAATCCTAAGCTGTTGTATGCAGTGTGACTAAATTATTAATAGTTGCCATGCACATCACACAAGAATTTTAAAAGGGGACTTTGTGTTCCTGCAAAACACTGATATTTTTGTCTGATAGTAGAGATAAAATTTGAAAATTAGTCCCTTTGGTACTAATCACCACTATTACCAAAACATTCCCACTGTAGGCATAATACAGTCAGTTTTCATTTTTGAGAGAATTAGACATTTCATTCATTATCTTAATGAAGATCTTGAAAGTTTACGATTTGTAAAAATACAAACAACACATAATTAATGAAAACACAGTGAAACAAATATCTATTTCTAGTCATAAAAGCTCCACTATCTAGTACAATAACATTCAAGCACAAATTAAAGTAGTAACATTTACAGAAGATACCACAGAATATCTGTTTTATGGGTTGGAAAGATCAGCTATGGGGTTGTTTGAGGTGGGCTTTTTAACAACATGAAGATATATGAATGGATTGCTACAGTTAAATTTGCTTTACAGAGAAAATAACATTCTGCTGTGGGCAAAACCAGAAATATGGGAAAATTCTCTTCTGTCTCAAGTGAATTATTTCTGGTGAAAGGCTTTTCAGCGTTTTGCTACAGGCATGCAGCTTTACACACAGAACATTATGCATGTACACAGAGAGTGTTCTACTGGGGGTGCCTATCCTGATGCCCTCCCCTTTATCTAGCTCCCTACAAGGCTATTTACAGGAAATAAAGGAAAAACACAGATTTGGAAATGGAAATAAACCCCAAACTAACAATCAGCTAAAACATCAGCACAGAAAAACAAGTTGATAAAGAAAAAAGCAGCGACACTCAGTACGTCTCAGCTGCTTCCAAAGCAGAAAGCAATGGGGACGTACTGCTATTATTAGCCCTCTGGATGGGAAGCAGCACGGTGTGAAGCTGTTGGCAAGGCGTTGCAGGATTTTCTTTGCACGTATGCACAGGCACAGACACACAGGCAGACAGACCCCCGAAAACGCTCATGGTGAGCCCCTTCCCGCCACTCAGGTGAGACAGACAGACAGAGAGCACGACGCCAGCGCGACCGTGCGTACTCACAGCTCGGAGTACAAGAAGTGCAGGTTGCCCACATTGTCTATGTAGTTTGCAGGACTTAGCCAAGGTAGGACCAGTAACAGGAGAGCCTTCATTTTCAGTGCAGTGCTGACACTGCTGATAGGTTTCCTCCTTCCCACCGTCTCTCTGTGCTGGTGGGACACACAACGAGAAGCTTTCGTGCCAAGCCCCTTCTAAGCAAGCCTTTCCATTTCAACGCAATGGTAGCACATTATGAATCGAGCTTAAATCCCTTAAACGAAGCTACACTGCAAAAATCATTGACCTGTAAGAGGATTACTCGATCTGACTCTCGGATGGGTAGATGTGAGGGTTTAGGGACAGCACAGCGTGGTTGGCGAGACAGTGACTTATGCTGCAGAGGAGAGCGATGCTCGGGGAAGAGACCTGCCTCCTGCAGGATTCAGAGTGGTTCTTCAGAGGCAGCTGGTATGTTTACATCACTGCCCACAAGCAGATAGGTTACGAGCTAAACTGCATCACGGAAGGGTGTAGCTGTCTGACAAAGGGGGAAAAAATGCCCCCCGTGGAGTCTTGTAGCTGGTAATATCAGAAGACCACACCTTTTTAAAGTAAAACACTGCAAAAGATCACAGCCAACTGCTGGCTGTTTGCATCTCAGTCTGAATTCCCCAAATCCAGTCAGATGTTTTTGTACAAACATAAATCATGTAATAATCCAAGGACATGTCTCTTCTCAGGGTTTTTTTGAGGGATGCAAGAGAAAACATTTTAAATAAGGATGCTTTCAGTGGACTGCTCCATGGTAACCGGTGTTTATAAAAAAAATGGTAAAGTTCTCTCATCAATTACAAAGCATAAAACAGCTAGCTCACCTTGTCCCATCAGTGACCTCATCTCTGACTGGGGCAAACTTTCGTTTTCTCTCTGAGAACCAGGACTGGTCTGAACCTGAATAATGCAAGAAATGTGAGGGCTGCTGACCACCCTGATGACCCCAGCAGAATCTACTTTAATTTATTCACTGAGAACACAATAATGTTCTGTGGAGATTTCAGGTGGGCTCTGAACTGTTCTCACTACAGACACCAAATATTTATGATTATTACTGCTTTTGTTTTATTAGTAAAATCACACATTTCCCCGCCCCTCCATTGATTCATCAGAGTTAAAGAGAACAGCATCAGCTCAGTTTAATCTGTCCATGGGCATGACAGAGCACAATGCCCTCCTCTTTGCCATTAATTGGAGATAGGATGGCAAGAGAGGTTTCTGCATTTCCAGCAATTAAATTAGGCAGAGGCATAAGATACCTTAGGTGATAATTACTTAATGCTGTGCTTAAAAAAACAAATAAAAGTACTGTTCAGTGTCTGTAAACACAAGGATGTAGAAGTCCACCTTTAGGGATCACTCAGAATGTTCCCTCCTATTTCTTCCCTCAAATGGGAATGCTAATGAGGTGGCACTACCTATCCCCTGTAAAGCTGAAATCCCCAATAGCAGAAGTTCCCTGTAGTTTCCCATTCTCCTGTCTCTGCCCTTTGGCCTGAAGTTAACTCAGCCCTCCCAGCCATTCTGAGGAAGGAAAATCCATGTCATGATTAGCAAAGAACCAAATGTCCAGCCTATGTAGCAATGCTTTGTACTTCACTACCTTAGAGGCTTTAGGGCAGGAAGACCCTACTGCATCTCTCCAGTCTTCTGCTCCTGGGGTTTGCAAACCTGGGACCTGGTGCAGGGAACCTGACACAGGTAAGATGGAACAGCAAGAGATGTTATCAAGACAATTCTTTCTATCTCTGCTTGGGCTCAGGCCAAGCAGGCCAGAAGCACAGGATCTTGAAGATCCTGAGGGGAAGATCCAGGCCACTGATATTCAGCAGTAAGTGCTAGCATAAACTAGACAGGCTTTTATAGGACCAAATAATGGTTTATAGCACTGCAATTCTGTAAGATATGTAGTGAAGGGTACCTTTACTACCACCTTAAGGAAAAGAAACTAACACACTGGAGTGACTTGCACATATCCACATAGGAGAATCAACACCAGAAATCAGAAGTTGTGCCAGCTGTGTGGCTTCCATGTAAAAAACAATATTCCAGTTTGCTTATTTATTGGGGGTTGGGGATGAATTGGGAAAGGGTGTCCTGCTAATTTTATGGCCACAGCATCATCATGTCAAAAAAAGGAAGACAAACAGGAAGGTCTGAATCACATTAAATTCAGCTGTATATATAGCAAAGGGAAAGGGCATTTGCATTAGGAGTTCAAGATTTTGTGGTTGGAATCTGTAGAGAAACATAAATTCAGTGACAGCAGCTCACAGAAGACTAACAGTCCCCTTACCTATGTTTCTGTTGAAATTAACATTTGAGGCCTGTTAGAGAAGTACTGACCTAAGACAGAAAATTATGAGTAACTTTGTTATTTTGTCCCCCTAGCTGCGCACAGTGGAACTCCCAGAGCACTGGTGGCCTGGTCTGGGGCCTGCTGCCACTGCCTCTTGCACCATGAGCCAGAAGCACCCTCACGGGGAAAGTCAGGTCCAGAAATGTGGGGACAAGGGCACCCAAATCCACAAACACCAAACCTTCAGCATGTTAAAAATGGTCTCATGACCTTCGCAAGGAATCAATAAACCCATTGCTAATGGGCTTTTTGGGGATTTTTTTGTTTTAGTAATGCAAAATCATCACCTATTTGGCTGGTTAGGACACAATAACTTCAATAAATATCTTCAAGTGAATAAATTCCTCGTGAGAATCCAGGTGCTTCAGGAAATGAAGTCTGCAGTGCATATGAGGAGGTGTTTGAATGGCAGGCTGCAGAGCCATTTCCGGCTGTAGGCTCGCAGACTGTGAAGTGTGCAGTGTGTGAACATACCTCCCCTCTCTGGCTTACCAGCCTGCTCACCAGCAATGCTCTGGCCCTCAGTACTGCCATGTCTGTGCAGGAACAGACCTGAGGTGCTGTGACGCAGACTATGCCAAAGCCTTTGTCTTCTGTCAGAAATCACAGCCTTGAAAGTACCTCTTCACTCCTCTGCCTTCCTTACAAAAGGCAGAACATGCAAGACAAAAGCAGCAGCACATACTTTTACTCCGTAAAACATAGAGTCATTCAGTTCTGTCCTTGCAAAGGAACCAAACTGCTCCCTGGCGTGGTCTCTCCCAGAGGCAAGATGGAGGGTGTCCTGGCTACCAGGAGGGATAAGGCTGGAGTGGGAATCCAGCCAGGGTGCTCTTCCAGGCTCTGTCTCCCTGTGAGCCCCATGGTGCCCTGGTTAAGTGCTCACCTGGAAGAAAGGAGCACTCAGGTTCTAAGACCAATACCAAACTGGAATATTTTCTGCTCTACTTCTCATATAGGTCATTTGTGATTCAAGAAAGGTTTGAAGAAAGGGCAATTATAAAACCCTTAATGTGCTATTAAAATATTTATAATAGCTCAGATTCCCAAAACTCACAGATCTCTTTGGACTACATACACACTGTCATTGTGCAGCTAACCATAAGGTATTCACCGAGAACTGCTAACGATAGCATGAAGTAACTTAGATGCATTTGAGTCTAAAAGAAGAGTAAGATATAGCCTATCTTGGACTATAAGTGAACTAAATTCAGCTCTAAATTAATGATAGTGGAGGTGTTCATTGGGAGTGAAATCAACAACTCTTTCTTTATGTTAACTGTCTATTTTGATCTGTATTAATTGAAGATATTTTTCCTCTACTCAAAAAAAAAAAAAAAAGAATGAAAAAAGGTCTATCAACAACAACTTACTGGGTTTGGAAATGCTGTTCAAGGTGGCCCCGTTGTACGACCTCTGAGCAGTGTTCTGTGAAAGGGCAGCTAACCATTAGCTTATCCAGGAGGTTATTCACTAGTATGCTGGACTTCCTGCACGTCTGGAGAATCACAAGCTTGCGGTCCATGGGGCAGAAGTCTTTTTCCACAAGGAAGTTTGTAAGGCAGGATGTGCAGAAGGTGTGACCACAGAGCGTGTCTAATGGCTGAAGCAAAGGTTGCAGGCAAATGTGGCATATCAGATCATCATCTACTTCTTCGGTGTAGCTGTACAAGTGGTTTTCTTCTGGTAAATGTGCTTGGCCGCAGGTGACACAGAGTGGCAGGGAGCTATCCTCCATTTCTTCTTCTTTCTGGCTCATAATCAGAACTGATGCAATTCAAAAAGGGGGCAGGTGGGGATACCCAACCCGTTTTCTATTTGTGAGAGCCGTAGCAAGGCTTGTGTGCCATCAGATCTGTGGGGAGGAAAGCCAAAGGATTATGTTCTGGGTTGTGTTTTCTTACCATACTCGCAGTATGTATCTGGATATGAAGTACTATATCAGGTATTAGGAAAGGATTGTGTCTTCGGGGTGGGAGAGTAAAGCAAAGAAGGGGGGGCAGAAAAAAAGGAGACACTTAGCTCCAGGGACTTATTTTCTCATAAATCTAGCTCAATTTACACAGTTACTCTCATTGTAAAGAAAGATATCAAGATAGGGAGAAATACTACCGGCATTTAATGGTTGAAAACCTTAAATTAGCATATTATTGCAGTTCCAGTCAGATGATTTTGTGGCCACATTACTTCTGCCAGAAAAGTAGCATTGTGTGTGGGCAAACATTGCAAGACTGTCTGCATAAACACAGGTAAGAGTAAAGGTTGCTGGCCAAGTTGCCTGCTCAGCACAGCATGGGAGAGCAGTAGTTTCACCTAATACACACAAGCATACAAACACTGTATGTGTAGCCAGAGGAAGGGTGATTTGGGTTGTGAGAATTTAGAGCTTGTGACCCTGTAGACCATTCTCATACCACAGCAGCAATGGACCTGGACCCCTGCATTCAAAGTTTGCCTGCCTGAAGTCAAACAGTTATAGCCATCTGCACCAGCATAATCAGTTCAAAACTTCATTTGCTCTTCAAAGCACCAACCACCTCACATGCTGAAGTCCACAGCACAATATTGAGTAGCTCAAAAGAAGGCCTATTTCCTTTATAATTTGTAATACAGAAACGCAGTATGACCCTAACTACAAACCCAATTATCTCTGTCCACAACACCTGCCTGCTGGTATTTTAAAGATGCAAACTCTGTGGGTGGCAGCAAAATTGAAGAGTAATTTGTAGTTTTTACTTGATGAACCCCAACTTCTTGTTGGAGCACTTATGTCTCATTACTTCTATGCTTATTTTGATATACCACTCTGAAAACAAACATGAAGATATAAAATATGCAATGGCCTAATTACTGCTCTTGCTTGAAAATGTAAATCTTATTTCCTGCTCTGCCTTAACACTCTACCCTTGCTTTCAGCTTGACTTAATTTGCTGAGACAATGTGTCAGCCTCAGACACCCATATCTGAGGGCAAATGAGGGAAAGAATAATAAGAAAAATCTGACTCTGACAGAGCATATTTTCATATAAATAAACCCTTATTTTTATGCAAAGCTCATGGGCTCTAAACCTGAGAACTTAAACTTTAACGTAGCAGGATTTTTTTCTGACATGAAGGTAAAATAATAGCCCCACTAACTCTAACCAGATGTTTAAATGTCAAACATTCTCTTCAATGCTTTGCTAGATCCTATTCTTATGAAGCAATTATGTTAAGTGCCTGTTTTTGCTTGCAAGAGAGAGTTCTGCATAAGCTCTGTCTCCTGATTAGCAGTAGCTTCACTGGAATTAAAATCATTGCCTGTTAGAACCCTTGCAACTGAGTCAAATATTTCCTTTTGTAAAAATATTCACCAGAGCTTTATGAAAAGCTCTTTGTGAAGAAACAAACATCTCTCCATAGTGTAGGCAGCTACTCCACCTGTTACCTTAGTACAGGAATTATTATTTAGTTCTACTAAGGTGACACAGAGCAAAATGAAATGAGATAAAAAATTATCAGAGGCTGTGGTGGAGACTATTTGGGCACTGTGAGTGGCTCCTGAAGGAAGCTCTTGGATAACTTCTAGATGAAGTGGGGTGGCTGTGAGCAGGTGTCCAGCTGCTTTTCACATCCCTCGCTCATGGAGGGAGCCGATCTCAAGTCAACAGGACTGCTTGCAAGAATGGCAACACATGGCTCGGGAACTTGCATGCTTTTTAAAATAGATGTAAAATGAATTAGAAACCAATAAAGCATGACAAAAATAGCACTGTGTTACAAACTTTGTTTTCTCTTACACTTTCAGAATACCTTGCACCTGGGGAAACCCCATGCTGTTTCTCCACTCCCCTGCATGTCCTCTTGTACCACCACATGCAGGTACATCCACATGGGTGCTCGCCCCATGCACCACACACCAGAACACAGCCAACTCCAATGCTTTGCTGCCTCATGGATGTTCTCAAGGACAGAATTATTGCTACTTGCTGGCAGGAGACCCAACATACAGCTCCCATCAGCAAACCTGAAAGCTAAAGCCAAAGCTCTGCTCTGAGGAAAGAGCAGCCCCCAGGAACAGGAACACAGGCATCTGAGCCACCCCTTCCCAACCCTGTGCCCTAACCCTGAAAGTACCTCTCCTCCACTTCCACATGTACAACACATCAAGGCCCCTGGTACAAATTAGGTACAGCTGGAAACAGTACTACAGCTCCAAATCTACTTCAATTATTTTAGCAATGACAACAGAGAAAGAGAGGCATCACTGCCCTAAGGCTATGTTCTGCTGCGGCAAAAATGATGACAGAAGCCCCAGAGGAGACAAAGTCTGACTGTCCTGGCCATGTTACAGATACTCTTTATGAACCTGACATACTAATAATGCAATGCTAGTGGAAAAGGGCAGGTGTAGGGAGTTGTACCTGAATTTTACAATGTTTGCATAAATTACAAATACTTGCTACAGCAAGGGGAAACAAAACTATCCATATTAATTAGTAACAGGCACTGAATTTTTAGAACTTAAGTCCTATGACCTCTATTATTTGGAAAATTTTGACTACATAATAATATAAATTCTGAAAAAAAACCCATCTTAGTCCCTTCTGGCTAACCTGGTCCACATCCACCATGAACCTTCATGAACTGCTGGACATACCAAGCAATGGAATGATTGCCATCTTTGGGAAGTGATTATACCACCAAAAGAATTAGCATGGAGCACATGTGATGGAGCTGTTGCACAGATTCAGTCAGAGGCAGATGTTCTTTGCAATGTTTGCAGTCATTTGTATTTATAACATTTATGTGCTGTCATATAATAGCTACATAATTAGTATCATGTCCTTTTAGGAAGCTAAGAGTCTGAATTCCTCTTGAACGTTGTAGAAGAGAGGGGAGAAGGGATTTAAATATGACCTATTGATTACTAGCTCATATTTCTACTCCTTCCATTACCTATAAATAAAAAACAAAAATACACTTCGAGCAAGAAAACCTGTACAGGTAGATGGTAAACTACAGTGAAATAGAAAAGGTAATTATTTCCTGGCTGAACCTCTACTCTTCAAACCCCATCCTTGACGGAGGAAGAGGCAGGGGAAAGAGAGGGGAGGAAACCTGTGTTCATTTGAGTTGGTGTCAGCCACCACTGGCAGCCTCAGCGGGACATGGATATCACCTTGGCAGTCTCATGCTTCTTGTAGTCAGAGCCATATTGACAAAGAGTGGTTCTTGCAAGGATGATTGGCAGGAGAAGCATTTAGAGGAGGTGGTGGTGCCATGCCGAAGCAGACATCACCAGCATTTGCTGCTTCCCTGCTGTGCAGGAAGTTTTCAACAAATCAGGTGCCAGATTTAGCATAGTTTTACAGCACCTAGCACAGATTGGCTTGGATAAAGAAAATCAAATACTGATTTGCAAGAATGTTACAGGGTTGTGACACTGCAGTCAACCAAGTCCAAGGCAGAGACATGAAGCACAAGAATACAGTGCAAATGATGAAGGGAGAACATTGTTTCCTGGATCTCCATATTGCCAAATTTTCAGCCACAAGCTGCAATGACAATGGTCACATCAGGGCATAAAATAACCCTAGGCCTGTCACCATAGTGAAAACCACTATCATGATGACACATCTTTTAAAAAGTTACCCAACAGGATGCACTGTTTTGAAGGAGTTTACATCTTACTGGTCTGCACCACTTAGGAATTTGCTGCCACCAGAAGCATTTAAGAGGATAACAGAACAAACCCACACAAAAAGTCTGGACAGTAAACATGGAGAGTAGGTAGAGAGAATGCCTTTCATCTCCTTGCAATAACAAGCCCATGGTTGTCCCATCGCAGTGAAGCATTTAATCAGTCTTAAGCTTAAATACTGACTTACCACCACAGTTGAACTGGCAGCAGTGTAGCAAGAAGAGGGCAGAACCAAGAAGAGTGGCAGAGCCCCACTGCCTCTGCCCACCCACTGTCAAATATTAATCCAGCAGTTCAGGAGGCTGCACATAGAAGTAGCTTAGCACAAAATAGAAAAAAATTCAGGTAGCAAAAAAATTAGTAACAAAAGCTAAAAGAAAAACAATTAAGTGATGAAAGATATTGAGGAAGTGGCTATCACAGAAAGAATAAAACAGATGCCTAAAGGTCAGAGAAACAGTGACATGGAGCCTGGAGGGGCAGCTACAGGCTTAAATCACAAATGGAGAAAGATAAGCCAGTGAGCAGACATCACTGGAAAACAGAGAAGCAAAACAGATGAGCTGCAGAACAGTAAGAGGAATTTAGCTCCAGTAGTTCTGAAGTAGTATGGCTTGCTGGTAATGAAATCTTCAGTCAATGGTGAGGATGGCCAGCACGTGTAAAGAAAATGGATTCTAAATAGTACGGTAAGGTTGAGAAATATTAGTTGGGTTTGGGTTTGGTTTAGCTTGGTTTTCTCTCTGTGTTTAAGGGACACATTTTATTAATGCTCCCATTTTATACACACTCAAAACATGTATATAACAAATCTTGTATCTGCTGATAAAAACAGATGCCTTTTCACACCCTGTTTCTCTGCTGTGCAATGTGTAGAAGATGGAGGTTCTATTGACAGAGCTGTTGTGCTCTTAGCTAAATTATGACAGCAAAGTCATTCTGCATCCTTCCTCCAGTCCCAGCGTGGTTTGTTATCTCCTACAAATGTGCATCTCTGAGTACTCACATCCATCCATTTACGTGGGTCAGCAATACACCATATGGCCCAAGGGGCTTGTAAGGAAACTGCTTTGCCACAGCAGCATTCACAGCTGCCAGGTAAGGGTAGGAGCTCCTTATTCTTCCAGAGTTGCTTTTACCTGGCCTTCCTTTCACCACACTAGCTGAGAGCATGCTGCAGCTGATACCTGCCTTTCTTGACAATCAGTTTCTTTGCTGAGGGCTTGGGGACTGCCATCTTGCCTGTTCATATTAAAAAATATCCACAACAAATTGCTAGGAGGCTCAACAGCTTTCACAGTTACAGAATTAGCTCTTTAATGAAGCCTCAGCCCAGCTGCCACTGGCTAGATGTGGGCAGGATATGAGGTATGGGCATTGTCCCCATCTAGTGGCTCACCCACACTGGGGAGAAGAGTGGATCATGGCTAGGAGGGAACAGAGGTCCTCCTTCATCCTCTCAAGCAAAAGCACACAGCCCTCTGGTTTTGCAGGGTCAGCTGTGACCTTACTGCTCCTGATAGAATCTGGGTTGCAAGATCACATCACTTATTTCATATTCAGTGTTTTATAATGAAGTATCAGGTTGAATGCTTTTAGAAAACCATTTGCCATTAGTAAAATGGCAAATGTTTTAACTTCCTATCTTTCATCAAACTGTCTTCCCTGGTAACAGCCTCCCAGGTTTCCTATTAGTGTGGTTTGTACCAATTGCTTCTTCCCAACTGAAGTTTTTGTAGATTACACTGACTTTACATTTCAAGGTGATACTATACAACAGCTGTGGAGAATATTGTAGAGTGATCCTTACTTCAATAATATGTATTATACAGTATTTTAGATTCAAAAAGACAGTGATTTACATTTCAAAGACCTGGCTATAAAATACCATGTAATAATTTGCACCAATCTTGTCATAGCTGCACTAAAGGCCAAAGGGGTGAGTCAGTTTGCCTAGCCTTGAAACTTTGTTCGAAGGAAGATTATAAAACACTAAGGTACCTAAAACCTTATCATCATGCCTTCTGACCAGAATTCCTCCTACTTATGACCTACTCTCTCTTTTTTTTCCTGCCTTTCCACTTATTTTTAAATCTATTCTGACTAAAGAAGAATCTCAACATTTTCCTTCTGCCTGATGTGTAATTAGATGGAGATTTGTTATGGGCAGAGGCAAGAAGCATACCTCCAGGTAAAAAGACAGTAGCTGGAGGAGAGTTGGGGATCCCGGAGATATCAATTTAGCAGGTAAAAATTCAGCTTCACTTTTAAGGTGATAGGAAAGACTGTTAGAACTGGCCCTTAGGAGAGAATAATTGTATTTAAAAGTTCAGTACATCAGTACAGAACATCTCTGAGACAACAAACAGGAGCTTCAAAACCTCTTCTCTGCCTAGGCCCCGTTTTAAGACAGCTGGTTTTTCAAAGTTATTATTAGTTAAAAAGTCCTCCTCAGAGCTTATAACAATCAAAGTACTTTGCAGAGCCTTTAGTGATGAAAGGCATTTCCAACTGAATAGAAAAATCCAATGGTACAGTACAGTAGGTGAATAACCCCAACTTTTTAAGTTCTGGCTCAAGCTGTGAGACCTAACAGCAATGTCATACTGTGCCTGCATGCAAAATAACTTCTAAAACCAGAACCAGACTGTTTGAAAAAAATTATTTTCTCTGTGGCTCACGCTGGAATTTACAGAATAAACCAATGTTGGAAATTTTTTTTTGTTGTGGAACTACGTAGCTGAAATGCCTGTTAGGAATGTATGGAAATATATTCTGCTTTTTCATCTGTCTGTCTCTCACACGCCCACACAAATCTGAATTGCTCTCTCTGACGATTTCATGGATACAAAACTTTACTCAGCATGTTAAAATGAAAAAAAAAAAAAATCAGCCCACAAGTACTGACAATATTAGGAACATCTGGACAAGATCTGAGTGAAGAGAAGATATGAGTAAGACAGTACATATCTGGCAGATTAAGTATTCCTTACTATAAGGAATATGTCCTAGGAATTAACTCACCTTAGTAGAAAGTAATACTTCCAAGAAGACTTGTTGCTGGCATGTCTAGTTGTCAAATACTCTGAAGGTTAAGGTAGTAACTTCTGTTTCTTGCTTTTTTCAAAGTTCAGTAAACCCAGACTTGGACCAACAGCTTATTACAGAACTTCAAGCTCAGACTCCAAGTGCAAAGATGGGCAGGCTGTGGGTAACTGCTTCCCAAAGGCACATGGTCTACGTGCTCAAAGGAAGTCAATCATGTGGCCAGAGCAAGGCTATGTGAGCAATTACGATTGACTCCTCAAGGGCTTCCTAAACATATTCTCATCCTAATTGACATAATAAATGCCATTGGCATTTCACATACTAAATTATAAAATAGCATGGCTAGTTATGTAACAAGAGGTGCGCTACCACTCCAATTTGGCTGATTGCTCTGTCTGACTTTGCCAAGACTGGCAGCCTCACAAATACCACAGGCTTGCTTTCAGCCATTTGAGCAGATGACAGAACTGTATTTTTGTGGCTGGACAACCACGTGCCCCAGCTGCCTTCCAAGATGCTGGTAAGCCAGGAACAGGTACAACAGTCCATGCAAACTGCATGAGGGAGAGCACTCCTGGTCCTTGCTGCAGGTATGTCTGCTGTGTCTCTGCAATGGGGACTGCAGACCACGTGTTCTCTGTGCGGGCTGCCCTACTTAAAAATAACAATACAATAGGCAAAGTAAATTGCATGGGATTGTGAAAATCTTGACTTAATACAGCTTCACAGTAAATCTTAATCTGCCTTTGCAATCCTCTCCCAGAGCCCCAAGTGGGTCAGCAGGGAAGGTGGGTGATGCTACTTCTCTGCCCTCCCAGTGCCAGGGGATGGAAGAGCTGATGAAGAGGGAGCAAAAAAGAAGTGGAGGACTTGCTGCCCTCAGGACACTGAAGTCTTACGCCTCAAGCTGCCTCCCATGGCCATGGTACCTGCCACCCTCAGACCACATAGCATCTGCTCACATGTGACCATGAGATAACATTAATAACTACAAAGTGCAGAACATGTGATGGATAACCCTGCTAATAACACATAATAAAGTAAACTGAGCTTTAATTACACTGTGCCTTTACAACTACTTCTCTGATCCAGGAGTTTCTTAATACTTGGCAAACTACTTAATGAGTTCTCACAACACCCTGTGGGGACCTTTTTTTAGAAGCAACCAACATGGTTAGAAGCACCTACTTGGTTAGGTGAGCAGGGGAAGGGGCAGCTGGCTGCTCCCATGCTGTGGAGCCAGTGCCCAGATTCTGTTAAAGGAATCCTTGTGCAGCAATGTGACCACAGAGATGCTCTCAGACCTGATCTGAGGGAAAGCCCTCACAAACTCCTGACTTCTACGATTGCATCCTCTGCTTTATGGACATGCATCTGCAGCTGTGGGGGGACAGCAGCAACTTGCAGCAGTTGGCTCCTGAGAGTAACTTGACTAAACAAGAAAAGCAAATGGTTGGGTTAAAACCTCTGGTCCATTGCACTCAAAGGAAAAGTTAAGCAAATTCAGCGGAACAAGGATTTAATCATCTATATCTCAAGTTTACTTATGTTGCACCTAACTCCAGTACTATGATATAGATGTGGTTATTATTATATTATACATAATAAAATAATGAATATTATTATTAAATATTATACTACATACAATTAAAATTATAGGTCTATAAATGTCTGTAACTTAAATTATACCTGTATCTTACTCTTACCTCCTCCTGCTACTTGGATCCACAAAAATGACTAAATAAACAAATCCTAATAAGAAAAAACAGTCTTTATTGAAGAACTGCACAATACAGAGACACTCTGCTGTTTAAAATAAAACAGTCTGAAAGCATTCCTTGCCACTCAGTCCCAGGGTCCCAGCTGCTGGGGCCCAGTCCCATTCAGGACCCTGGAAAAAGGAGGGCACAAACCCTGGTAAGGTAGGCAGCAGGCAGATTTCAACAATTTAGGGGAGAGCTACAGCCCAGGGACAGCCTCCAAAAAATGGGCAAACACACAATATGCAGCCATAAATAGAAATTTCAGTGAGCAAGGGGAAGAAATTTTGATGAGCTTACAAATTTTTTGCAATGCTGAGTGGTGAATTTCACATTTAAGAAAAATGTAGTCTTGGAAAGAGGGAGATATATTGGACATTGAAGATGCTGAACCCAGCAGCCCAGTTACTGTGGTCTGACTATCAATTTTCTGGGGCTAACACAAGTTACATTTTGTCTCTTGAACAGACCTCTCTTATGAAGTAGTGCTGACATTGCCCATTTATATCTGCTGGTAGTCCCTATTGCTCATTTGGGAGTTAGGTGTGCAGTAGAGCTTATAACTCTGTCTAAAATGGAAAGGACCGGGTAAACCTAAAGTATTCAAGCAGGAGTGGAAGCAGATCTCTCTAGATGAGGCTGTGCAATAGTTTCTGTTCCAGGGTGCCCTTTTTTTTGTAGCAGGATAATGACTAAGATCCCTGCCCAAAAATAATCTCGGCAAGTAAATTTTGTTTATTATAGTGACCAAGCCCTCAGCCACCAAAACACATCCTGTAGGGCCTGGTTCTGCCTTCATCTGCTCAGTGCTGGGAAACAACATCCCTGGGTATGGTACTACTCACTGGAATTGATTCATCACTGTTTTAATTGGGGCTTCGTGGGAACTCCTCCAAAGCCTATTGCTAATTAACATGCATGTGTTGCTGATGGCCTTGTAATATTCCCCTTAACAACAAGAGGCTTACTAAGGTTTTGTCAGCCAGGACACGCGAGTGACACCAGCCTGGGAAAGATAGTTAAGTCTGTGGCTGAATTCATATCTGCTTCCAGAACCGGTTCTGTGGGTGTGAAGACCAATTGTGTGCTGTTTAGTCCCATGATGAGAAACCAATTAGGAATTACATACTCAAACTGTCCTGCTTCCTGCATCCTTTCTCATAACCAGATGTGATCTGCTGTCTGCAGGCAGGCAAGGGTATTTTTTAATTTTTTGAAATTCCTCCTACAAGTCCTATTTATTTCAGCGCCTTAGATACTTTTTGACTGGATCTAAACTGAGATAAAATTTTAAATAGCAGCAGTGTGATTAAATGAGTTCTCAGACTGAAACTATGAGAACTCAAAGCTATACTTTCCAGCACTGGGTTCTGCTTGTAAAATCCTATGAGAACCAATACAGTTAAATACGTATGGTACAAAATCAGCTTTGTAGTAGAAAATAAGATAATAGCATCACCTACACTTTTTAACATCAGCACAATCAATGCAATTTATACCATGTAGCTGTAAGCATGGAAAGCAAAAAACTAGGGAAAAGACAAGCAAAAAGTAGACAGGAATTATATCCAAAATCAATCAAAATGCATCTGCTTTCAAAAAAGACATTTTCTGAAAGATTTACCAATCCGGACAGAGAAATGGGAAGCATTCCTTGATAAGAAATTACTGGCACATAAACCCCATTTATTTTATTTAGACTCTTTGTTTCAGTCAGAATGCTGCAAGTGTATTAAAGTGAAACTGGAGGACCTATGAAAGGGTTACTGGGAGCAGCTAGACAGGTAGGAAGTTTGAGTGTTTAGCTCCTTGTAAATGAGCAACTGATTTTTACTCAGAGGGATGGGAACAGTACACAGTGGGAAGCAGTTGTACACAGGAACTGCCAACCAACCATTCCCTGAACATGTATTGAAGGTGAAAGTTTGTCTTCTGTGCTGAATCCCTTTGAATCCCATGATTCAGGTAATGATTGCTTTTGCAGATTCATGTTGAGCCTTCAAGGAAAGCCTTGGAAAGATCAACTGCATATTTGTCCATCCCAGCTTCTAATTTCCATGAAAGAACTGGACACGCACTACAAACAACTGCTAAGTCAGGCAGCATTGCAGGATACCAGTACCCAGCCATTTTAACAAGAGAGGGGTCTCATTACCTTCTCAAAAGTCTCTGGCCACAGAGTCCCTCCAAATCAGCCACAGGCCTCCATCTGCCTTGGCAGTGAGAGGAGCCAGGTGGCAGCACCCAGCCCTGCAGACAAGGCTGACATCTCCAGAAATACTGGACTGCTTCCCTCCAGCAGCCAGCCTGGAGGAGACTCTCTACATTTGAAAGCCTGTATTAATTTACTTTCCTTCTGGAAACAATGCTGCTTGATTTCCTCGTTTGCAGTGAAATGAAGCTAATCTATCATCTCATCCTGCGTGCAAAATTTATTTCCATTTTACTAAGGAAAAGCTATGCTAGGGGAAGATGCCAGCACCTTCAAACTTCTTCCAAAAGACAATTCAATTTTCTTTTCTAGTAGACGATTACAACTCAGAGCCAGGAACATTCCTCTTTCCAACTCTATGCTACAACAAAGTCCTGATGCAGTTAATGTTCAAACACATGGGCTTGGAACACCCTTATGAAAGCAGAACCCATGTGAGCAAAGGGGAGGACACTTCTACAGGACCACAAACAAGGGAAATTAGCAGTGGAAGGGTATTTTCAGGGGACAAGGATAAGATAATGATGAGACAAGCATTCCCAGATTGATTCAATTTATATCTTTGGAAAATACCCATAGGCTCTGAGGTTTGGGGTGGAAGAATAAAATAGCAAATTAGTAACAGATCAGTTCCTTAAGAGGAATTTTCAATCTTAGCAAAGTAGATGGGAGTACTGAGGATACAAATCCTCACACAGCAGCAGTCTTCCAAATTCCTGACAGTGATTTCTGGCTTTTATTTGCAGATCAGCATTTGTGCTTTTCCAACAACAGCAGGTAAGAGACACTGCTGTTTCAATGAAGTGAAACAACCCAAAACATTAAGAAGTTTAAGCACGTGATCAGGTCCTTCTGATTTATGTACTTGGACCTCTTGTCTACTGAGTACTCTAAGTATACATTTTGATGAGTGAGGATGTCCACATATCCTCATTGCTGTTACAGGTTCTGTGTTGGCACTGTGAATATACACATTCTCACATGAACAATCAGTCTTATGGATAGAAATAAAACATAAGAAGTTATGCCTATTCATATATATTCACAGGTTTGCAACTGCTGAACGTACCTGTACTGAATTACAAGATGTTTTGAGTAAAGAACTGAGTGTAAGCTTAAGTGTAAAGAACACGAGCTAAAGATAAAAACTAAATCAAGTTCTCTTTCTTTCCTGACCTCAGCTGCAGTTATATGCATAAAATCAAGCAGGCAGATACAGCAGCGGTGAATGTAGCCTCAATATACCTCCTACAGCTGCAGCGAGACTTTGTGGGTTTTAACCTGGGGGAGGGGAAGAAATGGCTTTCCAGAGGATTAATAAAGCGATGGGATAAAGCAGCTGCAGTACAAATGGCACCTCTCCACAAAAAATCAGTTGGATTTTAACACACTTTACTGAAGAAATAGACCTTCTTAGCAATGGGGAAGACAGAAACCCAAGCACATCTAGTAATAAAAAGGTTATGAACTAAGCACGGTGTTTTACATACCAGCATGTATGTTTGTAAATAGTATTTTTACCCTGCCTACCAAGAAGTGCAGCAACTTACAGATATGTTACAGAGCCTTTTCTGTTAGATTATGAAAACAATCCCTACATTAGGTTATGGGGAAGCTGAATCACTAATGACAGACACAGTAGATATTATCACTGCCTGGCACTCCAGAGTGCGCAGACTAAGGTTCGGGCCCACTCCCCCTGCCGCTAAACAGGGCTGGTTTGTTTACCAGAGCATTTTCTTCCACCTTTGCACCTCTGGAACAACTCACACCAAGCTCAAGGGGAAAAGTAGGAACAGCACAAAGAAAGATACAAGTCTTTCAACTCACGTGTGTGGCTTTGCTGTGTCTCTCATCCGCTGCTGGCAGAGTCGTGCAGGTGTAAAATCATCAGGCTGGGGCTGGGCAGGGCCTGCACTGACCCCTCAGCTGCAGGCACACAGCGCCTGGTGCCCCTGTCAGATGGTGAAGCCTGTGGCATGACAGAAGGTACAGAAAAGCTCAATTGCATAAACCTGAGCAATTTAAGGTTTAAAAGACCACACCCTCCTGGTCATGTCTCCTGCAGGCAGATAAGCATGTGCAGGCTGCTCATACAATAGTGTAATTTGAAGCTTTTACTTTTCTTTCCGGCATATACCAAAGTTCATTTTCAGTCAGGTTCTTCCTTGCGTTTCTTTTCTTTTAAACTGACAATCAACATGATTAAAATTTAACAAATACAAGTGGATCATCCTAAAAATGCTTCAAGACAGAAGATTCATGTTGGCTTTCCCCTTTGAAAAGGGAGATGGGGTCCACCCAGAATCAATAGTTTGGAATCTGAATCTTCACCTTGTTCCTATACACTTGGTGGTGAACACTTGAACCACATAAGAGCAATTTGCAAACTCCAGAATCAGCTGTTTGAAAAGACAAGCTCTGTTCGTTTTCTAAATATTACAAAATTAAGACTGCATTAAACCCTCTCATCCAGTAATTTTCAATTTAAAAAGCACCCAAGAAAGGGATAAAATGTTGTACTGTAGATAAGGTGTTGTGCTGCTGCACTGTGATGCAACAGCTGAGTGTGAATGTTAATAGCAAAAGCAGCAGCAGCAAAATAGATCTTTTTTTAAAAAAATATTTTCAATAGAGGAAAAGAAACACTCATCTTCCGACTACATGAATCACTAATAAATGCAATGACTTCAGCCATCTTAAGCACTTGCTCCTAAAGAAGGAAGTATTTTTCAGGAAGCAAGGCAGCTTTGGAGACGGACTTGAATAAAGCAACTGCAGTATACAATGAAGACAGGCGGGAGGAAATCCCCAGCCTTTGATATAAACATCTATGGCTACCAGGTCTCAGTCTCCAATTCATTCTTATGCAAGTTTGTTTCCCTTCAAACATTTTAAAAGCATGCTTGCTACTTGTGATTATAAAATCCCTTGTTAAATATTTATTTTAAGAGATCATCAAGGGTCATGTCAAGTCCTACCAGCAAGTGTGACAGTCATACCCTTAGCTGGATGGATGCTTCTTTGCAGTAGTATTTGCCTTTTCTGACAGCATAGGTCCTCTGCTCCAAGTCGCTCAAGGAAACTTGGGATGGGTCCCTGCCAAGTCAGCCTGCCAGTGCTCACTGTACAGTTGTCCAAAACCCAGGCAGTGCCATGCTGGATCTGGGGCACTGTGCAGCTGATCTCTTCCCCCAGGATGGATGCAGTAAGGAGAGACACAGCCTGCACAGGACCAGATGTCCACGGTAGTCACAAGGCCAGATATGCAAGCCTCATGCGTCAGTCATCTGCAAAATTGAGCTATGCATATGAAATGTACTTTTAAAAACATGCTTAAGCTACAGAAGCTTAAACGTTAGCAAATACATCCCCACAAAGCAAAGCCTGTATTTAAATCCTTCCTTGCATGGGAGGTCTCTCTGAGGCTGTTTGCCCTAGATCAGGAAGCCCAGAGCCCTGTTGTCACAGGTGACCACATCAGACACTCAGTTACAAACTTAATTTCCATCTTAGAAACTAGCCAAGTTTGCCCTCCCTCCCACTGCTGGGAGGCTTTTCTAAGTTTCCAGACCAAGGGCCAGCTCAAACTCATTTGTTCTCACGCTAATGTTACCGAATTGCTTAAATTGCCTTTCCTATCTCATGATACGCTTTCCTGTTTTCCTTTCCACTCAAACTCTGTAAGTCTCTGCTCAGACAAAAGCCTCTCTGCTCTCCTGCTCACACAAACAGACCTCTTGGACACTCATTCCTGTCCAAATTCTTCACTCTGCAATGGCATTTATACTTCTTTATACATACCACGCAAATTATTTTCCTAGAAGGTGAGTTATTTATTGGCTCTGAACCAAATTGCTGGTGAGCCCTTTAGTACCTGTTGATGGAAGATCCTAGCTGAACCTGTCTTTCATTTGCTGGGAAGGAACACAGAATAACCTCCTTTAAACTACAGCCTGTGTACTGTATTATTTACCAGTTCCCTCCTTTGTCTGCAGCTGGCTAAAGGCTCTGGCAGATTTTCTTCACCAACATCACAAAAAAGTGACATTTTCCTACTACAATTCATTCATTTGCACCAAAATGATAGCAGCATATGATAGATCTGACTGGTGCATTGACACCTGTTTGATAAACTTCTAATTTCCTGGGATAGATTCATACATTGGAAGCAAAAAAAATTACATATTTAGCTGTTTAATTTTAAAATAAATTTGTACATGTATCTCAAGCTATGAAAATACAGGTATAAGGACAGATATTTCAAGTTGCAGATATTCCATACTTCACTACTGCTGAAATTATTTCCAGGAGGACAACATGCCATAAACTCTGTTGTATTAGACTTACTCATTTATTTACTTCAACTAAATGATTTCAGCATACATAAAGCATTGGCAGTACACAATGTGCAAGCTAAGTTAAAAGATCAGTCATGTCATATTAGGGGAAATTGTAGTAACCAATGCTAGTTGATAATATTGTAATGGATACCATCTGTGTTAGGTTGAAAAGATCACTGTGTCCTGCAAACACAGAGGCCTGTGCATCCTCTTGTGAAGCCCCATGAAACCAGAGCAGAAGAGGCAGGGGTCAGGTCAGCTCTTTGCCCACCACTGGCCACTCTCTCCCTGGTCCAGGCCAGGCAGCAGACTGTTTACAAAACAGGAAATAAAAAAGTTTTCTCCAGTGCGCATTTCTCCAGTTCCTGTATACACAGCTCTGGCAGGGGTCTCTTTCAAGTACTCAACATCACTAGAGATTCTTTGTGGATTTCTATGATGTACCCACAATAGTAAAATACACCCTTGTCCCTGATGCCCATGGATGGACCATGGGATGGGGACCAGGACAAAGGGGACAGGTAGACCTGGCTGGCCCTCTGACTCAGTGGTGGAGCAATGAGAAGGAATGATGCCAGGAAAGGAACATCAGGAGCTGTGGGTCACCACTCAGAGTGATGGGGACAAACCAGATGGGAGGAGTTTGGAGTCCCCCAGATGAAACTGTCTCTCCTGACCTCCACAGTGGCAGGCCACATACACATCTGGCATGAACATTCAGTGTCCTCCCATGGGATTGCACCTCTGCTGGTAGAGGGATACTGAAGAATAGGAACAAACTCTACGAGGGGAATAATCAGGTGTAGAAACAACTCCAGCATGCAGACCAGCATATTCATATGAGTTCCCTCTCTTATTTCCTCTTTGTGGAAAATGAACAACCTGAATTGGATCACAAAACATAAAAGGATTGCCAAGCACTTGTACTATGGACTCTATTCTGACTACTGAATGCCACTGGCAGTCTGCTTGGAAATTAGGCTGGACTCTACAGTCATTAATCACCAATATTAAATAGCAATTCTGCATAGTGTGACAGCTTAAATAAGATGTTGCCTTCCAAAACTGACCTACTTGGTATAATTTACAGTCAGCAAAGCTCTTACAAAGTGGATGTTACTCTGGGAAGTCATGCTTCATTTGTCATAAGCATTTACTGGGTCTTCTGTATTCAGTATCTTTACATTTTCTAGATGACTCCTGAAAAGGAGAACAGGAGCATAATGAAAAAATTAAAATCCCAAGATTATTTTAATCTCTTGTCCTC
Source organism: Drymodes brunneopygia (assembly GCA_013400955.1). Classification (NCBI taxonomy): domain Eukaryota; kingdom Metazoa; phylum Chordata; class Aves; order Passeriformes; family Petroicidae; genus Drymodes; species Drymodes brunneopygia. The sequence goes on along the minus strand of VZTZ01008534.1, from coordinate 387,933 downwards.
TATTAATGAACCAACAACAGTACCAGAGTACTATTTTTCTGAAATAGACAGCTTTCATGGACTAAGAGAGCACAGGATTAAATATGGCCCTACTGGGAAAAATCCCAAAACAGCAACTTGTGCCATACCAGCAAATAAAATCATCCCACCAAAGAGCCTGTATGTCATCCCTCAGGAATGGCCCTGACTTGGACAGGCTGCAGACCCAGCTGTAAAATCTCTAGTGAAGCTTGGGGTACTTCCACCTCCTCCAGAAAAAAAACCATGAACAGATGAGCTTTACATACATAAGCAAAACAAACATTCAAGTGGCCACATCGCTCTGGCTGTAGGGAGAGGATAATATTACAGATAGGGAGGCACTATATGTTTTCCATTGGGAGAAATTCTTGAAGTTAAAAGATAAATCTGGTCTCTCAACACATTCATTAATTGCAAAGCAAGCTCGTTACATAACCAATCCTAGGACAATTATATTTATCTCATCAAAGTTCACAGTACAGATGGATTGCTGACCAAGGTAAGATGAGTACCTTCTGCAGGGTGAAAGCTCTCTGATCTATTTGAAACATCAGTCCTGTGCCCTACCAGAGTTTTCAGATTATTTGTGCCTTTTTGGAAGAATACGTTTACATAGTTCCTCCCAGAGGTCTCTCCAGCATGAAGAGAGGAACTGAGGAAAGCTGGGTTTCATTCTCTAGAAGTGGGCAAATCAAGGCACAGAAATTAAGTTTTTTGCTCCTAATTAACAAAGAAGCCTCCAGCATGAAAAGCATTTCACTAATTCTCCCATATTTTGTGAGACATGGTAAAGGAAGTGTTTTAAGGTGGAGTGAAATTTCTGTACATAAAGCATGTACAGATACATAGTGTGCTCCTTCCACTCCTGATTTAACTTCTACATCCAAGTTTATACCTGGAAAGTTGAAGATTTGTTCAGAGATGGAGGTCATCTTGTCTGACTCCTTGCAGGTCACAAGCTGCATATCCCCTGCTCTGTCCCTTCATGGAACCTGCTGCCTGGGTTTAACCCTTTCAGGAATCTTTCTAGAAAAGCACTCCACTCTGGTCTGAAGAACCAAAAGGTGGGGAGTCCACTGGTCTCTTTGGTATCTTATTCTGGGAATTGTGCATACGTGTAAAAACACATGGACAATTTATTACTAATTTGATGACACCACCTCAGATTATTGTCATCAATTCACGTTATGCATTTCCTGGCAAGATGAAAGAACTGGTATCTGTATCTTGTACCTCTACATGTGTTATACTTGTACTAACATCCCCAACTATTTTTTGTGTGGAACAAAAAGGCTGTGATAGAGACCTGTCAATATAGCAGGTGTATTAGCTAGCCCTCATGTAAGATTTTTGCTATTCCCTGCATTCTCATCCAATTTGAAATCCTCTTTTAAATGCTGGCTGTGATGTGATTGATATTATTCCATGAGTCTCTCCATATGCGTACCTACTATAATCAGAAAAAATCAGACCTTCGCCCTGTCTTCAGTTCTGCACATCTACTCAAGGATCAAACCAGATATTTTGCCCTCCCATGGAGCTATGACTACATTCTAAGGTTGTCCATTAAGGTCTCCAAAGTCTCTATTTTTTCTTGGAATCTGTCTCCCCTAAATGGTACACGTTCCCAGTTTCAGATTTATAATTTTGCACTTGACCATGTTAAAGTACACGTTTTTCAGTGTGAAGTCCACTTTTTAGGCAACTCAGATTCCCTTTTCTCTAGTGCCATGCATAATCAGTGAGTAGTTCAGTATTTTTCCTGTAAGACTAAGCAGTGAACATTGCCAGAAGAGGGCTGAGTCCCGATCTGGGTCTGGAACCTCACTAAAAAAATTATTTTTACTGTGATTTTGCAACAACTCCTTTGATCCACCGGCTCTTAGACACTTGGCATGTTCTTAAACAAGAATGCAAAATGCTAATTTTTTATCAAACTATGGTAGGATATCAAACTGAAGACTTTCAGCTTCTATTAGGCCTATAGTAACATTTTTAACCAACTGGGCAATATTACATTAAAGAAGCAAGTCAAACTTACCTGACAAGACCTGAATTCAATGAAAACATCATTGGTTGCCATTAACAATATTCCTGTTCTTTATACTTGAGTTCCCATATCAGCTTCTCTATTATTTTGCTGGAAGTGAGGTCAGGCTGACTGCCATACTGTTATCAGAATTACCCTGTTTGTGCCGTTGGGGCACTGGCAGAAAAATGAGTATGCTTTCAGTTCTGGCTGATTGCTCCAATGTTCTCAAATTTATCAAAAGTTCTTATCAGTGGGCCAGAAAATTTCTCAGCCAATTTAAGAGAAAAAAAAATAGGATCCATAGCTGCTGGCAATACAAGGGCTACTGCCTTAAAGCTGATTCCTCAAAGTAGGAGTTGTCTAACAGTCTTTTAGTTGGAGATGGGCTGGGAAAGAATTCATCCTCCTCACGTGATATATATACACCATCTTCTTTCTTTACAAACATAAACCAGAAATATTTTCTGAATATTTCAGCCATCTGTGCCTTTCTTATTAACAGTTTCAGCACCTACAAGCCTTGCTTGGCGCACATCATTGCTGATTTTTTTTTCTTATGTAAATTTAAAACTCTTTCAGAACACCATTTGCTTGCCAAGAGTAGATTTTGGGTTAGGTATTACTAATAATTTCCATACTTAATAACATATAAATATCAATGGATATTTATTTCCCTTTTATAGCCCATTTTTCTAATATACAGCCACATGGTTTATTTAAATATGTAAGTAATGTCTGTTTGCATGCCCGTAAAAGGTATACTTATGCATTCCCATATATAAATATGTGGGGACTAATTTATACCATTTTAAACACATGTATACAGATGTGTAAGTCCATTTCTACTTTCTGTCTTCTTTTGCCATACATGTTTTCTTAATAATGTTTTGCCATTTAGTAAACTCTTGAAAAACTTTCAGTTTTGTTCATGCCTCCATGCCTCTGCTTCTTCAGTTTTATTGAGGCTGTCCTTAGCTTTGGGAAATTGGCCTTTTCAAAATAGCATGTCTGAATATTATGGTTTGGGACTGTATTCTCTTCAAGTATGTTAAATGTAACCAGGTCAGGACTAGTTTTTCCTGACACAATACCTGACTTCCAGCCTAGTGGACGAATCACTTTTATATCAGGCTACCTAAAAGCAGAATTCTTCCACTCTAGGTCTAACAACTTTTTTTTTTTTCAGAACTATCGTCCAGTATTTAAAGCTACTCTATTGATGCTTCACTAGTAGCTAAACAAAATCTTCAGCAAGTGTGCCAAAGTTCCCTGTAATTACACACTTGCCTCCCCACATGCAATAGTAGCTCATGCTGTCTTAAGAATCATTTCAGTGACTTGTAATGTCACCACTGCTCACCTCTGCTCACCGCTGAGCCTTGATAATCAGCACATTTATTGTGCTGATTTTCCTAAGGTCCTGCACTTCCCAGTTCTAAGTTAGGCAGATACATGTCACCAGGTCATAGACAAAGTTATTTCCCTCACGCAATTTCTTTTATTGCCCTCGGTCTGCTTAAACAACTTATACAATATTCTAACATATTGATCCCTCTAGCACTGCAATCTGATGAGACAATTAAGTTGAATTTATCTTGATAATTGATAAATTCTAGTTCCTCTTACTTATTACTCAGATTCCCAGCTTCAGCATATAAGCATTTCCATATGTATTTCTCTTTGGACCCTCTACCATTCTGATTTAATTTGTTCCTGACAAGGAAAATTTGAACCACATTTACTTTCTTAACCCCCTTCTGCATGCAGTTGCTTTAAATACAGTTGTGGCAGTTCCCAAGAGCCAAGACATTTTGTCCCAGCCACACCTATTCAATCTCTCCATCTTTTAGTACAGTATATATTACAAGCCAGTACAGGGTTTAGCTCCATGGTATGTAGTCAGTCCAAAACCAACACAGATATTTTGTGCTGACCTGTGGAATGCCGACACAGGCTGGCTGGAATACAGTCTCTGCAGCACTGTTTAAAAAATGGCATTCAGCATCATTTTCTCTGCGCCAAAGTGTCATGTTTTTGCAGGTGGCTTTGCAAAAAAATTCACCTAATAAAATCTTTAATATCAGTGTAAGTACTCCACGTAGGCCACACAGGCACAACTTATCAAGGAACTGCAGTCTTTGCAATACTTGCAACACCTTGCAGCCAAAAGGCTCAGTGCTGGCCTGCGCCTGTCATGGAAACTCTCTGAAGAGACCCAGATGTGTTCCACACAGGAGAAAAAAATGCATTAATAGCTGCACATATCTCACAGTTACTCACTTGTAACTTTGGGGTTTTTTCCCACACAGCACAAACTAGGAAGTTCTACAGAACCTTTCTGGGAACAGGCAGGGGCCTACGGACCTCTCGCATCTGCCTGTGCTGGTACCTGCCTCCTCACAAGAGGCCAAAACTCAGCACTGAACCCTGGATTGTCCCTGAAAGTGTTTAAAGCCTATGCAATCTAGCTAATAAAAACAGGGCATGTTTTGCAAAGTGTGTCACTTCCATGAATACAATAAGAACTTGCAAGGACACAAATTTGAGTCAGGATGCTATGGGCACTGTGGGCACTCTGCTCTTACCTCAAAGAGGTAAGGGATGTTCTCCACATGTGGAAAAGTTGTATCTTTTACTAAACTAATTGGTACTACTAGAGGAATTGTGTGCCTTCAAGAATGCAAGTGTTCCTTTGCTCACACACACTGCAAGTTCTAGTACATCCACACAGGCACTGCAAGTTCTAGTATACCCACACAGCAAACCACAGAAGGTAGCTGCTGGGAAAGAGCACACAGACAGGGGCCACCTTGAAGGCAGTGAGAATTTTTTAACCCACTCTTTCCTGAGCAGATCAGCATGTTCAATCTGAGCCCATTGTTGCCTGGAGATTGAGGCACTGTGTGCTGATCCAGCAAGCTCAGCAAGCAGGGAACAGTGCACATCTTGCAGATAACCTGTCTTTTACTGAGTTAAACATCAGTCTAAGCACACCCCTTTTACATGCCAACTGCTAAACTGCTGATTTATTTACTGAAGGGGGAGTACAATGCATACAGTATAGATTACACCAGAAATAAATGTTGTAAGGACACAAAAGGCCAAAGAAGAGTATAATGTGTTCTACAAATACAGAGAACTTCCTTAGCAATGCCTGTTGCAAACTGAGATGGTGATAATTGAAGGTATTTAGCTCAGAAATGTAACCTTAAACTCAAATGATCAAGTGCTTCTCTGTCCTAAACTGTTCTACTTGCAAAGCCAAGAGGAGCAAGCAGCTGGGTTGCTGACCTTTTCCCGTGTAGAGCAAGCCCTCCCTCCTTTCATGGGCTTCTGCCCTTCCATGACACAGAAAATGCATTTTAAGCAGCTCATGTAAGTGTACTTGTGTATCTGTCAGTGACCAGGAACCCATAATGACTTTCGGATTCAAGGAGCAATTTCAACCACTTTTGCCAGATGACAGGGGCTTTCAACAGCAATTAAACAGTTTGGTGAAAGCAGGTAAGCTTTCGTGTGGAGATGAAAGACTGATAGCACTACACCAGGAGAAAACTGTCTCTGAGAAGGTCTTATTAAAATGCAGAGCTCCTGTTCCTATCATGGTAAAGTGGTCTTAAATACCCAAAAAGCAGGAAAATCTTCTCCTGAAGCTCACAGCAGTCATGAATCTAGGGCAAGATTCCTTGACTTTGGTGGTCATGGATCTCTTTGTTTAACTATAGTTGTTTTCTACACTGTATATTCAGATGCTGTGTATTTTCAAAAATCATAACAAATGAATATGTAATTCTAGAACATATTATATATAATGCATACATATATAAAATCCAACAGAAAATTTAATGACATTTCAGCAGGTCATAAAGGAAATGGTCGTAGTAGTAGTAGTATTGAATTTGTCTATGGTCCACAATGTGAATGCTAAGTATCATTTCAAATGAGACCTCCTTGAGAAAACATTTGTTTTTATACGTTGGACACACCTTAGAAGTGGCAACTCCAACAAAACAGGTTAAAAGAAATTCAGAAAGTCCATTTAGCTGACTTATTAGCTCAGGTCAGAGCATGGTGCTAATAATACCAAGGTTGTGGGTTTGATACCTGTATGGGCCATTCAGTTAAGGGTTGGACTTGATAATTCTTGTGCGTTCCTTCCAACTCAGAATATTCTGTGATTTTAGAAATCTCCTATTATTGAGTCATCATTGTAGTGCACTTCTTTCAGTGTGTTCTGGGCTGCAGCAAAACCACAGAAAGCACTTAGCAAAATAGAGAAAATAAGACTTACTTTCTAACTCATTACAAAACTATAAAATCAGTTTTTCAGTGTTTCAATATTTTGTGTGGATTTTTCTAACATAATTATTTCTGAAGAATATCTGAGTGTGTTTAACTTCTGAAAATGTGAAAATTAAGGTGTAACCCAGGCATACAAAGCAGAAGTTTCTGAAAAAGCACTTGTACCATGGTTCTTCTATTTGAATCTCAGTTGATAATGTTGATGTAACATTTGCTGTTGTAGTTTTAGGCCTCTGAAGACCACGTATGCTGGAATATTCCAGATGTGGGACAGCAAAGGCATCAAACTATTTCTACGTATGATATGATGGCAGTAGCTGAACCCAAATCTTCACAGGTACAATGATGACATACCTGTGCTTCCTGCTACTGACCTCTCTTGCTGCTTTGCTGGGGAACTGGTGCTGACACTTTACATCGAATAAGATACTAAGGGTAAATGAATGGCATTACTATTATCTGTCAAAGGGTTCAGACTGAAGCAGTTGTTCAGAGCATCCCTGGTGCAGACAGAACAAGTATATATTCATGCCCTGTGGACAAAATCACCATTCGTATTTAGATTTGCACCACGTTCACAAAGTTCCTTGGAAGATTTGTTCACTTTGTATGTGGGGAAATGGATCAGAAAATACTGACAGTTTTCAAAATGCTTGCTTTGAATTTCAATGTCTCCTTCTTGTACTGGCTAACAGTGAGCTACTGTTGGTACACACTAAGTCCCTCACACTGCACGTAAAGTAAGTTGACTTGACGAGTGTGTAGAGACTGCAAACTCCCTCGCCTACCCCTCCCTTCCCAAAACACCAGCAATGGACCATTATCTTTGATTTTGACATCTGAAGAGAGAATGCAAATGCCAGGAAGGAAGTTTTCAGAATCTGTAAAAAAATACTCTCTGAAAGACCTTCCAAAGGGAATATTACAACAGGATACAGTAAAGAAAAACAGGAGAAGAATTTGAGGGGGAGATGCTCACACTATAAATGAAAAATACTTCTGAGAATAAACACAAACAAAAGCGCATCCAAACTTACCTCTGCTTAACAGAAAATTACTGAATTTTCTGCTTAAAATAGACTCAGTACACTAGTGAAATACTTGAATATGTCTAATTTATACCTTCCAGACTGTGCAGTGTAGTACAAGATGAAAGTACACTCAGAAATGTTACGGAGCTGCCCCTGCTGGACCACCAAGGCAGAAGGTGAAATCCAGAGGCTACAAGCTGAGTACTAGGATGCAAATTCTCTGAAAAAGTTCCTTTATAGCAATGGGGTATCTCCTCAAGAATCAGGAAAAAATGATCTCTAAAGTCACTGAACTGAAGATTAGGAAACTCCAGTCTTTCTGAGCATCTTGGTAATAGATGATGGCTATAAAATTGCCATTACTTATTATGTTTTGGGGACAGTGTCTAGATTAATGCTATCTATACTCTACACTACAACAACATGCAATATAATAGCAAAATTTAGCCGAACTGCAGCCCTTCTCCTCTGCCAGTTTCTCCTACTAAAAACTGTCAGAGTAGACTGTGCTGTGCAAGTCACACAGTCTGCACATCAAAGACTTTACAAGCTAAGCAACTAAGATCAGGAGACTAGATTTGCACAAGAAATTCCAGAACAACTCAACATTACATGGATCTGTACAGGACTTTGTGCATGACATGAAAGACATTCTTAAAAGATGGACTTTCAAAAAAGATAGGGGATGGTGACTTGCTGAAGAAAGCTAAAAAAATCTGAACAGTTGTGAAGCATGGCTGAGTTTCAAACAAATTCCTGAGCAGTTGAGAAGCTGGCATATGAAAGAACAGGACAGAGTACAAGGCAGCAATACTGACTTGGTTTATGGTTTCTCCTGTGCTATCAAGCAGCAGGTTTTTGTCAGAATGCTTTCCAGGCCTCAGGATTTTATGAAAAAGCCTGAACAGACTTTTAGTAGTCTACATGAGCACATGCAGTTTAATTACAAAATAAAATTTGCTGGTTTGAACTGAAATTGCAATGAATGACCATGGAGGAGTAAATTAAAGGAAAATTATTAAACTTACGGCTGAAGTGATGCTGCAGTCTGAAAGGAAAAATGTATAGCATCCTTTTCATAGGCTAGGGGGTATTGCATTGGTCTGTAGGTGCTGAGCGCAGGGAGCAGAGCTTGAGTGGCCCTCACAAGGTTCTGAATGAATGACAAGACTGTGCTCTGTAACACAGTCAGTCAAAAGTTATCTTGGAAAGAAAAAGGTGTCATGATGCGGGGGAAGGGTACACAGAAGTACAATTCTTACAAGAGGAAATTTTCTGCCTGTCTACCTTTAATTAGGAAACTAGAAAATGCTCAGAATCACAGCTTTAAATTAATTTTCTCCCTCCTTATCCCTATTTATTAGGGAAGTAAAGTTGAGGCAATCACACCTTTGTCTGTCCATGTCTGTCTACGCATCTTTCCTCTTTATTTCCAGAGTCCAGTGGCCTTTTCCACTTCCTTAACTTTGACAAAGGGTAGCGATTTCTAAGATATTATGTGCCCATACATGTAAAGAAAATAAGGTAGAGTAATAGAGGAAAGAGACCCCACTAAGCATTCATATGGAAAGACTGCAACATAAATACACTGAGGAATCAACAAAAGGCTTGAAATTACTGAATGTCTCATGGGAAACACTTCAATTAAACTCACACCTTTCTAAACATCAGGAAATACAGCTACCAAAGACAAAACTGTCAGAAACTAGGCTTTACTGGCTCAGCTGCTCACCCAGCAACTTCACTTCAGCAAGCAAACCCATTACTACAGTTGGAAAATACCTGTATTTCGTCGGATGGAAAGCACAGCAAACAGGCTCTTGGTGAATAATCTAGGCATGAAAAACGTCAAGGAAGCAGTTTCCAATTAGCAGTCCTCACCAAAAGAAAGCTTCCACTCTACCCCCCTCCAGGGCAGCATTTTCAGGAGCCCTCGGGAAGGGGCCCTCAGTGGTCGGGGACACACAGGGCTGGGGCTGCTGTACGGGGAGGGCTCCCTCGCTCAAGGGGAAGCGCAGTCGCGAACCCAAGAACAACAAAACAGCATTACACTTAATCCACTGCCATCTGGCTTCATTTTGACAATCCACAAAATCAGACACAACATTCTTCCGCAAAATCCCTGAAAAACAACGCAGAACTAGTGTCAAACCCAGTGTCCCCTCCCTCCCTGGCCCCTCTGAGGGCTTGAAAGAGAGGTTTCTCATAAAACGAAGAGCAATTTCCCCAAGTGACATTTCTGCAGGAGCATTCAAGCTGCAGATGTTTCCACTGTGGAAGAAGAGTTTGTATAATGCAGCACTGCTTGTCATATTTATGGAGGCAGGGAGGGGGAAGGGGGTGAGAACCAGAAAACAGGAGAGGCTACAAACAGTGGTGTTGATACATAGGCAATGAACTGCCTGAGGCTATCAGCTCTGTGTGTTTGCTCAGCTCTTGACCTGATCAAGGGAGAACAAGGACCATCCATCTTTCCCGGCAGAAACCAAACAGCTGTTCCTGAAAGGACAAGGCAAACCATGCAGCCTTTAAGCTAGCTGGGAACACAGTATCTCTGCAACGCAGCGAGACAAATCCCATTACTCTTATTCTTGTTATTTCAAAAATGTGTTGCAGGAAGCCTTGGTTTGCAACATTTGCATTGTTATTGAGGCATTAAGGTAGTCTGCATGGCCTGCTAACTGAACTCAAATATCACCTCGTAGCTGATGGCTTTCATAACTTCTTAACAGAGGTGCTTTTTTCCACAACAGAAAGCAGAAACACAAACAAAAATATTGAAATAATGCCTGTTTCATGCTGAATTGTGTTCCCATTGACAAACATTTATTATCTACAGAAAACAACTTGCTAAGGACTGAACCACGTTTTTATTGACTTTCCCCCTTTTGTTGAAGTCCTCCTGACTTAGGGTTGCAACTCAACTGTTGGGCTTCTCCTGCCCTTTCAGATACTAAAATGCTGAAGATGCCTGGCCTCCATCATGACATGGACCTTTTGTAGTTCCTGTGACATTGCTACCAGTTCCATGTGGATATCTCAGATATTCTGGGATCTCTCATCTAACACTAGATGCCTAAATTCAGGCATCTGCACTAGATTTCAAGAGTTACCCCACAAGCTATTATCTCTCTTACAGCATCCTCATGTAGTCCATATAGTGATATATCTACTTTCATTTTCTGGGTGCTACCTATGATAGGAGCAAGTGTGTGTGCTTTCTCAGTTGTCAAAATTAGTGGACTAGCAAGCAAAGCATCCACTCACTAAAAATAGTTGGTTCGCTAATGATACTTTGCTCAGTTCCCATACAAAAACTGTCAGGACAGAAATGAGGCAGACTCCATTTACACATCTGTCTTAGGGCTGAACACCACAGGAATGTCCCCAGGCATGGCCTGTGCTGTTTCTTAGCATGGCTGAGCATCCTGTCCTCCAGAAAGTGCATTACTGACAACAGCATTAATGCTGACAGGCACATCTCTGTGGAGTGCTGCATGTGCACATGCATTAATGACACATCTTTCTTAAAGTTCAAGACTGTGCCAGGGGAACAGCCTTGCCCGGCCTTCAAACAGGGATTAGAAGATATGAGGGGGAATGGAAAGAGTAAGTTCCCTGTGCAACAGCAGTGTCACCTGCAAGGGACATGTAACTTCATAAAAGTTTATCCAATTGAAACTTCCAAATGTTTCCAGTTGTAGCACATAAAAAACCACATTCATATCACAACCTAAGAGGAGGAAATGCCACACTTATACTAATACTGGAGGATTGCTTTTACAGCAAAGACAGTATCTGCATGAGCTTCAGCATTGTAGATAGAAAAGCTGTGTGATCACATACCAGCAACTCAAGCAAGTACACACTTGGAAGGAGGGGAAGGGAGAACATAATCCCCTGTAAAACCAGAATTGTAAGCAACACAAAAGAAACACTTTTATTGATGAAGGCAGTAAAGAAACAATAAGTAAATAAGATATTTTTATCCTTAATATTAAAAAAAAATATTAGCAAGAAAACTTGCTTATGACCCAGACTAAAGGAACTGAGGAACCTGCACTATGATGAATAATGCTGATTCATGATTTCTGATGTTAACAGATTTTTGGAGTGGTTAGGAAAATAGAGTGACTAGTAACAGGCTTCATGCTGAAATTACTAGCTGCTGAGATGTTGCTGTTTACTTATAGTTGTACATATAGCTTTACTTATAGCTTTACATATAGCTCTATGTTTTGTGAAATAGTGTATTTTGCAGGTTCAGTTTGTGGGTTCGATCATTTCAAGCTATAGGCTTCTGTTACTTCTCACAATGTTCATCCTTCAAGTATGCTACAGCAGCATCTTCACTACAGGTGGAAAGTTATATGTGCAGCTTCACTTCACATATAACTTCACTTCACTTTTAGAGAAAACTCTAAAAGGACAGTGGAATTTGAATTACAAGTTTTTACTGATAGCAGCAGACTCCAGCTTACAGTCTCTTTTTGCACAGATGTGCCTGGCACCTCCCTCTCTCTCTCTCTGTCCTTTAAGTCCTTCCTGTACACCATGACTAAGCAGTCACTCACCTTAGAGGTAGGCTGAGTTCCTGATGGCATTAGAAAGGTTTTTCTCAGGGACTGAGAGCAAACATATATAAGACCAAGATGATGGAATTGTTGGATTTTGAAAGGGTATTTCTGTTTGGTTTTTGTAAAGAATAAACTCCATTTTGTTCTACTTTCATACAGAGTCTGTTCAAAGCTTCAGTGAAAGAGGATTTGACTTGGCTCTTTGCCAAAACTATGTCCTCTGTAAAGTCAAGTGAGAGATCTGCTTGTCAAATGTTTACAGGGCTTTATTCTACATGAAAGCAAAAAAGTTCTGCACCACCCATTCCAAAGAAGTCCCTTTTTCTGCTCCAGAAGATTATGAGGACTTCAGAAAAACAGGTTTATGCTCATTTAGCAACACCTGGGGCAGCAGCTACTTGTTCAACATCACTGTTAAAATGAAAACAGCAGAAATCTGACAATCTTTCATATGCCTGCAGTGGGAAGGAACTGTTTCTCTATGTATTTTTGAGCATCTTAACTGTATGTGTTGAGAAAATTAAGGCTGAATACTTCAATCACTTTTTACAATAGAATAAAACCACAAAAGAAATCAGCACTGAAGCAAGCCCTTCTATATTCAGGTCACCACTATATGATTTATTTACACCTTTCCTTCATCTTATTAGACATACACAGTTGTGAGTTTCCCTGTGCCACTGGTATTATCACAAGCCTACCAGTGGTTTGTCAACAGGGGTTGGAAGTATCAGTCTGGGGCTACTAAACTTACATACTCAGAACCAGTATTTGAGTACATCCTGCTTCCCATTCCTCTTGCTGTGCTCTGCCTTCTCATTTACTGAACTAGAGCTTCTCCAGGCAATTCAAACCAAAAAGTATTTTCAGTAGATGTTAAGTGATGCCTGACAGGAGCCTGCAGCATTATTCATGCCCAAATCTATATAATTTCAAACTTGTCTCACTATAATTTCATTACTGGGGTACAGTCAGACTTCTAAGTGAAAAGAGGGGCTTTGTTTTAAAGGTGTTGCTTTTGCTTAAGTATTATCTTTTCCTGTACTGCAAATTGGCAATATTCTTGGAAATCTTTGCTGAGAGAGGGTATCCCATAGCAAGTAAAGTGTCTCACATAGCTGCATAAAACCCTTGGGGAAAATGGAGTAAAAATTGTGAAGTACTGAAATTTTCATCTCTTGTCATCTGCTACACAGAATATATGCTATTTTAATTTGTTTCAAGGCCTGTAATCTCTCTATGTGCAGCACAGTTTAAAGCTTTGCTCAGTTTTAAAATAGAAAGGTAAAGCTTTTTGTCACACTTCATTTACTGGCCAGCTGGAACTGCACTGCCTGTTTCTGCTCATTTATGAGAGTTCAGAGGAGAGGGTTGTGGGCAGCACCCCAGTTTAGCTTCTCTAGGAAAAAAAATTGACAGGAAACACCAGGAAAAATGACTATAAATGTCTTCCTTAAAAGGTCTTATGAGCAAGATAATGCACTCCTTAACTTCATCTCACAAATAACATTCTCAAGGCCAAAACCACTCATTCAGAAAAGATCTCAGAGACCAACCAGAATATGTTCATGGCCTCACAGTGTCTGTTGATGCAGACTCAAAACCTGTGCCAAAGTATTAGAATGCAATTGTAGGTCACAGCACAACAATTGTGGAAAAGGAAAGTGCGTAACAGCATAAAATAAATCATAGCTAATTGAAAGATCATTTTAGAAACTATTTTGGCTCTCATATTAAAATACACAAAAATTATTCTTGCTCCTTTTTAATAGAAAGGGTTTTTGTTTTAATTTTAAAAGGGTACACTTAATAATCTCTTTGGTTTACACTGTGCAGTGTTATTTTTTCATCTGTTTGTTTCATCTTCCTTCCACCACTGTCTTTCAGTCTCTTCACAGAGTGCTAGTTCAATGCCAACAAGGGGTAAATTGAGTGGATATTAAATATAACTTAGCATTGCCAAAATCCGGTTCGAAATAGTCCCTCTCAGTGCCTCCAACACACCCAAAGATTTCTAACCAAAAGTGTTAGCAGTAAGTGTCTACTTTTTGGCTCATTTGCCAGTCATAATAGTACCTTAGCAGACACTCTTAACTGGATAGCAATTTCTATAACCAACTTTCTGGTTTAGTTTTGTCAGCCTTGTCTCTCAGATCATGGGAAGACTTCTTCTAGTTTGATGTATGTAACAACTTGTTTTAAATAAGAAAATATTCTCTTTACATCTTTTCAGTCCATGTTATAGTTAGCATGCCTGCAGTTGATGAAAGAGGTTTCACACTCCAGACTTGGTCCTGGAGCTGCTCAAACAGGACTGCTGGCCTATGTTACTTCAACAGAGAAGACACCTCCCTGTGGGAGCGGCTCAGCAGAAACCCTGTCATCCTTTCTTTCTTCCAGCTGGTTGAACTTCAGCTGTGTCTTGGTTGAACCAGGGCCAGAGGCTCTGCTCCCTACTGCTCTCTGCATGTTGAGATGGAGAACTGTTGAGATGGAGAACTATCTCCACCTTAGCAAATTGCCTTCATGAAAATGTAAGTACATGGGCAATCATTGCTGAAGTATTGCTGACTGTGAAATCCACGGCACCTCAAATTGTTCTAGATTAGGTATGAGAGAGAAAAAATATACAAAACGGAAACCTTCCAATAAAAACGCTTTTATAAAAGAGCAGGAAGTTGCTTTACCTTGCAGAGAGAGGAAGGACAGGATTTGCCATGGTGCTCTCCCGTCTGCTCTGCAGCTTTGGTGAGCTGGAGCACAAGTGCTCGGGCAGTGGTGTCTGCCAGGGTCCTTTGTATCTGCAAGAGCTGCCTGGGCTGCAGTGAGTGTGGGGCATGGACAGACCTCCAAATTACCCTTGCTGTCTACACCCATGCAGAATAAGAAACACAGTGGTGACCAGAATTTCCTTCATCTGACAGGGAAAACACAGTAGATGAAACATCTGTGTTGTTACCATTTTTCAGAGAAGAAAGTCTATAAAGTGACAGTCTTCTCCTCTAAGAGGTGTCTGATGTGCTTCAAACCCAGTGTCTTGATTTACCTGTTCACTGCTGCCATGAAATATAGCTAAAATCCTCCTCAGAACACCTGAAAGTGCTGAAGATAATCTTTTAAAACCAAGTTACTACAAGTACAGAAGGAAAAGGAAAGTACTTGTGGAACATGTTCCACAAGCTCATAAAAACATAGCTTTTAACAAAGATAAAATAAGAGACAGTGTGACAGTTACAGCAGGAGAGAAAATGCAAACACCTGCTCAGATCTGGAAATCGAGAAAAGAACTCATAAGAGTGGAAAGAAAATGAAGAATATTTCTTTCATCTTTCTGCAGAAAAAATCCTATAGTATCTGCTACTTGAAAAGTCTGTAACTTAATAAAAAGACTAGGAAGTATCCTGAAAGCAGCTGCAAATTGTGCATCCATTGTACTCCTGCAAGCTGGTGTAGGGCAGCCTCCTTTCCAAGTCCCCAGCATACAGAGCTTCAGAGGAGAGCCCAAATGAGTCACAGATGTATCTTACTAATTGCATTTCAATTATTGAAAGGGAAGGCTTGACTCTGACATCTGCATGAAAAACATCAGCTTCCCAGAATGTTTTCCCCATTGGATGTTGTTGTTTGGGTTTTTTTTTAAAACCCACATTCTAAGTCTCTAATGAAAAATGGAGATTGGATACCCTCTGCAAGGAGACGGTATTATTAGGGAAAGAGAGGGCAAGACTTCTGTAAAGACAAAAAAGGCAGCAGAGTTCTGGCAGAGGCAGAGGTACTTCATGAATTAAATCAGTTGGAAGTTGCAAGCTCAACAGCCCAACCCCACCACTCGAAAGGGACCTGCATTTCCACTCAGCACCCAAATTTCCAGCTGCATCACACACAGAGGCACGCCAGGAGGCTAGCGGTGGGACACAGCCTGTGCGTCTCTGCTCCCAGCACACACTCCCAAGTCAGCCAAGCAGCAGTAGGGACCAGATGTGCAAAACCTGCAGGTGGGCTGTGTTTTGCACAGACCAAATGAAGGCCAGCAAGGCACCACAGCTGGGGTTTACATGAGAAAATTATCAGAGCTTGTTTTAGTTTGGTCACTCTGTCTGTGCTTCTCAGAGTGAACATTACCTCTCCAATGAGGTAGCTCAGATATCTCTTTCCCTGGCTGGGGGCTACTATGCTGTAATTTTCCTATTCCAAGGTGGCATGGCTTGGTTTTTCATACAGCATAATCTCTGAACAACCACCACACCTTAATCCACACTTGCAATAAAAGCTCCTGGGTTCTTTGGTGTCTCTGGCACCTTTACAAAGTAACTAATAAAAGCATTGGCAAAACAGAAGGCAAACAGCAGCTGACAAGATTAGGGGGGAGCATTGGCTATGGTTTTCAAAAGTGGAATGACTTTTCCTTCTTACTGCATTTCCTGTGAGATCCTGCCCTTTAACCTGCCACTAAATCTCAGTGTAATTACATCATTAATTTTCTCTCCCTACCATGGCAAAACTTAGTCTAAACTGGCTTGGATATCATAACCTGAATTCATTCTGCATTGTCCAAGTTAGCTCAAATGTTATTTGGGATAAGAAAAAGCCATATGCAATAGTGAACACTGTGATAAAGTGTTATAGATTTTCCTGTGAAGAGGGGGTTTATTCAAAGAGCCAAGAAGTGGAGCTCATGCTGGGGACAGACACAACAATGAAACTGAGAAAACATTTTAGGAATACAATGATTGTCCTCTAAAAAACCCCAGAAATCTAGAGTTGAGGTCAATTTGCAAATACACAGTTTGAATCACAAAATCAACCTGCTCCACATGAAGAATAGTAGATATCATGAAAACCCTTTTTAACAAGTTGAGTCAAAAGCTGGTGATGCAACTGTTCTGAGATTTGAGTGTAGATGCTGGTGTCACTCACATTCCCCTCCCACATCCACACAGTGGACAACTGGAATTTATAATTTACAACTAGCAGACTGCAGACATGTTCTCCCAATATGTTAACTGTTGTCTTGATTTGTTTTGTTTATTCCTAACATCACAACTCCTTTACTAGGCTTTGTTGTGGACAAGGTTATGTACATGGCAAAACTTCTCATATGGAATGGTTTATTGGCTCTGGGATATCAATGTAATTGCTGTGGTTTGCAACAGATGGGGCTTGGTTAGCCAAGGAGCCAGTTATCAAGAGATTTTAAAAATTGTTTTACACACTACTCCTATCACCACTTGGAGGTAAAGGAGACAAGAGACAACTTCAGGGATAAAGAGAGGGGCTGGAAGAGACATGTTGGCCAAAAAACAGAAGGAACCAAGGAAAGCAGAAGGTCAATGAATAATGTGCACGGCTGCATCTGCAGTTCAGTTGGTTGCCAGTCCTTTAAGTGCCACTTAGCCACTGATCTTACTATCAACCATGAAGTGGCCATTAATTCTCCTCTGGGTTGTGACTGACCCAACCAGTCAGGCCAATAGCTAGTGCAGAGACAATAACCTCATCTCCTCCAGCTGTTTCACCCCTACTTTCACTTTCTCCATCCACCTCCACCCCCTGAGAACAGGACATGTTGTGCAAAAACATGCATTTTAATGTCACCATGTGGGCAGAGAAATGTATCTACAACCTCAGCACAAAAACCCAGGCTGAAACATCACTGCCCAAGAAACACATCACAGTCCTGGAAAAGCAGATGTTTTACATGTGAATCCAAGTTCGGTTCAGGTTCAGGCTGGGGCTATATTCCACAGAATAAAGGTGATGTATATGTCCTCAGCTCGTGATTTCCATCTGGGTTTCTCCATTTGCAAAGCAATGCAGCATGACCCAACTGCTTGCACATGCTGGTTACCACTTGTAGTTTGCATTTCCTCCTTCAAAACCACCCTGAGAGAGGCAGAAGGTGGGCAGTGGTGAAAATGAGTCTGATAAGGACTGAATGCACCCTTGCATATCTGCTAATTTCTGAAACAGGCTGCTGAGAAGTGCCAAGCACCTTCAGGCTCACCAAGGGCATGTGGAGCAGGTGAGGGGCAATATGCTCCTAATGCCTTGGGAGACAGTGTAGACATGGGAAAACTTTAGCCCTTCCCAGCTTGGTTCAGAGGAAAACCTACTTTTGGCCCACAGGCTCAGCTAATCTCAAATATAATGGAGGCACAGATCTGCTTCTCTCAGGGTCAAGGAGCAAAGGAGAGGGCAGGGTCTGTGCAAGTAATGAAACAAAAATCAACTGAAACAAAGAAGGGCATTTAGATGAGGAGAAGAAGAAGGAGCTGTGCAATGACATTTCTAATGGAACAAAAAGCATATTAGCTGAAAGCCAAGTGTTGGATCCAGGGAGAAGATTTGAATCATCCCCTTGGAACTGTTCCACCCTTAATAAAACATTAACTATTCATTGAGAGAGAACACACGTGTGTGCATGAATCAGTGGCCTGGCGGGTCTTCTTTTGAGAGGTTAGACTTCCTGAGCACCAGACCCTCTTCTAGTAAATGTTAATTGTTTATCTAAAGTGGAACAACTTCAAAAGGAGAGTCTGAGATCCTCCTGACTGCCTCCGCCCTGGGCAAGGTAGTGGCAGGAGAGGTGGACCAATTCCTTAACTGCTCCACCCTTCAGTAAAGGTGACACTCAAAAACCTCTTCATTTGTTTCCCAAGAAACAGAAATATTTTGGGTTTTGGTCTGAAAAAACCCTGGAAAACAGAATCCCTCTCAGCACCATCAGACATGGATTTAGCCTTACATTTTTTCAGCTGCAGACCAGCCCCAGTGTTGACTCAGGGGAAAGAGCCCTTTGTAGCCCCAGCTCTCACTGTTATCCCCAGCCTTGTAACTGCAATCACAGAACTGCCCAAAGATTTGTGCTCTCATCCAAAAATAAGCTGACTGGATACCACACAGAGGCAATGGGATTTCTACATGCACTGCTGAAAGAGCCCCTCTGACAGTAGCCAGGAATGGCTCCTCTGTAACAGCAACCACTTGTCTTGGGCTTTGCCATGGCCACAAAGTCAAGAGCAGTAGTAAGTCTGTTTTAATTGAACAGTATTTAAAATCATAAATCAGCTTACCTACATTCACTGGTCACAATCAGCTCTTAGTCAGCATGTTTTCAAAACTTATTTATGCTTGACATCGACAAGTTCCCAGAGGATCAATTCCTGCTAGCAGGCTGAATGCTTGAAAGCAGTGTTTTCCAGACATTTTGAAATCAAAGAGTAGTCTACCACTGTGGGGGAAGAGAAACCACTATCCTTGTATCTCTTTTTGTTATAAATTGCACGCTTTCTCCTGGGCACTGCCAATGAGAAAAGTTATATTCCCATTGCTATGACTCCTTTCGTCTTCCTCTGTGCTATGAATCAGCCACGGATTGCAAATCACAAGCTGCACAAGACTGCTGTATGGCAAATATTACCAGTCTATCCTTGTTTACTTTTCCTTCTGTCTGGGGCAAGATATTTTGCTCAGTCTGCAATGGGACTGCACTGCTCATCCTGATTTACGCCTCAAGATGCAACGTACATGCGTGGAAAAGAGGGACTTGCCCTAAGTCATGCACATACTGAGTAGCAGAAGCCCCAGTGCTGAGGCATTTTCAAGCCAGAGGGTATGCAGCAAAGCAGAGGGACAAGAGGGAAGCAAGAGTGACAGCCACAGGAGCAGAGGATCTGGACCTGAGAGGTACAGATCACTGCCAGAACTCCCACAAGATACTTGGCTTCCAGTGCATAGGATGGCCTTGGAGGCCTGTTTTCTCCTAGAGAGATCCCTCATTGCCTCCTGGTGCTGGAATGAGAAGGAAACTAGTTCTCATAGCACATCAAGAAAATGCCTTTACACTAGGACGTTACTGGTTGCTTTGTAACTCAAACTTATACAGAGAACTCAAAGGGGAAAATTGCACTGAAACAGTTGGGATAAGAGTATGAGGTTCCAAGGAACAGGCATGGGCAATTTGACCATGCAAATCGTTTGCAGATCAAGATGAAAAGCACCAGATGGATTGTTTTCCTAACACAGTGGAACTCTACCCTTCTCACTGTGCAGTGCCAATGTTGTCTGGGTGCTTTGCATTCCTTTCCAATTCAGAAAACTCAACTGTGTGAGCCATCCAAGTGACTGGCTGAGCTAGATCAAATACAGGGATGCTTTGCTCAGTTAAATAAGAAGTTAGTAGAAAAAAGATTACACCAAGCCCTAGGAATTGCCTGGCACATCTCTACTAGACAGAAAGCAGCAGGAACTTCCACATGAATAATCCTCTTGTTAGAAGGCCTGCTATTAGTCCTGAGTAAATCAAATCTAGGCAGCAGAAGCACAGAAGATATACCAGACTGAAGTATCTTGAGACTTCATATCTTCCTAGAAAATAATTTCATTCCTTTAGTTACTTCTTCTTAAGGGAATGACAGATGGGCTGAAAATGCAGGGGGAGTTTTTTAAGTCTTGCTAAACATGAACAGGTACAAAACAACTCCAGTGTGGACCAAATCACAGAACCACAGAATACCAGAGGTTGAAAGGGGCCTCTGGAACCCTCCTGCTCGAGCAGACCCACCTGGAGCTACCTGTCTACAACCCTGTCTAGATGACTTCTGAGCATCTCCAAGGATGGAGACTCCATATTTCTGGGCAACCTGTGCCAGTGCTTGGTCAAGAAAAACCTAAAAAACCTTGTTTTTTGATGTTCAAGGAACATTCTGCTAAGGTTTATTTGGGACCTAAAAATGGTAGCAGTAAGAGCAACCTACCATTGTGAATGCCCTTGAATATCCCTAGATTTTAGAGCTAACCTCAAGCACTTGCAAGAGCTGCCCAGAAAGCACCAGTCTGGCCACAACATCAGGTACAGGCTGGGCCTCTATAGTACAGCAGATACTCGAATGTATCTACTTTAAACGTGTATTACCTGTCACCAAATCATATGAATGAGAACAGGAATTATACCCATACTCCAAATATGCATCATTATACCCATGTTCTGTTATCATGTATGCAGAAAAACACATTTTACATAGAACCATGTGTATATGGGACATACATACATTGGTATGCATCTTTCCCCACCTTTCTTAACTACATTGGAAACCAAGGCAGTTAGTTTCACCAAAGCATGAAGTCTCTCTTAGAGGAAATGGAGCAGACTTAGTAGTCTGGCTTTCAGGTACTTGTATAAAATTATACACGAGTTACACTAAAACTCTCCTAATTGTTAAGGAAAAGAGTTGTATTTGCAATTAAGCAAGAGATTGCACTGGTGTTAAAAAAGAAAGAGATCAAATCAAGCAAGAGATTGCACTGCCTGGGGTTGTTGTGACCCAAGGGCAGGACTCGGCACTTCACCTTGTTGAACCTCATAAAATTGTCTTCATTTATCCAGCCTGTCCAGTTCCCTCTGCAGAGCCTTCTTGCCCTCCAACACATTGGCACTCCTGCTCAACTTTGTGTCCTCTGTGAACTGAGGGGGCAATTGATCCCCTCTTCTCTCAACCAGACTCCTAAATAGGCCAAAGTCTGCCCTCTTAGAAGTCTAAGGTGACAGTTCTGCTGAGTCCTTTCTTACTTCTCTGTGAATCAAAACTCTATCATTTTGTGACTGTTATGCCCAAGAGGCCTCCAAACACCACCAGTCCTTGCCTATTCACAGACACCAGGTCCAGTGGTGGACCTAGCTCCTTCACCAGCTGTGTCAGGCAGTTGTCAGCCACCCACCCCAGGAACCTCCTAAGCTGTGTCCTCTGCTATGTTGTATTTCCAGCAGACATCTGGTAAGCTGAAGTCTCCCCCAAGGGCCAGCAACTGTGAGACTTCTCCCAGCTGCTTATGAAATATTTCAGCTGCCTCTTTGCCCTGGCTGGGTGGCCTGTAACAGACTTCCACCAGGATACCTGGTGGCCTTGTTGGCCTTCCACCAAATTCTTACCCATGAACACTCAACTCTACCATCACCATCATTAGGCTCTAGACAATCAAAACTCTCTGCCCACCACCTCTCCTTCTTTGCCTCTCCCTTCTGAAGTGTTTATAGCCAACCATTGCATTCCACTTGGGGAAGTCTTCCTTTCATGTCTCTGTGATGGTAACTGAATCAGTTTTCCTGCTCCTTCTGTTTGTCGTCCTTGCTGTGTGCACTGGTGTAGATCCACTTCAGTTGGGCTTTTGATCCCACCATCTTTTTGGAAGGAAGAAGCCCTAATTCCTACATGACCTATCGCTGTTAGTAAACAATCAATCACAGGGATAATACATGGCTTTGGGGGCTGATGCTACTCCCCATATTTATTTTTTTTATCTAATCAGATCTTTTAGGGGAAAAAAAATCATACTAACCTTTTCCATAGGCCTCATGATTATTTAACTGATAGTAAGCAGATGAGAACACAGTGGTGATGCATTACTCTCCTAAAGCACAAACCATGGGTGAAGCTATGCAAGAATGCTGATTCCAACCTTGCAAACACTGTTTAGGATAACTTGGATCCATGGCTAAATTTAGGCTTAAAAGACAACTCTTACCTCTACAATGAGCTAAGCCATATGAAGACAAGGGAATCTTTATCCTTGAGCATATCTGAAACAATGACTGGTGAACCAGTCTAAGACACTCAGAGGCAAAATGTTCTCATCTGCATAATCTTTTGCTTTTGAAAGCAGATTTCCTTCCAGATCATCTGGTTCTAGAGAATAAAAAAGGGTATCCTGCATCCACCTTTGCCTGTCCATAGTGGAACAATGAAAAGGTCTTAGAAATGAGGATTCTTGTCCAAAGGTTTGAAGTCTGGCAGCAGTGTCTGAGCAAATTTGCTGTGTAATCCATTTCAGAGGATTTGGCTTTGGTCAAATCATTTTGGCTTGTAAGTATAAAGGATAAGAACCAAAATTTGGGTTTCATGTTTGTAACTTTACAAATCAAGTAGTGACATAAATATAGAGCAAAAAAAGACTAGAAATTATGCACCATTGGAGAATTTAGAGATCTTTCATTTTTGTTAGGATAGCATCATATTTTCATGAAAGCTCTTCATAGTCCAGGCACTTAGGTGATACATACAATTAAACATCTAGTATGTCTGTATTGACCATAAAAAACAACAACATGCAAGCAAAGTGCCAACATATGGTAAGAAAAAGAACAGAAGAGGAAAGAAAGTCTTTTGCTACAAATAAGAAACTTGTTACATGGAAAGTACTTTATCTGTCCACAAACAAAGACTTTTAGAAAGATAACGTGCTTATGTACAGAACAGTATCCAACCAGAACTACAGGCAGAACTACCTCTCTTCAAAGGCAGATATAAAATGCTTTACTTTTTACTTCCAGGCAGGCTTTAAACACTGACAGGCAAAGTACCACTGGGTTGTTTGAACACCTAAAAGAAGAGCACATTGCCATCACTTGAGTGGCTCAGTTCAGCTCTGCTCACTCAGGCAGCCCAGGAGAGAGCAGCTCCTTCCTTCTCTCATTCAGAAATCTCTACTCAAAATATCTGCAACAGACGAAGACTAAGATCCAACTTGCAAAAACAGGAGCAAAAAGAAACTGTTTCCATGAAGCTTCAGCAGGATCTACAGTCACAGCTGGCAAAGACTTTTGCTAATGGGAAGCAGCAGAGGGAAGTGATTTAACAAGTAAATTAAGTATTTTCTACACCTTGTATACGCAAGTCTCTTACCCTAGGGCATACTGTCAATGAATGCAACTGCAGCTCCCTCATGACGGCCCTACATTCAATACCACTTTTGTCAGGGGAAAAATGTCAGGGCTTTCAGGCAAACTGTAATAGCAGGTCATTGCTTGCAGGCCCCGAGCCTAATTATTGGCAAAACAGCATTTGTGGATTTATCTTTAGTTTGGACTGTGCTTGTTCTCTGGCCATTAGCAAGTATTTAAATAGAATTAATTGGCTACTTGCAAGGTCATTTCAATAATTTTTGAAGCAAAGCCTGGTGAGTTCTCACTCATGCAGGGTTAGTGGTACGCAGCTCAGTCTGTCAGCAATGAAGTGTGCAACACACCGCCACAACACACAGCCTCGGTGACAGAGCTAACTATTTCAGTCCTCAGATTAGTGACCCTTTTGTCTATGCAGAACTACACATAAGCAGACCCTGTGTATAGTTATCCTAATCTCTCTATATTTAGGGCTCAAACCATTGAGAGAAATGGTAACAGAATGACAAAGGTGGGGGGAGGCTGGAGAGAAAGGAATTTAATTTTGCTGATAGCTACAAACAGATCTTTTCCCCCCTCCTTTGAAGGGAAGCATGGTTCACCAACTTAACCATGTCCTAAGAGATTGCTTTTTAAAAACACTCAAATATTCTCATTCTAAAGGCAGCATTCCTCTCAGGTGCACACTTCTTTGTCAGGAGAGAATTTAAACTCTGTGCATCTTTTGTGGTTAACAGCGGCATCAAACAATTCAATTAGCAACATACATTATACAATTAGGAATCTATTGTGCTTGAGCCAGTCCTCAATTAAGATCCAATGTGTAGCTTGATTGCATAGTTTGTATAATCAACACCATACATATTTAAATCCTCCTATCTTTGCACATGAAGTTGCAACAACTATCTACTATAGATCATGAACTTGTCAAATCAATTTATTAAAGAGTTGACAGAAAATTCACCTAAAAATGGCAGGGAAAAAAGATCATAAAAAATCCCAAGAATAGGCATGGAAGTCCTATAATACACACAGTTCTAATAATACTACAACAAAATGAAAGATGTGACATATTCAAGCATTTGTGCCCTAGGAGATAAGTTGCAGCTTGTAATAGCTGACTCAAAATGGATAGTCAGAGTTATGACATACTGATAATTAAAATTAAGAAAGCAAAGCCATGCCTTATTGTAGACTTATACTTTTTTTTTCAGAACTAGCATAGGCATAAGAGTTTTGATTATGTAACATTCTCGTGTCACAAGTGGATTGGTACATTAAATGCACAAAAAGTACATTAAAAGTGGTGCACTATAGAAAAATTACTCTAACTGTACCTGTAGTAGGCTCCAGAATAGCCACTACCATGCAGAAAACAGATGTCTGTATCACTGGGAAAATGTCAACATGCTGCTCTGGAGACACTATATGAAATAGCAGAAATGATTTAAAGAAGAAAATGTTTTCTCACTGCATTCATGTGTGGATATATTCAGAGATTTTTTTTTTCCCTGAAGGAAATAGTAGAACTGCAAGAGATCGAGACAGCACAGGAGATGCAATGAAGATCTATTAAATCACGAAAGACACAGGGAAAATAAACAGGGGATGATTTTTCCCTTTTCCTTAATACAGAGGAAATAGGCAGGAATCAGTCAGTTTATCAAGAAGCAGGCTTAAAATCAACAAAAAGAAATACATTTCCAATCTCTGCTAAAGGTCCAAAGTACATCTTGATCAAAACCTAAACTGATCAGAGCTACAGAGCATTGTTCTTCTGTATATTTTAAACATAATAGCTTATATTCAAATTATGGCAATGGATTTCCAAACCTGTAAAGGTTCCTGAAGGTGCCTTCAGGCACTCTGCAAAATTTCTTTTATCTCTTCCTCTGGTTTTTGTTACTGCCCATTTCTGAATATAGGGTACCCAAGTATAAGGACCATTGTGAAGAGCTCTTTTGCAGTAATTAACCCTGGTGTAGGCACAGCTGTAAACAATGCTCTTAGGAGTAGAACTTACCCTGGTTTGGAGAAGCAAAAGAAGCCAAGGTAATGCAAGGACCCTGAAGCTGCATCTTCAGCAGAGTGCTTCTCATAACAGTGCTGGTGAAAGTATTTCGTAAGCTATTTCATAAGCTTTGTCTATGTTTCCATGATCATGGAGAATATGAGAAAGCTACAAATTAGTATGTGCTGGCACTAGGACATTCAGAGACCTACAAGTCTGTCCTTGGCTTAATACAGAGTTCACTCAAAATAAGAACAGAGACAGCATTATGTTTTTCTAATTGGTCATAAGCAACATTTTGTGTGTGGAACTCAACATTCCCAAACTATTTGATCAGACTTTAAAAAGAGATTAGGCTAAAATAAAAATCCACTGAATCCATTCCTTCTACAGAAAAAGGCAGTAAATTATCTTAATTAATGTTGCCATTGTGAGTTCTTTGCTGAAGTCCCTTAAATAAGTAAGCAATTTAGCTAGTTCCCAAAACCAGAGATGACTTCACATAGGAATCAGAATTGAAAAGTTCCATCACCAAAACCTGTGCTGTCATAACCTACTGTCACAACAGCCCAGTTTTGTCTGCAAGCTCCCTGTGCAACTGCATGTTTGCACATGCATATGTGAGAGAAATGACTGAGCTTGAGCTTTCCTTGTTCTCCAGGCAATTTACATCAAAACAGGAGACTTTAATGGTGAACTCTCCAGGATTATTTGAAAGAAAAACTAAAGAGCCTCTCTCAAGACTTTTTATGAACTCCTTCATTTAAAATATCTTATTTGGTTATCTACTTAAAGAACTTTTAAGATGATATTGCTCCATCTGAAAGAGTTTGGTAATCGGAGGAAGAAAACACAGTTTTTTCACGTAACTCCTGTCAACTGCAAACAGACCACATTTGACTGGTTTTTAAAAACAAACCCAGCAACAAAATGCAAAAAACAATGTACCAATTTAAAAATACCTCAGAAACAAGGTAAGCAGTCCTTGAATGCTAAACACTACCATATACAATATGGTGTGTGGTACACACAGATTTACATGGCATCTGCTGATCTCAGGAGTGCAAGATCTAGGGAAAGTTGTCTGAGTCCTGCCTGGTACAGAAGGCAGCAGCCAGAGGCCGTGTTCTCAGGCACTGCCATGGCTACTGCCTTGAACTCATTCTTTTAGCTTTATTAATTCTACAAGTTTATGCAGCTGGTAGGCTAGCAGAAAGCAAACATCATTGCAAATCCTTGTGAAACCAAGTGTTGTACCAGAGGTGTTTTGGCACACTGGAGAACAGGACCTGGGTTCTGAAGGAGAAAGAAAGCTTGAGCTGCTTTCAGATAAATTAGACTCCAAGAAGGAAAAATATATGCCTTTTTTTTTTTTTTTTGGGGTAGGTCTTTCTTTTTCAAATGTTTTATTTTTTAAAAAATGATCTTCCCACCTTCCTTCTTACACTGGGGGAAAGAAAAAATGACAGTACAATTTCAATATAGACAATGAAAAATGCAGTAACGTTGCTTTATTTAGGGTGAGTAGAGGAGATAGCCCACACTCCAAGCACAACAGAAGAAGACACCACCACATGCACCAGAGAGAAATGGTAAATGCAGTAATGGTGAGGTGGAATTGGATAGGAGCCGGTGCCTCCTACAGGTGTCACTCCAACATCCCCTTCCCCAGTGTGAAGTCCTGGCATGGCCTAGCCCTTAATCACAACTTTTTCCCTGAGGTCCATGGGTTTCATTTGCCTACTACACTGCACTGAGTCCAAGAGCAGCAAGGTTACTTTGCTGTTTGTACCACACCAGTGAAGTTCATTTCCTGACCTCTGGGTTAATATTACTGCTCCCACCAACCTTAAACAAGACTGGTTCTGCTTTCAGTGCATATGTGAAAAGCAAAATTTCCATGTCTGGGGAATTGCCACATTTTTATGGGGAGCAGGAGATCTTGGCTGGTGGCTAGAATTACCAACCTATGCAGAGCTCCTTTTGAGTATGAATTACTTGCAATGACCTCCAGAAAAATGCCATAACAAGCAACAGAATGACTGTATCATTGAGACTGATAGGTATTGTTTATTCCTAAACTGGTTTTCTTTTTCTGACTCCAGGCTGGATTTTTGTCAAGGATTTTTTTCCCATCCAGCAGGATGTACTGTTCCTACTGACAGAAGTTAAGCCCATGCACCAAAAATTTAGTTGCACCAAGCTAAAGAGAGGCAGCACTTGTCCAGCACTTGCTTACATAGACTTTGCTTGTAATTTTGGCCTGAATTACCACTTTAAATGGTGTACATTTTTCTTCTTTGCTTGAAAGGACAGGATGAAGTGGAAACTCAGTCTGACTACTCTACCACAAAGCAACTGATGGGAGCTTCCTGCCTTCTTGGTTTAACTCATGGAGTAACAACCTCTACAACCACAACCTCATCCCTTTCAAAGAGCCTCACAGTAGGCTTGCCAGACATCTCAAATAATGATTTCTCATGTTTTCTACTTTTCTTTTTTGAAGGCTAGTCATCTGTCCACACCACTTCAAAATGCCACGCCTACACACCCTCCAACTGCTCAGCAGAGACCTGAGAGCCTCTAGAACACCCTGTTGCTGCAGGAACCAGCCTGTGGGCTCCTGGGAGGTTGCACAGAGGAGAGGGCTATGTTTTATTACACACGCTGGCTAAAGCTAAGATTCATTACCTGTGTGTTCTCTAAGCAGGTGCTTAAGCAAGCTTACAGCTATCCCAGCCATGTGGGCAAATCCCAGCAGACAGCCTCCAGCATGGAGTTGTCCTGCCACTTGCAGACTGCTGCAGCTGGAGCTGCCATTTTGCAATTTGCCTTGCATGTGATTTCTTCCATGAGTGAGGCAAGGCTGAATCAATACAATTTTTTTTCTCTTATATTTCAAGGATTATTTATATAACCAAAAGAAAATAAATCTCATAAGAAGGAATCTTACTGCAGAGGATGAAATCTTTGACTTGTTCGGAGCAGTAAATTCCATGGAACTAAGCCAATGTAGGCCAGCTGAGTTTCTGTCCCTTCATGTTTAATGATGGAGGTAAAGACCTGGACCAGAGCTTTATGGTACAAAAATGCTTTATAATGCAAAACAGACCAACTCAATACAAATGTTCCCAATATTGAACTTATTTTCATAGCAGACATTAAGGAGAGAACAGCACAACACTTGGATTTGAGAAACCTTTATGAGAATTCGACCAAGAAAAAACAAATCAGAAAACAACCATTAATGTCCAGGGCAATTTTCAAAACCTCTTTTGCAGTTTTGTCTTCCCTCCTTTTTAAAAATGTGGGAACAGTTAACCACTCAGGAAGAACACTTTGTGAATTTGAAAACCTGGAGAATTCTCCTGTTAGACTCAGCCCACATTAAAACAAAGAGTTTAATTTTTTTTTTTATCTAGTGAAGAATAAACATAACATTTTGTGTGACAAAATACAAAACAGGCTTTCTGCCCCACATTTCAGTCAGCTGAGATTTTAAATAGCTCTTAAAAAATGTCATGTAACAACCAAGCTAGCAATACTGCAGTGCAAAAGGGAAGTCTTTCTGACGTTTTACACAGCACACCAAGAAAAGAAACCCAGTCCACCAGAGACCAGATCTTACATCTCCTCTGTGGGATGAAAGGACTTTGATACAGCTACAAGAAATCTGCACAGTAGTGATCTTGTCAGACAAAGTAAGACTAATCAGAAATGTCTTCTCCCTTCCAGCCAGCAAGACTCCCCCATCCAGCCAGGGAGACTTTGCAGGGCTCATAGGGTGAGCCCAGCTGCCTGGTGCCCTTCTGGGAAAGAATGTCTACGAAACTTGGAGGCAGTCTGGTCAGAAACTTGTGATTCAGCTCCATTTCTCAACCTTCCAAGCAGCTTGGATAATCTCCTCCCTCCTTCTCCACCTCCCTGTGGGACCCACCCCCAGACCTCTGACACTGGGCGCTTCTGGTCAGACTGTTTTGTGCATGTATTTCAAAACTCATCTACTTTTTGATGGAGTGACACACTCACCACCATAATATCTTCAGAGAATAAAAGAAACCTGGGTTCAAAGAGCCCAGCTTTGATGATAAATAGCTGGTCTTTCCTGCAGTACATGCAGTAAGAATAAAGATGTTATGCACTCTCCAAGTATTTTTAAAAGTGCCAAGAAAAACAGAAGAGACCAGCATCTCCTTCCTAGAAAAAGGCATCTGGTAGCTCAGACAGCAGGTGTCTTAGACTTTTGTCCAAATATGTTTGTGGATAAAGAGGCAACAAGTTGCCTGCTGTGCTACATGCACATCCATAGTGTTGTCTGCGTCTGAGAAGCTCTTCAGACTCTACAGAAATAAAAATCTCTGCAAGGTTTGAGAAATACACTGCTTCTCAAAACCAATAGACATTTTTCCTAGTATAGTGTTTGCCTAATATAGTATTAATAAGGGTGGTGGTTTTGTAAATATTATTTAAGTTGATCGTGTTAGAATGTGTTCGGCTGATGAAGAGCAGAGGAACAAAAAGAAGTTTTAAAATTACCAAAACAAACAAACAAACAAAATTAAAAAGCATCTCTCTCTCTGAACTGCACAATTTCTTGTCTGCCTAAGCACAGCATGGAATAATTTTTTGTTCACATGTCTGCACATCTTCTTAACAACCAGAAAAATGTTGCATGTGGATGAAAAGATCTTTTTTGACCAGTTAAATCCATGAGTAATGTAATCACAAAAGCCAGCAATTTCATGCTGTCTTGTATCCACGCACAAACTAATTTGCTCTTACCTGTACATCTGTTGTATGTTGGGAAGCTCAAAAAACCAGACCCATGGTCTGGATGTAAATCAAACATCTTTACAAACCCAAGCACTCTATCCCTGTTAAAATTCAACAGGAGTGATATATCAAAAACTTTGCAGATTGTTGTGAAAATTCAGCTTCAGGGAAGCTGACCTCTTTTATAGCCACAAGGAAGATTTTTGCACTAAAAGCTCACTCACTTGAATGCTATTATTTCAACTGAAAATCTTTCCATGTTCTCATGAGATGACTGCATTGCATGTTATCCCAGAGACAAGGATTGCAGGACAGACTTGACAAATCCAGACAACATTAAAAATAAGCGGATGACGATTTTTCTGCTGGGAGAAATCCAGCAAGTTCTAGACTTGTTTACTAGCCCCAAACCAGAACAGCTCATCAAACTGCAGTACTTAAAACCAGAGCTGAAGCTCTAATATTTAAAAGTGTGTTTTGGAAACAGTCTGTGTACACTGAAAACCTTGGACTGGATTCAAAAGTAGCATTTGAAACTGCCATCTCCTAATTAAAACAATATACTCCTAGATTCTTGCTTCAATTGATACCTTAAGCACATCTTATTGATTTGATTTGTTTAGTGAATGGAGATAGAAAAATTTCCTCACAATTAATTTTCACTTATTTGAATGTCTAAACAATTTTACAGTCTCTTGTTTCCTCCTGATTAAACTGACTTACAAATGCTGAAGATTGGGGTACAGTTTAGTCTATGTTTTCCAGATTTTTGGCTGCGTGATTCTATAAATTCTGTGCTGATACTGAATGGAAATTTCAGTGTTTGAATCACTTTAATTTGGTCAAATTTTTAATAAAAGCTTGTGGAGGGAAAAAGAAATATCCACACCTTATTTAAAAGTGTTGAAGATTTTTATAATGAATTTTCTTTTAAAACCAATATCTCAATTTCTTATAGAAAATGCAGGGTTCCAGAACGTTTAAAGGAAATCAATAAAGGAATATCCAATGGCTTTTGTTCAACCTAAACTTATTAATATTCTTCTGGTAAGGAAAACATAATTCAAACTAAAATTAAATGCAAAGTTATATGTTCATAAAGTCTATATGCAATGGTTCTAAAGACACTGATGTCCATCTGGCACCATGGATGTAGGACCTCAGGCAAGCCACTGCTTTTTTTCACTGTTGCAGACTAACTGAAGGTCGGTGTATTATGGAAAGTGAACAGATTTATTCCAAAAGATTATTACACTGCCCTCAGTGCTGTCTTATAAGCAGTTCATCAGAGATGCAATTTTTATCTCTCATGTATGATACAATGTATTTGGTTCACTTCTTTTTTATTTCAGGATGTTTATGGGCTCTTCTGAAAAGAAGTACCATGGCATTTTTCTTCAGTAGAAGTAAATAAAAAATAATTAACAGTTAAAACTAATTTGACTTGCTCTGTTTCTGATTTTCTTGCTCTGCTGAGAGGACCACAGTGGCTGAATAGAATGATCTGGAAAACTCTACACATTATTCCAGAGACTGTGTCCAAAGCCAAGCATGGCCATGTTTTCATGGGTAGACGCCACATCAGAAATCATCAGCTAGCAGGTCTAGCTGGGGTTCATGACAGATAAGCAGTAATCGCCTTTCAAAGCTACAGCAAGAAAAGCTGGAAGGTTTTGAAGAAAGGAGAAAGTAAGGCTGTGAATAAGACATTGTTAAAATCAGTAACAGTTTTCTACATACATACAGTTTTCTGCATACAGTCTGGTACTTATAATTTAAGTTTTGAGAAGTCTGGAGGGGGTAAAAGGGTAGACAAGAAGACACAGAGGACTTGAGAGCAGAAGAAAATGTAATTTACTGAAAAGCGTAATAAGTGAAAACCAATTAATTTTATAAAAAAAGAAAATGTTCTGTGAACAGCAAAATCCCTGATGCACGAATTCATATCAATTTTTGGTGTAAAGGGGTTTGATGTAAACAAAATTTGAGGAAAACTCTGCCTAGGTTGGTGTATCTTCTGACTCCACTAATGTATGCTGCAGGTGGCCTGTAAATACATTCCCACTGTCTGGCTGGGTGTGTGCTGCCAAATGGTGTGTGACAGCTGAGGTCTCCTTTCTCTGAGTCTCTGTCCTCTAGCCAGGCCAATTTTTCATCAAGCCAGCCAGAAGTCTCTTCTTTAGACTTCTACACTCTTTCAAACTTGTTTGGAATCAGCAAAGTATTCCAAATGTCTTGGATAAGAGAAGGCAGTGGAGGAAAGAAGATCACAAATCTTATCACTGCGTGATCCTGACACAAAACAAGGCTGACTTGATGACCATGTGGACATGTATGTACCTTCACTGAGAACAGGTACTAAGAGTACTATTTAATCTGAAAAAAAGCACAACACCTTTTTAACCTGAAAAACTGCCAAATTCAAGGCAGAAAGGTTGACTTGACAAGTGAAGGCAATAATTTGCCATGTGAACAAGTCACTGAAGAGGTGATTCTACATCTCTTGTGTTCAAGGAAATTTGAAATTTGCCAATTTGAAAAAAAAACCCCATTTTACCCAAAGTGGATAAAGTATCATGGTATAATAAAGACAGGGCAGACAGGTTAAGGTTTTAAGCTCTGTGGCCCGTTCTGCATTAGTTATGGATACTGCCATGCAATAGGTTGGTGTTAGCAAGAACTCTCTCAGTAGTCCCAAAAGCTGGTCTGAATGGGCCTGCTGTGAACATGGGTGTTCAAACAGCAGAGACTGCAAACTCTTTAAAACTATTTTCTTTGCAGCAGCAGCAGCAGCAGCCCAAACACCACCCCGCTTGGGCTCTTTATCTAAAAAACTTGATAATCCATCAAATCACAAAAGTAAGCACAGCTCACAGTATACCACTGGAAGTGATTGCTATTCCTATCCATAAATGCTGCCTTGCACTCTTTGTTCAGGAGTGCTGCAGCACTTCACAACTGCTCAGTGCAGTGGAGGGACAGGTTAGGGATGCAAGGACTAGACACAGCAAAGCTCTGTGTGCGGCAGCCTGTGCCAGCCACGGTGCAGGATCACCCTGTGTCCTCAAACACAGCAGGAACACTGGGAGGGTGAGCACTTAGTCCAGTCAGAGTGACCTGGCTATTTCAGACAGGGGCAAACACTTGCCCCTTTTTATGCACCACTGAGTCTGCAAAGTGTTCAAGACCTCATTCTGTGGTGTTGTGAGACAAGGTGCCTCATTCCCATTGCCCACACTGCCTGGGAATACTTCTGCAATTCCAACTCAGACAGACAAGTTCCAGCTTCCAAGGCTCCATCTTCTCCACCACATGCTTTCTCAAGGATCCAAGAAATGCCTGACCTTACTTGGCTTGGGAGCATTTACTGCAGCAGACACAAACAGAGCTGTCTGTAAGTGGAACACTTCCTCTGGGATTGCATCCTCCCTCCACGCTGAGTCTCACGGGCCAGGCTCAGTCACTGTTTGCAGTGACACAGCAAGGAGAGTCCCACCAGAACCATGTACAGAGTAAGGCTGGTGGAACCTCACACTCTGTAGTGACAGTATTGCAGCAAAATGCAGCTGGCAGAAGGAGGTAACTTGCAAAAAACTAGGGTGAGAAGAGTTGAGTGTTGGCAACCTTAACAAGCCGGATTCCCAAAATGAACTTGAAGGATTTGGCAGAACTGAAATTACATTTTTAAACAGTTACTGTAAGTGTAAATGTTATTTTATCCACCCCCTTGGACTGGATCATCCTGGCCAGCCACCAGGCAACCACACCCACGCTGTTACTTTTACAGCTGCAGAGATGGGGTCAAGATTGTCTATATTCTGTGTAAGTCAAAACCTATTATTAAAGTAATTCATTTGCAAATAAATCATCCTTGTTATGAAGCTCCAAGTAAAAGGAATAAAATAAGAGCTTATGAGCTTGAGCTCATTTGCTGAGTGAAAATCCTTCTCCTTTCCCAGGACACATTTAAATCGTTAACAAGGATTTGGTCACCAAGGGAGCTCCTTATTTCATTCAAATCTGGGGCAGTAGACATGGGAATCATTAAAGAAAAATAAACAACAGCACAAATACCCAAAACAAACCACAAGGTCTATCAGGTAATGGCTCTTCACAAGAAAACAGAAAAGGTATTGCAGCGCTCAAAGGTCTAACACAGAACCAGAACATGACTGAGAACATGATTTTTAATTAATTTCAGCATTACTTTTATCAGATCAGGAGAATGTAAGCCTGGTCCCAGGTGAATCAGTATAAAGCCCCACTAACCTCAACAGAGGCAGGATCTCACCTACTGTGGAAGGTTTGAAAACTGTCACATGATTTCTGAGAGGAAACAAATAAGTTGTTTTCTGTAACACTTTACATGATCCAGCTCTAAATACTTAGTGGTCCAGTTCTGCATTTGTTCAGCATCTCACACCAGTCTGCTCAAAAGTTTTCTTTTTCTGGTGGTTTATTTTTTTGCTTGTTTTTTTTAATTGTCCACTTTCATCTTCTTACAGGGCTGTGTCTGAAAACTTTCTCTGTATTTATAGGAATGTCACCAAATCTTTTGAATGATAGGCCAGAGGTATAAGACATTTTCTTTTAGTCTTAAAGTAAGAATTGTTTACTTCTGCAAGTCTGCACCTGGTTATTCTTCCAGTATTTTCTTTCATGATTCTGTAAGATACCGGATATGCATGAGAACCACAAACGAATTTATTGTTAATCAAGCCTGGCCTTCAAGATTAATGATATCTTTAAACAAAACAAATAATGGAATAAGTTGTTATTAAGCCTAATGTTATTTTGTGCCTGCTGAAATATCCACAAATATACATAAATATTAGTCAGATTTCATATGATGAATTAAAGCCACAGGATGAGCTTTAAAGTGATACCACATCCATAAAAATATTATACTGAAACTGAAACAGCCAGAGCCAGACATTTGTCTTACATTATGGTATAGAGAATTCTCAAAAGAAATTTCCACAGGACATATTCCCTGGTTTTAAATAACCATTTCTTACGTAGTGCACATTCTCTAACCCTGTATTTTAGGGCCTCTGATGATCTAGCCACCCACTTGCTGCTGTGGCTGTAGACCAGATCTTGACCAGTATCTAAGCNATATATTTAGACACACTTTTGTGATAACTACTAGAAAAAAATGAATTAAGTTTGCTTTCATTCTTTACTGTCTACAAAAGCATAAGGTTCATTATGGATGTTTCTAAAGATGTTGTGCTTTTTCTCAAGATGTAGCCATATGGCCTACAAACTTGAATCAACTTTTTCAACAGGAAGGTTCTATTTTCAGTATTTCTTCCATTCCTATCAACTAATACTTTAACACAAAAAAAGAAATGTTTTTATTTATTAATATTAGCAATATCTGGAAGTCATTATGTTTTCTGAATCCCAGACTAAAGAGAATCTAGTACAAGCAGCAAATGTCTTTTTGAATGCTACATATTAAGCCCCACCACTTTTTTCCTGCCTGTTTTCTATGTGACTTAGACCTCGGGTCCCTCACAGACAGAGCTCAGATCCTGCAAAGTGCCTTTCTGAAAGGAGCACTGTGAGGTTATGCTCAGAAATTTTTTAGCAGCTTACAGGAGAGAAACAATAACCCACCTGTCATGCAAAGTCTGTGCTGTTACAACCAAAGGAAGAACTGAATGAAAAAAATTTGTACACACAGAGCAGACTGTCAGTAACTTACTGTTTTCCTCCACCTTCACTTCTTCTTCCCTCTGTGGGACCTACCTCAGACATCTACGGAGCACAACTTTGGTAACAACTGTGAGGAGACCATTCCCACCACCAGCTGTCCTGCCACCGTTACTCTTGCAGCTCTGTTCACCCTTCATCTGGAAATTACCTCATCCTCCATCAACACGTGTCCAGTTGTTAGAGGCTTGGGAACCCAGCAGTGATGCTCCTGGGTTTGCCTGGGAAAAGCCTCATTTGATGAGTCTCAGGATAAAATTATCCATTAATACCTGCAGAGTTGGTATTCACTGCTCCTCCCCCATTTTTCAGTCTTCAAATACGTAAAAATCAAAGTGACACACTATTTTTACACTTCAGAGAGCAACGTGCCAGGCAAAGGACACACATGAGATTTTGTGGGGGGAAAAGTATCAATGGTCTCTTATTCACTCATCTTCCAAAAAACAGCACCACCAAAACAAAGGCACAACTGTTCCCACTGGATAAAGGGAGCATTGATAGTGCTCCTAAAAACAAGCTAGTGCACTCTTGACATTCCTGTCTTGTTGAATCTTCACTAAACTGCTACAACCGCTTGATTTCAATTTGTCATGATCACCAACAACTAAAATTGCCATAAGAGCAAAGGAAATGCTTGCTTGGGAAATGCATGTCTCCATGCACAAGCAAAAGTACCCAGTGAGGTATTAGAAAAACAACAGGGCATATATAAAGTAGAAATTCCAAGAAAATTATCTATTGCATCTGACTAATACTTATTCAATAATATTACTTTTTTTGATTTTAGCAAAAGTCCATAGCACTGTGTCCAACTTTTAAATTATTGATGCACACACGAAGGCAGCAGTGTCAGAAGAAGTCACATGGGAGCAAGTATCACATAGGACAAGCCCTGTCAAGGCAAAATTAGAAACAAAAGTGAAAAAATATTTCAACAATATTTGCAATGATATACCTTCCTGTAATTTTGACAGGGCTATAAATATCAGTCCAAGGTACCATGCGTGTGACTGATTATCTGGGTGATTACAGTTCTGCTAAAAAAAATTATAGTTATTTTCAAAGTTTTCAATAAACCAAAAGAAATTATTTCAGTTAGGAAGATGAAATATTTGTGTTCAAATTTGCAAAGCATTTTGAACCAAAGTAATCTTTAGTTATAAAATATTTAATTATATTTTTAAGGTCACACAGAGGCTTCTAAAACTACGATTTTTCTTCCCTCAATAGAAATAATTCACTGTGATTAACCCTTTTTTTTAAAGCATACTAAATTTCTGCCTAGGTTCATTAAGGAATTCGGAACTAAAATGTTTCACTCAGCCCTTGTTCTCTCAATCTTGTTTAGACTGAGATTTGTTAAACTAAGTGAAGAGCACTGGTATAGTCTTGTGTTATCAGCCAACATTGTACAGAAAAATGCATGTTGTTTTCCAAAAAAATAACTCTAACAAGCACTCATGGAAAGCACTATCACTATATGAAATATGAAGGGTGAAAAAAGGGAGATAGTTTACTTCTAATCTACAGGAATGCTGAAAACTGAGATGTATAGGGATGCTTTCCAAGCACTCAGAGCGAGAACACTGCCAAGTTTATCCCATGGAGCTGAAACACCCCAGCATGATAAATATGACAGTAATTTTGTTGTGTTTATTGAGAGGACTGCCTGTGAGCTTATAGAAAAATTTGTATTGAGCAAGGTCTATGAAGCAGTTCATCCTGCCTGCTGTTCTTAAAGCAAAATGAATTGGTTTTTTCTTTATGCTAACCTACGAGTAGTATCTTTTCAATTTTATCTTTCAGGGCCCGGAACAATTTTCTGTGCAGTTACACTGAAGCTGCTCTGCATGAAAAATGTGAACAGAAGGGAAGTATATTTGTCCCTCTGAACAAATAGGGCCCAAGGAAGGGCCTAAAGAACAACACAGTAATAAAACATTTTGAAAGAAAAAACAATTTCTAAATTATGAAATTTGAATCAATATTTAAAAACATAACAGCAAGCTTCAATAAAGGTGAAAAATTGTAATTGATTTCAGACCCTGAAAGCTGATAATAACATTCCACATAGACACAGGTCATGGTCACAAGACAAACAGTGGTGACTCCTAAAGAGATGCAGAATATTAAACATCAAGGTTTATTATTATCAAATAATGTTTAGTGGTTTACCTTTTATATTAATAAACTCCAGAATATGCCTCCAAATGGCTCTTTTTATTTCACTTGTGCATCACCTTGTACTACCTATAATAGCTTGTACTTATAACATTTCTTTTCAATGAATTTTAAAAAAAGGACAGATGTTTTTTATTTTCCTCTATATGCATGACAACATAGAAGTGTACTGTGGAATCTGGCACTGACTCATTCTTGAAGTAGATTTACCACATGTTCCAGTGACAAAACAGCAACACATAGTATAATGTTTCTGGAAAGAATCTTGCTGCAATAAAGTGGATCACAGAAAGTTTGCAATCTATGAATTCTGCCCAGAATATAAAACACCAAAAATTCCCCTGACTAAATATTTGAAATTGGAACCAATTCACAAACCAGGGTGGAGGCAAAGAGGAGGGGGTGGAAGTTAGTTCTACTTTACAGGAAAATGCATTCCTGTTCAAAAATCACTACAAACTGCTGACCACAACAAATTTTTACAATCATCCAGAACATCTTTTGCAATCTGTGAAATATATCCAGTGAACATGCTATTTGGAGAAAACGTTAAGAAATGTTAATAAATCAAAAGGACTAGCACAAGTATCCAGTTTGATATGCCTTACTACACAGGTGAGAAGGCTTCCCTGAATTAATGCCACTTTGAACTAAACACATCATTTTAGCTAAAAATCAACTCATTGTTTCAAAAATTCCCAGTGATAAGGAATGTACTATAGAACTTGGTAGGTTACCTAGTTAACAGCTTGCTATATGCCACAGGGTGTCCAGGCTTGAGGGTTTTATTTTCCAGGGAAGCTTGTAATCTTCAGATTCCCTCCATTGCCCTTTTTCAAAAGCTGAGCAGTTTGGTCAGAATTTTTCAGGACGGACACACACACACACACACACATCTTCACTCCCAGACTAAAATTTCTCTCACACTGATGGCATCCTTGACATGGACTGAAACCCTGAGAGAATTCCCTGAATCCACATTCAAGAAAACCCATTAGTGCTTCTGGCCACTCTGCCACTTTGGGAGCTCATAAGTAAATAAATAAAATAGAAGTATCCCTTGTCTCTTTTCCAGTTGTTGTTCATAAGGTCCAGCATATTTCCTGCACATTCACAGACCACTTTTCCCAAGAAACAAGGAGCTGAGGAGCACACCAGCCTGTCCAGGGCAGCAGGTGTGCAGACAAAACACATCTGCTCCCATCTTGCTTGACCCATCAATTACCCATCAAGGTACCCTGGGCAAGTCACCCTAAGCCTTGGCAACTTATTTTATCGCACTTTAAAGATAAAACTTGGGGATCCACAGCAGGGACAAGGACAGTGGAGTGACTTTTGCAGACGAGCTCAGGAAGCTGAGGGCAAATTTCAGCCCGTCCTTCTCTCCAATTAAGTGACCAAGTCAAGGCAGTGTGAAGTGTTCAGGATGCCACTGCCTGGAGGGGTGACTGTGTAACAGCTGGTACTGACTAGCAGGATGCTGCCCCACCTGTCATACTTCAGGGAGATGCTTCTAGTTCTTCCTCCAGGGGAAAATCTAGCAACTCAGGAGTGGGCCACTACCTCCTGTGGCTGCTCCAAGCACAGCTCTACTCCAAGAAGGAAGCTTCACCAAGTTTCACAGGCTACTGGGAAGTTTCACATGCTGTGTCACCAAATAGAAACTTTCTTCTGAATCTGATTTTACTCTCAACCCAACAACAAGACTTCCAGGAAATTCATGTTAGGAATGCGAAAGAAATTATCAGTTTAAAAAAAATCAGAAATGTAGAGAAACAGAAAAGTGAGAAAGGTAGAGCAACACAGTATTTTAACATGTTTTCTGGATGACAGGTCTGCCACAGGGAAGATTCCAGGCATGTTTAATTTTCCCTTTTTTATTACATATCTTCCCTTTAGTCTTCCCTATGTACAGTGACAGCTTTTTGGTAATTTGTAATTATATATATTGTGTAATTATATGTATTTTTGTAATTTGTTCCATATAAAGCTATTTTGCATATTACAGCCAAAGTCCACCAAGAAACAAATTAAGAGAAGCACTTTAGACACACTTCAAATCCCCCAGGCTTCCTAGTAGAGAAATAAAGGAAAACAGCAGTATCAACAACCACAAAAAAACTATGACAGGATGTAGGACGACATTTCCTAAAAGTCAACAGTCATCCTCAGGATCAGTGTAACACTTTGTCCACTCCTCATCTGTGACATGCTCTAAAGGGGATGGTGAGAGCAAATGCATGTCCATGGGTCTGTTCATTATCAAACATCTGGAATGCTAATGTGAACACCTTGCATTTATTCATGCTTTGCCTTTAAAGACTTCTGCCAGCATTAATAACAATGCTACAACTCATAGAGCTTTTGTAAGGATTAATTTGCTGTGGTCATTAGAGTCCACTGCTCTTTACCACAGTCATGTAATAACATACTTGCTGTACTCACCAAAACAAATAAACGAAAAAACAAAACAAGAAAAAGAAGCCAGCTTCAGTACATAAGCATCTGCTTACGGGAATCCAGTGGTTTTTTCTCTATGTGTTTTGATGATGATATGTAGCCACATACTACAGAGTCTTAAATACCACATCTACTCTAATCTTCATATGCCCATCATCACTATGTCTGCCAATCTACCATTTCTTCTCTTTCATGAGGGCACTTTCAGTGTAAGCTGATGCACCAAGCAATTGCTACTGGCAACCCTGTGAACACCTCTTTCCCCTGAGTATGTTTCACCCCATCCTCGAAGCCTCTTCCAGAGGTCTATGGAAAGACAGCAGCTTGCCTGTCACTTTGTTTTCTAATTATAACAGAGAATCCAAGCTTTGGCCTGACAAGACCATAAGGAAAGGTTAGCATTGCTCAAGTCCTCATGAGTTACTTGGTACACAGCACTGGTGCATGAAGAAAAAGGCTGGGGTTGGTCTCTAAATTAAAGTTCCTTACCCTTCTCCCCATTACTGTCTCATCAACATGCCTCACTATGCTCTAAATATTCCTCCTCCTCCTCACCCTTTTTTTAACATAAGGAACCATTTCTCCTACTTCAGAGATGAAAATTGATGGCTTTTACCTGAAAGTTGGTCCTTCACTTCAGTGCCTGGTAGTAGTCCCTCTTCTTTTCCAGTCTCTTTATATTTTCCCAGCCCTTCCCCAGTCTCCTCAGCCCCCTCCACAGCTTCTGAGAAATACAAGGCACAGAGAGACCACAGCCCAGCATCATCCCTGGCCCCTCTGGAAAGGAAGCAAAGCTCCTGCTTCAGGCTGTTCCTAAATTTAGCTGGGATGAATCTGGGATTAGACCATCAAAGCAGGGAATAAAACCAAGGCGTCTCAAGTATTAGGCTGGAGTCTTAACACCATCCACTACATCGGGCTAGGGATCGCTGCTATTCAGCAGTCCAAGTGTGCAACATTAAAAATGACACTGATAAAGACCAGCATTGAAATCAAAGCAAGTACATATCAGACCTTCAAAAAGGACAGTATTTAACATACATCATCACTTCCACTCTACCTTTTAGTTTCCTATATTTTAAATTTTTTTGAATTATTTTTTTAGGGAGAGCAATATCTGTATCAAGCCTGATATTGTCAGTATAGTGCTGGAGCAATATGCACATGCAGGGGCTTCCACCCCCCTCCCCACATGGTCCTGACCTGGCACCTTTACAAGGTAACTTCATGCATCAGGCTGCCATGGCATGCTGCAGTGCAAATGGGCCCTGTGTTTTGCTCCATGACAGTGTTTAATTGAGTCTGTGAGCAGTTGGACAGGTAGACAGCCCTCCATGAGTCATGGATGCTTGTGCTTGGGGAGCTATGGCTAATGGAGGTAGTTGCATAACTTTGGAAAGAGCAGAAGGTACCAAGGCACACCCCTGGGTAAGTGGTGCCTGATGGTATGCTTAATTATAGGTAACATGCCTGGCATGTTTGGTATGACCTCAGAAATCAGAGATGGAAAAGACCTGCTACATAACCTAACCACTACCGTGGTGAAGAACGTCTTGCTTCCTGTTGGAGGCAATGGGCCTTTCACTGCTTTCCTCCACAGGAACAGTCCACATTATTCACCATGCTCCTACTTCTTGCTGTCTCTTGTTATTATCATTCATTATTTATTGAATCAGCCCATTTCCAGCAGTTAAGGGCTCCTTACAGACTCCACCTCCCACCTGCTTAGTGCTTTACTGAGCACACTGACTTGTTCCTATTCTTCAAAACAGGGAGTGGAGGCTGCCGTGGAGAACCCTGACCTCCCCACAGCCACAGGAGGTTCCTGCTCCCCACAATGGGTTTGGGGTGCTCATCCAAGCTCATACAAGGCCATGGCCCAGGACAGGTACCCTGGTACCATGGAAATTCAATTTCCTTCCCTCCCCCTGCTGCCTGTGCCTCTCATGTCTACCCACCTAAGGCACTTTCCACTTGCTTGCTGATTTCATTCTGTTCTGCATGCTGTGTGACAGACATCCTGAAGGAAAAAAATAGGAAATATAAAAGGATTGCTTTCCTTCAATTTTTTTCTTTTACTTCTCACTGATGTTTACACATTTTGGTGGTGCTTGCTCTGGGCTCCTTAAATTTTTGCAGCATCACTGGTGCAGCAAGTCCCACTAAAGGAGAACCCTGCATGCGCAGTGCTAATCCCAAGTCACAGCCTTGTTGCCTGTTATTATCTGCTGAGCTCTGATGTGAGATGTGTCACCACAGGAAGTTCTTCCAAAATTTCAGTCTGGTAAGTGAGGAAACACCTCATGCATACAACAGGGAGTTCAGATGTGCATTTCTCCACACCAGAGTCAACAGAATCTGCTGTTTATTTATTTTGTTTTTAACCCTGAGATGGCTTCTGTGCACTTTTGACCTGCTCTCAGTTTGAGCAGCATTTATCTTTTCACAAAATGGAAGTATATACAGCATCAACGATGCATTTATTTTATTTAAGTATTAAATACCAGCAATTGCAGTGGTTTGTCTCCCCTTCTATGCATTCAGCACTAGAGATAAACAACAGTGAAAAGAAAGGAATGGGTCTGAGACTCAGAAAAGAGCCTCCTGTGTTCTGGTGATAGGTTCCTAAGCTAGCTGAGGCTGCCAGCCAGCTCAAGAGCAATGCAAGTTTTCAGACTTGTGGCCATAGTCTTTTAGTGGAGCTCTTCAGGCATTTGTCAGGAATGCAACATTTTTACAAAGAGGTTAAAAAAAGAAAACAACCCAAATTTTGTTGTTAAATGCAGAAAAACTCTAGATAAGAAAGTATTTGAGTGTAGCCTAAACTTTTGTATAACATTGCAGAAATACCTTGGTGCTATGATTTGGGACCAGCTGATTGTTCTCTGACACGGTTCCTTGGAAGTGATGCTGGGGGAGAATTGCCTGTGTCACCCCATCACGTTTGCTCATTACTTATTGCTGTTTTGTGGTTGTTGGCACAAAATATACTGGGAGGTGCCTGGTTTCCAGAAGAAAGGCTTGGTGTACCCTGTTGGAACACATCGCTGGCTGCCAAGCTGGAGGCAGCAACACAGAACAGGGTCTGGGGGGCTCCAGGGATGGTAACAGGATGTTAGTGAGCTAAACAAGAGCCTGATCTTCCCAGAAGTCCTGACATCTAAAAGATAACACTTCAAGTTGTGAACCAAATGAAAACAACCTTTTCTCTCAAAGAGTAGCTTGGGGGAAAAAAAAAAGGCAGATGTGGGAAGGCCACATAATCCAGAAGAAGTAAGAGACATCCAAAGA
The DNA here is from genome assembly GCA_013400955.1 of Drymodes brunneopygia. NCBI lineage: Eukaryota > Metazoa > Chordata > Aves > Passeriformes > Petroicidae > Drymodes > Drymodes brunneopygia. The sequence goes on along the minus strand of VZTZ01008534.1, from coordinate 343,853 downwards.
TCCAAAGTAAAGTTTTAAAAAAAGGAAAAATCACTGCATAATTTAGACCAATTAGTCTCATTGCATTATTTTTATTTTGCAGCCCAAAACAAGCTCCTGGCTGCCTAACGAGAAATAGCTATTTTGCTTCCAAAATTCATCATCCTTTCTGAATTTAATAAAAATGGAAATTTTATAAATTAAACAAAGACTTATTTGAATAAAAATTACCTGAGAATCTTCTATGTCACTATGATATGACTGTTCCTTCTGAGAGAGAAAAAGGTGATACAAGAAAAACCCCTGAATGATGCTTCAAAAAGTGAGTAAGAAGCAAACTTGTGAGCATCTGCTCTGGACTGACACCAAAGAAGGAGCAGCTAAGTAAAATATTTATTAAATCTGGTTCAAAAATTTATTTCAGAACTCAACAGGAAAAGGTTATTCATCCCTTCTGCTCTTGAAAATTTTTCACCTAACATGGACAAAGTTTTTGCAGTTGAAGAAATAAGAAATATTTTCAATCTGAAATGAATGAGAAGAGGGATGCTGTCATTCTTGCACATTATTTAGGTTTCAGAGGAAAGCCACACTCCTCACACAGGAGAGTGTTTTCTTGTCTTTGTGAAGAAGAGATGGTAATTTCTCATGGCAGTCATGTGCTTGCAGAGCATCACATGAACCAAAGATCTGCTGGAGATCATCTTTTCCAGGGAAACAGATCTCAAGTACCCAAAGAGAAATTTCCATGAATGTTGGTGGCATCCGTGCAGCCAAAATATTTATGTTTGGATCAAATAATTTAGCCTTTGGATGGATGAATAAATAAACAGCACTTCTGAATATGAAATGAGCATTCACTTATTTCTCAAAGAAAAAAACCCACATAAGTAACATACTTTTACAAAGTAAGCAAACCTTTAAACCAGAAACCTTGAAAATATATTTATCAGGTAAGTGTTGTGTGAAAATAAGTTTTCTAGAAAAACATATCTCTGAGCAGCAGAGCAGTTCCTTCTAAAGTGTAGCTCAGACTGCATGAATCTGTGCTTGGAGGTGCTGCTCTGATTTAGGATATCAGAAAATAAGTGGCTTCCACCATTGGGAAGAGAAGCTTCCTTAGAGGGAAATTTGGCAAACTGATGCAAGATTTCTGCCATCTTCCTGTGTCCCCAGTTTGCTGGGAGGTGCAGATAGCAGCCTGTGCTTTCTTCTGATAAACACCTTAGAGTCTCATTTCCCAATGTTGGACTTCTGGGGATTGTGCTTACATTTAATAAAAACCCATTCATTTAGATATGAAAAGCTACTGCAGCTGCTCTTCAACTATCCACTTCACAGGGGTATCTAAAATTTCCATGTAAATTTTTTTTCCTCCAAAGCCATGGAATTCCCATTAGAACTTATCCAGTGCCAGAGTCAGTCTAAAAGGAAACCGTAACTATCAAATGCATTTGGAAAAAAAAGATTAAAGGAAAAGGTTTTATGCTGATGCTCTTTCCAGGATCCTCAAGAAAAATGAATGAAATTCATACTCTTCTGGCACTTGCAGCAGGTCTAACCTGAAACCATCATGCTCATTAGAGCCTCACCAGGAATATTTTCAGGTTTTGACTGAGCAGTTCACCTCAAACAAATGCTGAATTCTCCCAGACATTGACTCCAATGCCTTACCATTTCTACATGTTGTGAACACACACATTATATTCTGACCCAGGCATGCATCTTGACATATGGAAGTTCTTAACTTCCCAGGCTCTAAAGTAGATGAACATAGTTTATGCTTCTGCGAAATTCCTTTAAATTACACATTTTAACATTTTTCTGTTTCTGAACAAAAACAAAAGCACACTGAGCAAAAATTGGGTTATTAACTGGAGTCATTAAAATGCCAGGCATAATACACCTCAAAGGGGAAAAAGAAACAATCTGGAATGGCAACACTGACATTAATTTGTTTTGAACCTTTGTAATGCCCAGCATTGCCCAAGAATAAACCTGCAATGAAATTATAATAAGTTTCCCTTTTAGATAAAATGTAATACACAGCTTCTTCAGGAAGAACAAAATCTGCACTGAAAAGTTGAGGTCAGTACAGATAGAGGTTGAGTGTCTGCTTTCTGTTGAGGGGTTGGTGCAGCCAATGGGGCTGTCACAGGCGGGCAGAGAGGTGCCTGGCAAGCATCCCGTGCCCTGAGGAAGGGAAGGGGAGGGCAGGGAAGAGTGGCCAGGCTCCCTGCTGCCTCTGTCCTCCCAAGACGGACGCCAACAGTGGCACTCAGCTGGTGACTTTGCAGCGTCGTCACAGAATTTATGCCTGGGGGCTATTTCCCTCCTCCCCAAAGAAAATGTTTTTCCCAGCATTTATCCTGGATTTTATTGACTGAAATTAAAGTCATTCTTTGATATCCTTTCTACAGATGCCAAGAAGGACAGAAGGGCCCAAGTAACATTTATGCATTTTTTAAGACTGCGGCCTAGTCCTGTACTACTGCCCTTTTTAGAACAACAGTAGATTTCATTCTTCCATCCTCCCTTCAATGATCACAGGCCTCAGAAACATGACATCTCCCACTACTGCCCTCCAGACTAACTCCAGTTTCTCCAGACCCTCTGGAAATGCATTATCTGCCATACTCCAGCTGAGGCACTATCCATGTGGAGTGGGACAGAAGGATTACTTCACATTTCTTGCAGACTATGTGCTTGTTTATAAAGGCAGTGGACATTTTTTTTTTTTGTGGCAAGGCCACTTTACTGACTCACAGGCAGCTTGTGACGCCATGCAGCTGCCAGAGCCCACTCCCTGGGTGCACCACCTCTCACACAGCCACACCTCACCTGACATCTGAATGGTCCTGCCTCTGCTCACTGCTGCCAGGAGCAATTCTTTCCTCATCATGATCACACTAAATGGAAGAGTCTTGGGGTACCACTGGAAAATCTATTCAACAGCACTTCATCTGTTTTGGTTTTTTTTAAGGCGTAATTGTCAGCAGATGGCAGCCCAGCAGATGGCATGGGTATGGTTCAGAGCCCGTGCCAGCAAGGTGTCCATCTTCTCTGTCTGCTTTTTTGGGAGGGAGGAATGTTGATCCAGAGATGGTTTTCTGGGTGAGTTGCTGCAGAGCAGAGGAGAACTCTGGGCTAGAGCTTTGCAGAGAGTGCCTCACCAGCCCACACCTTCTCTTCTCCCCTGATTCCAGGGGGGAGACTGGCTCAGCATGCCTGCAGCAATGCTACCCAAGCAGAAAGTCCATTTCTGGCATCATCCCCTTTGCAAACAGTCTGTAGTTGTCTCTGCTCATCTGGAATCAATCTAAGGCCATGATGAAATACATGCCCTCCACATGGGGAGGTGGGAATTTTGCTTGGGGGTCTTTGCACACACACAGACACACACGCCCCCCTCAGCCGTGGGAGTCACTAGCTGGGGTCAGGCTCCCAGCTGACCCCAGGACTGTGGTGCAGAGAGGGCAGCAGCACAACCCCCTCCACAGATTTGCCATCTTTTCCAGCCCTACAGGGATGATGAGATCTGGGCAGCAATAAGCCTCCTTTCTCCCAGTGGTGTTGCTCAAACAAACACCACACAGGATGGGACTTTCTGTTCTTCTTTGCTACATCCTTTCACAGTACATGGGAGATGCTCGTGCAGTAAATTTAATTCAATCAGGTATTTGTTTATCATACACTCCAGAAGGAGCCTAGGCTCTTGAATAAACATGCATTGGTCTAAGTAGGGCTGTTTTTTCAAAATGCCTCTATAGCTTTTCTTTCCCTGTGATCTGTGCAAAAAGGCATATTTATAAACAAATTGCTAGATGTATTTATACTACAGCTCAAGACATTTAGACAGTAGCATCTCAGAGACTTTTGATGGAGGCAGTAAATGGGGCCGGAAGTTGATCTGACAGGAAATAAAAGCTAAAATTGTTTTTCTAAAAACCAGCAGATAACATTAACAAGCTGGAATGAATAAGAGCATGGAATCCAGATCAAGCCGTTGGATGCAGCAATCTGTTTGCTAAAAAATCTTCTGTAAACTGAAAGAGATTCACATTTATAGAAGAAAAACAACAGCATATTTCAGTCATACAAGAACAGAAGTGGAGCAGAACTACCAAAATCCCCAGCAGAATCTCATGTTTAGCAAGAGAAAATTTCATGGTGAGCAATATACAAAATAATAAAATAAAAGCCAAGACTAATAAATTACTTGAAGTAGATATATTTTCTGGATGACTGGTTGGGAAGGTCAGCACGATCTCCATAGTTTGTTCTAGAAGAAATCTTGATTAGATCTGTTCATAGAGATCTTTATCACACATGTGAACTTCAAGTTTTACCATGACTCTAAAAGTAAATAGCAGATGCAGGATGGAAATCATCCAAACTAAAGATGGAAACAAATACTCTTGCAGCAGTACAGTTCTTAATGCCTCTGGAGGGGTACAGCTACATTGAAATATGAAAAAAATACAAATGTAGCAATTTTTTATCCTGGTAATATAAGTGTCAGATAAACAGTTCCTAACAAGTTCATGCAAACAAGACAACTGGGGGAGGGAAAGCCCGCAGCACCTGGATGACTAGTATTAGACATAATGAGAAGGAAAAAACAGCCATAAAATGTTAACATGCTGCAGCTCCTGAGCTGCCTGTGTACACAATCCATTTACAGCCCAAGCAGGTCTGGCAGAGCCTCTGGAGGAAGCAGTGTTCTGCAGACGGCTTTGCAACACCAGCTCCAGGAAGTCATCAATCAGCCTGGGGAGAGTTATGCTGAGATTCTGCCCAGATGAGAGGTTATCAGCAAAAATAATGCTCCTGCTGACAAAAATGGAACCAAAAATAGAAACTTGAATACCTAATCAAACCACAACCTTGTTGTGTTCAGCAAGGCAACTCAACACACTGTGCGAGCTGGATGTCCCTGACCTCCTTCCGAAGGTGCTGTGGAGACATAGCAGTGTTGGTGGCAGCATTTCAGCACGTCAAGATGACACACCAGCAAGAAATAACAGAGCTAGGCAGTTTTGACTGGAAATGAAGTGACTCACACCCAAGTCATAAGCAAAGACAGCCCCTTGGGGTCAGAGTGAGGATCCTGCCTAGCACCCTGCTCCTGCCCCAGAGGAGGTATCCGGGAATGAGCAAGAAAGCAAAACACCTGCAAGAGAGATGCTTTCCTGCTTCCTTCTCCATGTCACCTGTGAAGGAAGAACCTTGGCCAAAGATTCCCATCCTCCTCAATAAAGAATCCGTGCAACTGAACTATCAATCCAAAGAAAGGAAGGCTCTGTAAGTAATACTACTCTCAGTGAGGGAGTACACATCTGGATACAGGGGAGCAAATAGAATAATAGACAGCTGAGGTGTGAAGTGAAAAGGTGTGAACCCCTTCAGTCCACCTCAAACCATAGGGGAGTTATAAAACACATTGATAATGGGGCTCCAGGCTCCTGCTGTCTAAAGTATCTGACAGCCAGGAATGCTGGCAAGAAAATGGAAGATTTTATTTTCTGGCATAATCACAGTGTCTGGATCAGGGTTCAAAGTCAAATACAGTTTCACATGACAAGGTCAATATTTTCTCCAGCCATGAGTGTCGCACTCATTGTTTTCATGCATGTCAAGTCCAGGGATGAACTGTGGGGATCGTATCTAACTGGCAGCAACTACTAAGATGTTGTGGGGTTCCTATATGGAAAGAGTCCTCCCCTTCCCTCAGAATGGCTAGCTGCCACCTAACAAATCTATGGTTAGAAAAACAGCCCCCTGTGGGGTTGAGGTAAGGGGAATATTTTTCCTTTTGACACCATTAACTGTTACATGCATTAACTGACAACCTTTGGAGTCATAAAACTATACATGGAAATCTGTGCTTCAGCAAATAAACAAGAAAAAGATGTGCATTTGCAACAACAAAAAAGGAAGTCTACATCAAGTTTCTATGAATTTAGAACAATTAAAAACATAAAAACCCATTAGCATTTACTGTTGCCCAAATCTTTATAAAAGAGATATTTCTCATTCTCATGCATATAATATTCTTCAGGAATGTTGCCATATAGTGGAATTTTATTTTTCATATATTCTTACTGTAGGTTTAGTTACTAAACAAGGAGACATCTATTAAGTTTCCATATGGCAAAAATACGTAGCTCTGATGATGATGAAGACTGCTTTCTACTTCCATAGTCTGAAAAATGAATAATAAAATACTTCTTGATCAAAAGAGCAATAGTAGCTTAAGTCAGCACTTTTGCTGGCCCTAGAAAATCATAAAGATATCCTAAAGTGCCTTTTATACCTCTACCATCCCTTAAGAGCTAACTATTTTCTAGCTGTGATGGATAAGAACACAAAATGAGCAAATCTGTTGGAAATCTATCTTCAGAGGATGAGCACAGGTGCTGCACATCTGGTTGTGCACCTAGTGGTAAATATTTGAAAGGGCTCAGGAAAATAAAGGAAGTGGAGATCTTAAACAGGAAGGGAAAGTATTAAAGGGGTCAGCAAGGGGTTAGCAAGGAATCCTGATTGCAATGTGAAAATGAAAACACCACAAAAAAAATCCACACTGAGAAATGGAAATTCATCAAACTTATTCCACTGAAAGCAAGTTAGAAGTCTATGCCACCCCAGGAAGCAGGAGGCTCTATGGCTTCAAGCCACAGTGTCTCGTCAGATAAGCTTTTCTAATTCTTACCTCTGCTTCAGTGTTCTCACCACTTCTTCTGCTTTTACTATGATGTATGATATCATCTGCAAGGTCATTGATCAGCCATTATGGACCAATTTCCTTACAAGCTGACTTCAGATCAGTTGCAGATGACTAGTTTGTTTGTGCCAATGATGCTGAGCATTTGAAATTGTTTTATCATGCAGACAATTGCTTTGTTTCTGTAGAAGGAAAAACTTCATCTACTCCTCTTCATCAGAAATCAGGAATACATTAGAATATTTTTGTCAATATAAACATTGTAAATTTATATATCTATGAAAATTTCAATATACTATAGCATTTCTAGGCCATTTATGGAGCCTGACAATTTTGCAAATATATTAATGTTAACTGTAATATATAATGCAAGAGAGAGATCATAAAATCATCCCTCTGTTATAATATTTGATAAAATATCACTTTTTTTAACTGCTGATCAGTTGTTTTCAATGCTAGGAGGCTACCCAGCTGATTCTTAACCACCACTATAGTAAGGCTGGAACATGCTCTGTTTTCTCTTTTTAGATCTGAGCTGCAGGTTATGTGTTTAATACAGGAAACCTGTTCCCAGAAAAATGCTGTAAAAGTCTACATTTTCTTTACAATGTCCTTGTAGTGCTTGGAATTGTTTGTCTCCTTATCTGTTGCCTATTTTCATTTTGTGGAGTTTCACTGAACGCCACAATCTTTAGTGCTTTTAGTAGGGATTTTTATTCTCTTACTTTGATTGTTCAACATAAATCTTTTCAGATTTACTGTGTTTAAGATTAGATTTTAACAGCAATACTAGAACTGTTTTCACCTTAGGCAGACTATTTAACTATTCAGCATAGAAAATCTCACCTTCTCTTTTCTTCTTTTTTTTTTTTGTGAAAAGAAAAAATAATATTTCTACTCTAACTACACAGCACAGATTTGCCTTTATCCAGAACACTATTTCTTAAAATGCGTCATCCATGAAAACAGATAGCTTTAAATCACAGAGAAAATGCTCTGCAAACTATTCAGTGTTGCAAAAGCAGAAATAGCTCGAGACCTGGAGAGACTCCAGTTCCACAGCATTCATCCATTCCCCCAGTCCCCAGCCATTCGGTCTTCCTGTCATACTCCCTCCTTTTGGGAAATTGTTACGTTTTGGGTAATGCAAGACTAAAAATCTGTCCAGAAATGGATGCGTTAATAGGGAGTAAGAAACAAGCCATCCTTTTATGATTTGCAGTAGGAGAGTCACATTGTAGAGGCTGTACTGAGTTTTGTCTTGTAATCCTTATCATGAATTCTGTTACATACATAAATTTGGGACAGCACATTTAAGTAACAGATAACCACAGAGCATGTCATCCAATACATTTCCTTGCCTGTTCATGAGAAGAGTTGACAACACAGCAGTGTTTCTGTCTGTGGTTTTGATGAGCTGAATTCAAACCCAAACATTTTCTGTTCCTTCTGGGGTTATAAAACTCAGATCCTGTCCTGGAAGTACAGGCAATTTAGATGCAGAAGAAAACTTCTCCAGCAATTGTAGAAGAGACTGGGTTACTCTGTAGCACATAAGGTTTACGCTGTTCATTTTTCAAAACCTTTCCTGCCATGAAACACTACAACATGGACTTACCTATTTCAAGCACAAATTTCCTTCTGCCTCCTGTTTGCAGAGGTCTGCTCAGGGACAGAAGATGAAGCAGAGCTAAATTTCTGCCCCTTGTCTCCTCACCAGCCAGCTCAGCTAGCTAGCTAGAGGACAGCTCATCTTGGCCACCACCCAGGCCCAACACTATATTTCAGGTTGCATAATTATTTGGAGAAGTGGTTTTCACAAAACAGGGTAGTCTCGTGACTTCAGAAATATTTGCAGGGAAAGCTCTGTGCTGTGTGTACTTCTTGTAGAACGGTGAACCCTGAATCACATTTATCAACATCAATAATACTGCTGATGGCCTAAAGACTGTGCCAGAGAGAGCACTATGTTGTGCATGTCCTGATCTACCTTTCCCTTAAAAGTTTCTTCTGGCTACCATTGAATCATAGAATCATAGAATGGTTTGAGTTGGAAGGATCTGTAAAGATCACCTCGTTCCAAACCCCCTCCTGTGGGGAGGAACACCTTTCACTAGACCAAGCTACTCAAAGGTTCAACCTAGTCTTGAAGACCTCCATGGATAGGAAGTCCACAACCTCTCTGAACAACCTGTTCCAGTGTCTCACCACCCTCACAGTAAAGAATTTATTTCTAATATCTAATCTAAACCTACCTTCCTTCAGCTTAAGGCCATTCCCCTTTGTTGTATCACAAGATGCCTTTGTCAAAAGCTCCTCTACAGCCTTGTTGCAATCCCTCTTAAGTACTGGAAGGTGCTATAAGGTCTCACTGGATCTTTCTCCTCTCCTGGCTGAAAAGTCCTGATTCTCTCAGCCTGTCTTCATAGAGGAGGTGCTCCAGCCCTGTGCCCAGCATAGTGGCCCTCCTCCGCCTCATTCCAACAACAGATCAACGTCTTCCTAGTGTTGGGGGCCCCAGATCTGGACTCACTACTCCAGCTGGGGTCTCACAAACACAGAGTAGAGGGGGAGAATTACCTCCCTTGACCAGCTGGTTTCCCTGGTCCTCTCCTTGCACACAGTTCTCAGGACAGTGACACCTGAAGTGTGCTCCTAGGAAGGGAGCACAGAAAACATGGGGAAAACTATGATGACAATGAAAAGCAGATCAGATGGTGACTTCCCTCCTGACCTTCCTGGGTCAGAAGGAAGCTCTGTGTTGTGGTAGAGGCTGGGAGAACTGTACAGGATCTGATCCTCTGAGGCTTTTCTTGCCTTCCTCTCCTAAAAACATTAAAGTAGATCCAACTTAACAGCTCCTTCCCTCTTCCCCTCCCCTCTGTGGCTGTGTTTGGCAGCAAGGTTCAGTACAGAGGTGAGTGTCAGCCCTGGGGAGCCCTGTCTCATGGTCTGTTACAAAGGATTGCTCTGCTGCAGGTAGGCATGGAGAGCCACATAACAACACTTCCAAGCTTTTACAGATTAATGTCTGTGTCTTTCAGACACCTTCATAGGTGTCTAGCCTTTCAAAATGCTGAGAGAATCTGGTCTTGGCATTCATTTTTTGGTGGGAATTTTGTAGAAGGATGTAAATAGTAATAATATGAAATCTACAGGTAGTTTTGGGGGAGAAATTTTTAACATCTTCAAGATTAACCTGATGAGTGTTTTTCAAGTATTTTAATGAATCAAGTGCACATTAAAAAAATACTTTGTCCATCTTGCTTTGTGCTACTCATAGAACTCCTACCAAAACTGCAATATTTTATATCAACAGAATTAGAGGATGCACAGGAAGAAAATCTGTAAGCATTTTTATGCCAAATTAAGTGCATTATCTGTCAGACATCTATATTTGCATTTCTGTTCTCCTAACACAGCTTGTTAACACCTACACAAATTCACAATATTTCTCCGTGCTGTTGAATACAGATTCATTGTTTACATCTACCACCTCTTCTTCCTCTTTCCCTTTCTCCTTCCCTCTACCTGTCTCCAAAAAAGTTCAACTACTGTCAGCTGTTTCAGGCAGTTGGCTGCCTATGTTCAAAGGTTGAGGATGGACCCCCAACTTTGAAATCAGACTGTCAGTATACCAATACTTGCAGTTTCCAATGGGAACATCTTATTTCTGTTCTTCTTTCCCATTATTCTTTTTCCTTTCTTGTTTCCATGCTCTCACGCTCACGGTTGAGGGAGGTATAAACTGAGTCTCACCATGCCCCAAAATACATAGCAGCACTTCGGGAAGTTTGACAAACTGCAATACATGTTTAGATTTCCTGGCTCAGAGACAATGCAGAGAAGAGGGTTCTGGCAAGCTTCCTAGAGATGGGATGCAATTGCTCTGCTCTGCAATGTACAGTATGGGTTACAGGCACTTTGAACATTTACAGAGCACCAGTTCAAGAGGAACAAATCATTTTTTAATCTTTGGGTTGTAATTAAATGCAACTTAGTAGATTTTCTGCATATGAGAAAGCTGACTGGAAAAAAATCAGATTGCTGTGAACTAAAAAGAAATTATACATGACACTGCACAGAATGTAAGTATGGCACAGTTGCTTTCAAAGTGCCTCTCAAATTTTGTCATCTCTTCCTCCTCTGACTTCTTTAGGAAATATGTACCACTTCATCACTTCCTTATCTGTATGAAAACTCATTTCCTGCACACATGGCATTTGGGACAATTCACAAAATTTCACCAGGTCCATGGAGCCTGGGGAAAACAGATTGGAATTTCCAGGTGATATTTGTGCACATTGCTGTAAAAAAGATTTGATCTGACTTCACAGCCATACAAATAACCTGGTTTGTATTTCCAGTCTTGGTAGCAGATACCGGCTTGGTTGGTCCTTCGTTGGCTTTCTCTACAGTGTGCTCTCTTTTGAGCATCCATGGCTTCCCCACCCACAGCTTTTCCCAAACTCCTTCTCCTCCATCTCTGAACTGCCTCTTCTTCCCCTTCAGTGCCCACAAATCCCCTGACAGGCAGACCCCATCATGCCCAGATCTCCTGTGGGTCAGCTTCTTGCATTCACCCATGTTGCTGTCCCCAAGGCAAGTCAGACAGAAGCAGGTGGCAATTATGCTAAGGAATACCGAATTCTTCCCATATTTTTTATTTGGATTTTTCATTTCAAAATCTGGATTATTTTTTTCTGCAGTGAGTTTGCACTTGTTGAGAGCATCATTATTCATAATGCACTTTAACTCCAGTGATCAGTTTTAGTCTTCATCAATTTGCATTTTTATTACTGTGATTCAACAGACCCAGATTTTTAGAACTAGGAAGCTAATGTTTTCTGAAAAGCTGAACAAGTAGTACAAGAGGTCAAGCACACTGAAACTGATCTCTCAAATTCAAAGAAGCTCTCATGCAAAAGCAATGCTTTCTTTCTTAAAAAAAAAAAAAAAGCTGATCACAGAAACTTTAAATGAAGCCGGGAAAACACTTCATAAAGATATTTTTGTCTCACAGCACTTATCAATAGTTTGTATAGAAAACTCAATGCACAAAACACCCTCCTGCCCTGAAGGCGCTCAGCTCCCCCTTGCTCTGTGAGGAGATTGCTTAGACTGTAGCACAAGTGATTCACTCTTGGAATATCAGTATAATAATCATAATCACATAAAAATATTCTGGCTGATCCTTTTCTTTCTTGACTCGCAGTCAAAAAAAACAACTGTAAACTGCTTCAAAAATACTGAAGGGTTTTTTTCCCATCCATGAAAAATCACATATATTTTTCCTAACAGAAATTACTAAAAGCATTGGTAATGGATAAAATCTTAAGAAAAAACAAACCTGTTTCAGACACACCTCAGCTAAAGAAAAGACAGCCTCAAACGCAAGCACCACCATACTGCAGTGGCACTGAGATTTTTACTATTTAAACGCAATCTTTCTCAGTATAAGAAACCTTCAAGGGAATAATAAGGCAATTCAAACATATGTAAGAAGAAAAACAGGACATAGAGAACTTGGGACAGCTTACTGTATTGTTCTGAAATGAGCTGTTCAAGTAGGCATGTTTTAACTCACATCACAGGCACTTTTAAGTGATCTTGCTGCATTCTGCCAGATTGTGTTTTCTGTACAAATATAGGTAGATGAACATTTAAATTCATAAAGTCACAGCATTGGTTAGGATCATGAAGGATGTGCAAATAAAATTCAGAGAGAAAAAAAATCAAGCTCTTCCTAAATGAACAACAAAAAAAAATGAGAGGACCTTTAGGGAATAGGTTTTGGGAAGGAGTAATTACATCTGAGAGAGGCAAGGTTATCTGGGATTTATAAATTTTTCCAAATATTTATGCCAGGTGCTGAAAAGCAGCATTGCCCTTGCTTAAAACTATTTGGACAAGCAGGCTTACAGCTTTCCTCTCTGTGTAAACAGTATAGCAGCATTCTAAACAGATTAATAGCAGTATCAGTTCAAGTCAAATATTTGTGTAAGCTAGATGAGCAGAAAAGGTAGTCTAAGGGGAATATTTTAACCACAAATTCTGAAAGGTACAGAAGTGTCCTGCCTGCATGCAAACAGCCTACCTTGACCAAATCATTCTGTTTAAAATTAAAATGTTTCATGACCTAATCCATTACTTCCGGTGACCTAAGGAAGATTTTCTCTCCCTTTCAGGGCTGTCAGAGGTACTTATGTTTGTGCTAACCATCACAGCAGAGAGGTACCAGTACAGGAGCCTTCAAAAACAAGACTCAATGATCAAGCACTAGACTGAGAAAGGATCACCAATTCTCTCTGATCTTACTGTTGGTTTATGCTACAATTACGAATGAACAACTAATGCTCAAATTGTCACACCTGCACCCAGACAGAAGGGAAAGCAGTGGAGGAGAGATGGGGACCACACTGCTATGCCTAGTCATAGCAGAGCAGAGCCCCTGGGCCCCAGGGCAGGCTGCCCAGACACAAGCTACTCCCATACAAAGTTATTGCTGTAGTTTTTTGAGCAGTATGGGTCTCAGCCTATTGTCTGTAAGAGAGGCGAGTCTGCAATAAGTCCTGTATAGCTCCTGTAGCTTCTGTAGTCCATAAAACCTATTGGAGAAACACAGATTTTATGGTGGTGTTCTGGGTCAGAAAAAATTGACAGATACTAAACCAGGGTGAATTTCTGAAGACTGAAAAAACTGAGGTGATATTTGTCTCCCTCTCATACCCATGATCAATGGTTTTGAAGAAAAACTTAGACATTTCCTTGCATATGAATTAACATTGCTTGTTCATTTCTGTCTTAATGTTTTTAATTTTTGAATTAAAGTAAGAATTCATTTCAAACTATGGACAGCAATGGAATTAGCGCAGCACATCACAAAGGTGGAACTATTTCATAGCTTAAACCTGATGGGTCATATTTCACTATTGTTTTCAACATCTGCAGTTTTCTCTTGTGTTGTGGAAGACAGAGGTAAAGATCTTGCAGGAGAGGCACCAGAGATTTAAGTGGCACAGCTGTACTGCCTCTGGAGCTAGAGGGAAAGCTCTCTCTGAGAGCCAGCAGAGCAAGGAAGCCTGACACAGCCACAAGCATTTGCTGCTGTTTTGTTAAACTGGGCACTGGTCTTCTGCATGTGAAGCCAAACAGCAATGGTCAATTGATTCACATCATAGACAGCCTGGAGGGAACAGTCAATGAAAGGGGAAATCCCCTTCCCCTAAAGCCCAGTCTCTAAACACCAGCACCTATGGGCTCTGGGGAGGCTACAAGTCCAGCAAACCCACTGCCTCCAGGGCTTGCCCATTTCTGCACTACAGTGCATGGTTGCACTGGTGGTTTTGGGAACCTCAAGTACAGTTTGAGGGAGCAGAAGGGGAAGAGGCACAGCTGGGTGCATCAGCAGCAAGAAAAGGGTACACTTGGAAGCAGACAGCTCCAGTGAAAGCAAGCAAGGAGCCTGTTAAGTCAGTGGTTAGTGACTTGTTCTGCTTGGCACAATAAGGGGCATTTGTGTGGCCCAAGCACTATGTGGGAGTTGATGCACCTGGTGTGCAGCTCTACTAGGTCATCATCTCCTGTCCAACCTCCATGTGTGGTCTGAATTTGTCTCTGTGTTAAACTGGAGATCCAAATCGTGACAGCAGAGACCTATTAATAAAGGGTAGAAAAGGAAACTAAATCCTCTGTGCAAAGGGCTGCAAACTAACAAACAAACAAAAGTTTCTGCAAAGGAGCAGCAGTTTGTCAGGGCAGAGTAGTTTTTTCCCCCATCTTTTTTTTTACTTCATGCAGAGGTGCATAAGCTGGTGATAAAGGCTTTTGAGAGAGGCACTGCCTTACTGAGGATGCAGGAGCACCTTCACTTGCTGCAGGTGACTGCCCTGGGAGGAGTGAGGAGGAAGATGGTACTGCTTCTGCTGCCAGACGAGTGAGAAGGAAGGAGGAGACAAGCTCTGGTGTTGATACAGGAGCACCAGATGCTCCCAGAGAAGAAGGCTGTGGCCTTCAATGCTGCCACACCCAGAAGTCTGAACTCTGAGCACAAGAGTTTCTGACCCAAGGGCAGCCAGCACAGCACATCCTTACCAAGAGCCACAGGCTTTTGCAGAGACAACTCAGGTACATGCTGGCCAGAATTTTTACTCCCTTTCCTCACACCATGTCATCATTTGCAAGGTCAAGGGAGTCAGCCCATACCTAAGTCTTGCATGAGGTCCCTGACAAAGTACCTTGTGCCCTCTCTGGTTTGGAAAAACCTACAGGATCAGCAGCTCACACTGCTGAACTCCCTCTGACTTCTTTTTGCGGCACAGGCTCCAGTGAAGAAGCCTTGTGTAGGACCTGGTTTTCCAGCTGGTTTTCAGCATTCCCAGCTGAGCTTTCTTGCAGGAAATGTGCACCTTGGAGCACAGCCATCTGCATCGGCTGTAATCCCGGAGGCCTTCCTGTCTCACTGGGGCTGGGGCGAGGAGCAGTGGAGCCTGGCACAGGAACTGTTCTGTCCTGTCCCAGCCTCAGAAAGCCAGAAGTTAAAAAGAAAACACAAAACAACCCAAAATACATGACCACAATCCACTGTTGCTGAGCAGTGGTACTGGTCTAATTGCTGCTGTTCACATGAAGTTTAGAAAGGCTTTGTTCAGCCTCAAAAATGTCCTCCCACCTGATTCTCAGCCTGCAAGAAATGCTATCAGTAAGAAAGCCCACAACTGTCAAATAATAACTTTTGCATGTTTACAGACAGGAGCTGGGCTCAAATCTGACAGATAAGTGAGTTTGGATTAAATACTTCATCTTCAGAGATTTGAGTGCTGAATTTCAGCTATTTTGTTCAAGTACAGAGATGCTGCTCTAAGCAGCTATACATGTTTCCTGGAAATGTCATTGCCAAAGCAAAATTGCTGAGGACAAGTGGGACTAGATGAGAGTTTATTCTAGAAGATCTGGAAATGGAAATGGTGTTTTCACTTAGATTTAGATGTCTGGTTTTCAGAGGATTCTCCTCAAAAACAATGCTTCCACTGAGTTAGATTTGTAAATGACTGGATCACTCTTTCAGAGGATGATGACTGCTGGTAATCACAGCCCTGGCTCTCGTGCCACAAATATTGGCTTCCAAAGGTTTGTAATCATAATTAGTCTTCCAGGCACATTTCTGCAGAATGTTGGGTTGCTTTCAGAACATAGGCCAGGATCTTTGTCTTGGATGATGATACATCTTCTCCTTTCAGGAATTACTGGACTGGCAATTCAGCTGGAGTCATCTAACTGGTCAGACAAACTGAATCATGCAAAATCTGGTCTCACTCATCAGAGGAAATTTCACATTCTTGCACACACAGGAACACAGGAAAGGCTCCCACATTTTTAAATGACTAATCAAAGATATAGCTGTTTGTGAAAGAGGCTGAAAATATGTCTGTATCCTTACACTGGTGTCAGAAGTGATATGGACACAACACACGCTTCTACTTTGTACCAATGGATTTGTACAAATCTACCAAACATGTTATCAGCTATTCTAATTTACTGACAAAGACGTTTAACTTGCAGAGTGTTGAGAGAAAACAATTTCCCATCTTAACTAAAAATGAGAATAATAGCTCAATTGCATGCAGGAAGTATAAAACGCTCTTCAAAACAGGAAGGAGAGGATGCTTTCTGGATGAAAAACTCATCTAGATACATGTTATTTACTCGTCCAAGTGGATTTCATTCCAGATGAGCATCTTTTTTGTACTGCTGCTTGTGTAGGTGGGATGCATTACATGTTTGCCTTTCATTAGTAGACTTTAGTTTATTCAATTAATAAATATTTAAAATAAAAAAAGCTCGCAGAAATCTGATCTTTTAGATATAACGCTTGAGTATAAAGCACTGCACAGAAAAATAAAGTCACTTGAAATGTAGTTTGTATTCCAGTAATTCTTTTTAACACCTTGATGTTGTATGGTAATATTATACCATAAGAGGGAGGAAAAAGTACATGTTTGGGGGGTGGGGGGGAGTCTAAAACAAGGATTTTGAGACTGAAACAATTTTTAGAAAAGTTACAGGAAACCCAGTTAAATGGATGCCAAAAATTTTCCAACAAGCCAAGCCAAATTCAATGTAATCTAAGGAACATCAGAGGAACACTCAGAGCCTTGCTATGATTATCTGTGTCTGTGCCTCAACACCGTCCAATTTTCAGTGCAGTGTGACTTAGCAGGGTGTTCATAAATCTAACCTTCCACTTAAGTCACATTAAAACTGAATTAAGCATCCCACTTAAGTGCCATACCATATGCTCAAGTACCACGCAAGGTATTGATTGAAGGGGAAATGCAATTATCCCAAACTCAGAAATACCTGAAGCATTTTTGCCCTCCAGCAAATCATGTGCTACAGCTGAGCTGGCAATGGCTTTCATCCAGCTAACAATATGATTTCTTATGCTCTACAGAGATGGGATTATCTAATTTCCTCCCTCCATCCTTCTCACAATTTAATGGCAATTAATATGCAAACACTCTAAAGAGGTTTATTCTTAAATACACCGACTTGTAATTTAATACAGGGAAGATCCAGAGCTAGTCCATTGCCACATCAGCAGAGACACACCACTCTGTATAGATGCAGGCTTTCCCACAGCACCCTCTGATTTCAGAAACTGGCAGAAACCAGACCTTGCTGAGCTCTCATGACGAATCGGTTACACTTAGGAGTCTCACACACCTCCACTGGGACAGAAATAAACTGCACTTAAAATAGGGTTTTTCTTTACTCTATCCTCCCCCTGCTTTCTCATCTTTTAGATAGATGTATTCTTTGGCTTATTCCTACTCACAAGAGGATGCATTAGGCTGGTAGTTCAATGTACAAAGATGAAAGGCTAAAAATCAAGCCAAAGAATCATAAAACTTTCAATGAAACCTTCTGGATGCTGACTGAGCGCATATATTTGTGTGCCTTTACAGATTATTCTGCAGATAAGAAAGGTCACTTCATTTTGTTTCTACCACCTCAGCCAGTCCTAGCAAAAGAGCAAGCCTTGATGGCTTGTGCTTGCACCTCCCAGCCCCACAGTGCAGGATGCCAAAGGACCCCTCTTGCTGGGAATGGTCACCAAGAACATGGACTTTCAGGCTAGGCTGCCCTACTACAAGATGTCAAAGGAAAAATCAAGTACGCCCATGGCTGTGCAGAGGTCAGTGCATTTAGCAGAGAGCTGAGGTGATCTTCCCTCAGTAATCCAAATTGCTGGAGGCCAAATGAGAGAGACTGGGGCAGTCACAGCCAAATTTAGGTCTGGAAGAAAAATTCGTCATTGGACAGAACATCTGTTGTCCAGCCCAGAAACTGCAGATGTGGATCTCAGTGGCCTATCCAACAACTGACAGTGGGGAATACAAACTTGCAGCTTGCTGTGGGTAGAAGGAGCTGCCTTGAGGAGCTGCCTGACTATCCAGAAGCAGCAAGGCGCCTGGAGGGGCCCTGTACACCTCATGGGGTATCTTGCCAACACCATCATTACAGAACCTGAAAAACTCGTTAAAACATCTGTATTAGACTAACAGGTGACCCCTGCTCAGATTAAGGGGACAGTCATTCACTATGTAGAAAGAACAGTACAAAGTACTTTGTGTTCATTATGCACATCATAAACATCAATCCTTCCGTGGCACCAAGTAAAGCTGTCACAGTGTTGTTCTTTCAATCTCTACCTTTTCACTCATCAGACAGTGATGAGCTTTGATCACCTGCCATCCTAACCAAGGACAAACCTCACACACCCAATCACAAGCAGTTTGGGTCTTTGAAACAGATGATGAAAGAAATACCCTGTATAAATCAGAAAATCCTGCTAACAGCTTACAGGCAAAAAAGTAAAAAAAAAAAAGAAGTTTCCTTTCTCTCAACAAAATACATTTCTGAACAGCTCAGAAAAGCTGTACTTTTCACAAGCAGAGACTTCTATGATGCTGGTTATTTTCCAGTTGATTCCCTGGTATTACAGGAGTGCTTTGGCTGGGGGATTTCCTTGGCCAGAATAACAGCTGAATTTGAATTTCAAATCTCACAGTCTACACAGTGCAGACTTCCCTTTCAGGAAGCACTTTAGTCTTCTAAATTTCAAATTCCAGATTTTAGCAGACTTGGCAAAACACTGGGATCCATAATGGTGCATAATATTGAAAGTATGAGTGGATGCCAACAATCCCATCCTGCGCAGGCAGGGTAGCTATGTTTGCAAAAAATCCTCTCCTGAGAAGGACTTCTGATCCAGAAATGTATTATAACTGTTGCAGCTCCTGCTTCTATTGCACGGTCAATGCAACTAAGATCTGAAACAAGACTGCTAGTCTGGTGCAGGAAAATAGTGGCAGAGAAGAGACCAAAAAATCGATGTAATTTTTCTAGTTTTCATTGCTTGAGTATTCACAGCTGTGCAGCAGGCAGTGTCAAAGCAGTAGGAGGGTGATTAGAGGAGCTGGGCTTGCCCAGGGACCTCCTCACTGCAGAAGGCACCAACCACTTGCCATCCCATGACAGCAGCTGAGCAGCAGGTTCTCCCAGAGCCTTTGATATGGGCCAAAATACAGCCTGTTCCCTTCTCTGCAAGACCATCACCTCCTACAGTGCAGGATATAGTCTCTTTACCTCATTGTGGCTCAGCATGATACCCAAACCAACCCAGATTTCAGAGCCCTAGATGTATAGCTTAATCTGAAATATCTCAAGAGATGCAGCTGAATAATTTCAGGAAAATGGATTTTAGCTGCTACTTTTTTTCTTGTGTACTGAGTGCTTATCTTGATGCCCTGTTACAGTTCCCTCACCCCACAATGAATCAGGAAGAGTAAATACACATGGACCTGAGGCTGTTGCCTGCTGATAAGTCTGTTCTACCACTCACTGATAAAATCTAAGGCTGTGTGTGACAAAATCAAACCAACCATCTTCCACAACACACAGGCTGCTCTAGTTGTGTTTTTTTTCTACAGTGACAACAAAGTAAGTTTGTAAAAAAATATGTTCACCTCATTTACATATATATATAAACATACACATACATATAAATTCCAGTACTGTGCATAGCCATGAATGGAAACAAGTCAACTTGACAATTAGCCAGTATAAAGAGAGCTAAAAGAAATTTTAGCTCATACACCTATCCCTACTTCCCCTACCAAAATGTGGTTTAGCCATCACTTTTTCCTATTAAAAAAAAAAAAAAAAAGAAGTGTAAATGTTTCCTCTGCTCCTCTGTTAAGACATGTAGAAAAGTTACTAACACAATGACTGTATGGACAAAACTTCATAACTTCTATACCCAAAGGGTAACATTTTGGTATTATTGCGGTTGACAATACTCAGAAATCAGCAGAGCCAAGATTCCTCCCCCAGGCAATTCACATGCACAAATTAAATAAAATATAGAAAAAGAGAAAGACTGTAACATGTTTCACCTCATGCAGTCATTAACTTCAAGTATGGCTGCCTTTAGCACAACACCTCTAGAGTCCTGTAGTTCCTCAATTTTAGAAATTTCAGTCTTAGGAGAGAAGGCTCTCAATCTGAAAAATGTTTTAAATCATGCAGCAGCAAAGCTGCAGAAGGGTTTAAGTGACTTGGTGAAACTTAAGAGAAAAGAGAGAGTCGGCACCAGAGCTGAGAGCAGCACAGCCTGACCCTGTTGTAAACCCTTTCAGCCACTCCGCAGCCTTGATCCTTCAAAAACTCAAAACACTGCTCAGGTTAGGAACATCTTTTTCAGGAACCTACTGTTTGGAGCATAAATTCCCTGAAAAAAAATAGGTAAACCAAAAAGTAACAAATAAAAAAGGAGCCTAGTTCAGAAAGCAGTATCATACCTCTAAGTGCTTTGACAGTTCTAAGTGTTTTCTTCCTGCTCAGGAGGTTTGTTGGCAGCCTTAGCCGACCTGCAGCCTGCTATGTCTTTAATCATGGGCTTCTGGCCATGCTTCATCTGGGAGCTGCTTCTACGTTCCTGGTTAATTTTAGCCTTCCCCATTAGCGTTAGGGGAGATGTGATGCCTGGCACGGAGGTAGAGGGAGCACAGGCCTTCAGGCTTGGGGGTAGGGGAGAAATCTTACTGTGATTGTGACTGACTTCAGCTTATGCAGAGAGATGTGCAGCTCTTCCACCAACACACAGGATCCGGACAACACGGCGCCAAGGACCAGTGCTCTGCTCCCCACTGCCAGGGGGCCAAGGGCTGCCTTGCTGCTCACTTCCCCCTCCTCCATAGTATTTAAAGATGAGAGCAAAGGGAAGAGCTTTGCTGCACTTTTTGGGGCTGCCTGCTTCCTGTGGCCTGAAGTGAGAGTTGTACATGTTCCTCACAAACATCCCCAAACAAGTTACAGAGCCCAAAGAGCTGCCAGGAACTCTCTTCTTGCATGAGGCAGAAAGCTGGGCAGACTCTGGCCAAGAATCACGGGAAGAAAAGTCAGAAGGACTTAAACTTTTGAAATCTTGCATAAATAGCAAAGGCAAGACACTGTACAGGAAAAGGTTCTGGATGTCTCTGTGGTCACTTTAAGAAGACACTCATATCTTCAGAGGGTTTTTTTCCCTCTGGACATCATAATTCAAGATACGTGGCCCACATTTATGGGCAGAAAATGTAGGAACTGTTTCCCAGGACCATCACAGTAGGAGCAGGATCTTTCTGGCACACTAATTACAGGGAACGGTGAGGATGAACAAAGTGCACTCCAAAACTCCTTGTAGATGCATTAAAGATGACATCTCTGCTCAGAGGCTCTCCCAGAGCATCCCGTCAGACTCTACTGGTCATGTCACTTCATATTATTTGATATGATGCCATACACAGCTGATAAAACCAGACAGACATACACAGCAATAATGTAATCATGCCTCCAGAAAATGGCAAAATTAGTCCCCTGTGACATTGTGACCCAGTAAATTAAAGCCAGAGTGGGAAAATATGTTTCACATGTGTTTTTTTGTGAGTTAGTATGAAATTATTAATTTAGTTTTACTCTCCAAAACTTCTTGCAAGCAGCTGGCTCTATAAAATAGTGACAGTCCTACAGAGGGAATATAAACTGCTCTTTTATATGTGTAAATGAAGAGCAGCCACAAAATACATCCTGTTGACAAAAAGATATAAAAACCACTAGAGAGAAGGAGTAAGTTAGGTAAGCTGCAACAAAGCATTTGTTACTTCATCACATCTTTCTGGAAAAATGATGCTTGCCATCATGTCAAATTAGAAGGCACCTTCCTTTCAATTTAACACTGTGCTCCCAGTCCAGGCCTCTAGCCTCCAGGATTTTAGGTCCTGAGCTGTGAGTCAGCAGAGCTACTGCATTGCTTAACTGATTCAAGCCTCACTCATCGAGCCTTTATCAAAAGGATTGTAGTGCCATTACCTCCCTCCCTGGCTATTACCCATCCTACAAGGAGCTGAAGCTTTCTGTCTATCCTTATTTGCTTCATCAAAATCTCTCTTTTGTTCAAGTTGCCATAATGGATCAGACAAAAGGTCCGTTTCTCCTGAAATTCTGGGATCTAACAGCACTCTGTGGCCCCTGGTATGCTCACAAGGGAAACACTGTCCCAACTTCTCTCACTCACTGTACTTTCTCTGCTATCCTTGATTAATACATAGGTTGTAGCAATCATAAAGTATAAATATTTTTGGCATGAAATGGAACTATTATTGATGTTAAATCATCCTATAAAAGCACTTATGGTAGATTTCACAGATACTGGATAGCATATAAATGCTTTCAGCTGTCAAGCACTGTTTTGGGAAATATAAACACCTTAAGTTCTTTACGTATATAGAGCACAGACTGCATGATTAGCCTGACCTGTCTTTAGCACTTCTCAATCCTTTCCCAATTCTATTACAGCTGCCCATTTTTCCCTTTAAGACAGTAACAACAAACACCAGAGGCAGGACTGACAGAAACCAAGCCTAAATTCTTCTTCAAACACATTTTTAAAAGTTTGGGCCCAAATATTTCAGTCATTTCTGAGAACAAAGTCTGAGGAAAAAAGCATTTTTTTAGCTCACATTAAAAAAACCACTGTACACTTACAAGAAAAACACTCAAGCCTTCTTGCTCTGAGAGTGGAACCTGGGATTGGGCTGCAGGAGCACAGAAGCACAGGAACTGTGACACCCAAGTCATGACTGCAAGAGTGGGAAGCCTCAGAGGAGAGATAGCAGAGGGACAGCAAAGAATGCAGCAAATGGGCAGAAGTGGCAGGAATCAGTGGGCAGAGATGAGAAATACCCATATCCAAGAGCACTGCTTACCAGGGCATCTCCCCATCCTGAGACCAAGACCAAGCCCGGCTGGCCTGATGTTCACCATCCCTCTGTGCAAGGAGATGGTGACCAATGGCCTCTCTCTGCCCTTGCCGAGGTCCTTGCTGTGGATAAGCAGCAATTATGGATGGCCAGTAACTATGTTATTTAAAGTGCCAGAGGTCTGTGTAATACTTTTTAAGGCCTCAGGTGCAGTTCAGGTGACAAAAAAATGCCTTAACAATGTTGTGTTGCAAAATATTTGGGGGCAGAAACAGCCTTTTAAATGTAAACTGGGAAGCTGTACACAGGGAAACAGCAAAGACCAGTACTTATAAAACTACGTTTGGAAATATCAGCCAAAACCTGAAACAAGGCTGTCTCTACAAGCTTAAAGCAGTTCCTTTTATGCTTGTTTGTTGGGATACTGTCTTGCAATTCCTCAAGTACTTAGAATTTTTTCCATACAATCCCTAACCAGAGTTAGTGCAAGGAAAGAGAAGCTTCATAAATACATTCATAAATAGACTTAAATACAATATAAAACTGTTGATAAAATCCAGATTCTGTAGAAAATAACTTATTTTGGGAGATGAGGCTGGGGACTGCAGATGAAAAAGGTTAATTTCACATGTAATGCAGGAGAATATGGGCCAGCAAATAAGATTCACTTTTCACTTCTTTCTAGATAATACTAGATTAGATGAACTAAACTCTTCACTGGGCTACTGCATATTCCTCTTTTTTCAGGAACTTGAGCTAAGGTGCTTAGAGTTGTTTGCTGAATTGCATGAGCATTCACAGTATGGTCCTCTCTACCAGAAGATTCCCAAATCCCAGATTTTTCTCTTTTACCTTTCTTTGGCTAACTTCCCATGCACAAAGTCATCATAACGTGCACTTTTTTCAATGAAGCACCAGAAAAATAACTGCGGTAATGTTTGTGATACACCAAGTTACCATAATGATACGCGTCAGACTAAGCCAGGAACAAACAGTTTTATCTTAAACATCACAAGTAAATACAACAGAATGCTAAGTACTGAATAAAAAAAAAGCTGTAATATTACTTGAGAAACAATCATCCACTCTGAACAAGGAGGAGGAGAGACTTTGCATTCATGTGGTTAAACACTACCATTAAAGCAATGGAGATGAGTTAAGAGTGCACTGCAGTTTGACACTGGTATTTCTTGAGTGTCTAATTTTACAAGCTTTATAACATTCCTCTAATATTTCTCCTGGGTAAGCATTTGATATAAATATCATGGTTTTGAAAACAAAACCAAACCAAAGCAAAACTCAGGCAAATTCTTTGGTATTAGGGATAATAGCCCATGGCTTGATAAACTTCTGTCTTTGAAAAAACACCTGGTAGAGTTTTGAAGTAGTTCCGTGAATCAGTTCAGTTACCTTCCTGTAAAAAAGCACTGCTTAACACTGAGCTAACACACTGCTCTTGCAATGCTTTCTCAGACTGCTAGGCTACAATGCCTGCTTGAACCTGATCAGGCACTTAATCATGCAGAAAGCCTGGGGAAATGCACCCACTTGGGCAGGAAAAACAGACTACTTCTTTTTGCTTCTAGAGCATCTAGCACAGCCCTGAGACATGCTGAGAGGAAAGAGGCTAGCTCAGAGCACAGCTGTGTAACATATGCACTTTACTAGGCCTGATGTTTCATGATTTCTATCTAGCAGTGTCATCTGGTTATTGTATCAGACAGAGTAAGGAGATTCCATAATGTGTGCTCTGGAGCCATGGCAGCAGCCACTCATTTCTCCCCAGCACCCTCAAAAGGGGAGGCACCAACACCTGAGCTCACCCACCGGCACAGCTCACTGCAGCCTTGGCTTTTTTGTCTCCTCTTGTCTGGAAGCAGCCTATGTAAGTATGGATATGTGTGGGGGGAATTTTCTCTGCATCACCCCCCCACCCCCAGGTGAGCCAGACTATGCCCACACCTAATTTCCCTGAGTGCTACTTTGCTGAGAGTTGGCTGATTCTCATTTACTCCTCTTGCATCAGGCCACACTGGCCCCAGTGGGAGTCCACCTTCCCCACACATGTCCTGCCTGAGCAGGAGACCAGCCCCAGGGCCAGGGCTACCTCCTTCCTCCCAGCTGCCTGGGGCAGGCAGGGTGCCAGGTAATGCTGGCTGCCCGGGCAGCCAACTGAAGATCTCCTTCTTCTCTGGGGCTGGTTCCTCTGCACTGCTTGTCTCAGAGAACAGAGCAGCTTTTTGCCTGTATAACCAATCTGCATCAGTGCAAAAAATCCCCTCTGGCAGGCAATAAAAAGCAGAAAAAGTGGGAGCAGTAAGATTTTTCAAAAAAGGCTGCCTCTACCACCTACTGAGAAGGTCCCTGTCTGAGCCATGAGAGCAGTTCATAGTCTCTCTGGTTCCTCAGTGGTGTTGGATTGTCAAATATCTGAACTGCAAAAATGCCTTCTTCCTTTTGTGTGCGGCTATGAAAAGAGCCCTGCTCTGACAGAGGCTGGGATCCCGTCAGATACAGGTTTGGCAATGGTCATGCAGGCAATGGAAGTGCCCTGCCCTTCCCTTTCTGAACAGAGGTAGCCACAACACCACCACATAAGGAATTATTAACTGTGCCCATTCAGCAGCACTGCTCCGCTCCAAAACTACAGCAGGGTAAACACAACACTTTAGAGTCAGACTAGGAGTGCAAGGATTCTTTCTTGTCTTAGACCACCCAATTCCAAACACTGGCCAATGAAGACCTATTTAGGAGCTTCCAGGTTTGATAGAGTTGCTTACACTAGGCTGTATGCATTTGTCTCTAAAAAACCAGTTTGACTTGGCAATAGTTTACTAAAGGCTGTTGCTTGAAAATACAAGTGGAAATGATATTTCTGTTCTTTGTCTGTTTGAATGATTTTCCATTTCATAGCTTAAGGGAAACCATCATTTAGAAGACATACTCATCAGTTATGAAGGATTCACAACCTCCTTTATGGTAAAAAATACTAAGTATGAACCATGACTGTACAGGTATCAGTCTTGCGTGGACTTTTTACTTTTGGATGCTAATACTCTTTAAAGTGTCGTCTCCATGAAAAGGTTTGAGAAAATCTAAGTTATAGATGATAAGCCTAACATAGCTACTTTATGGTCCAGGCTGCAGACCAGCAGATATGTAAGCCTGGAGTGGACCTCAAGTCTAGTCTATCCCCCTGAATTATACACAGAGAAAGGATGACCCAACCATCCTCAGCAGATCTAGGCAAACCTGTTCTTTAAAAAATACTCCAAAGAAGCTGATTCTTCTCAGCTTGTAGTTATGCTGAGAACACACTAATCTTTGCAAAACTTTTATCAGGAGAAATTAAATATTCTCCTGAAGGCCATTAAAGTCCTCATTAGATAGTAGTGTATTTAACACTGGTCAGTGTGACATCACACAACCATCCCCTGTCTATTTAGTGATATTTCTCTTTAGATGACCTCATTTGAGATGTCAGCTAGCCATACTTTAAGTCACTTGTTAAGCGTCTTGCTGGATACAGAAAAGCACTGCTTTATAATCAGGATGCTATGTGGTGTTAGTGCATCACAGAAGTCCACTGTGCCAGCTACCTGCCCCATTCCCCCTTGCCTCAAGAGCTCTGACATCAGGAGCATTTCACAAATGCCATTTTTTTTCTGAAACCACCCTGACTTAGCTGTAAGTACAGTCCTTTTGTTGTCTTTGTCTCTTACTTAAGCTCCTAAATAGGCAGCTGACACAAGTGATACCAAATTAACCAATCTATGATTAGTTACCAAGCATGACAGAACTCTACTTCTGTGACGGGATTTCCAAAATACAGTAGAAATTGCAGGAAGTGGGATTTAAATCCCTGCAGATATTTGTTTATGAAGCCTAGCCTGCAAGTGAAACAGGACAATAGCAGTGGAAGGGATGAAACCAAATTTGTGTCCTGCTTTACCTTTCCACCTCAGGCTCCTTTTTCTGGAGCATAAGTGTGTGAATCTGGCTGGCCATGTGGAAACCTGAGGCCGCAGGCCATGGGCATGTGGCCAAGATATACCTGCAGGCTTGGCAGCAGCTGTCTGCAGTCAAACAGCATGAAGAGCAGCTGAGTTTTCCTTCATGGACTGAAACATTAATGGGGCCTTTCTCCTCTGCCCAGATGTTGATTTTGACAAAGTTTGCGGGGGCTGATATCTATGAAATATCTTCTCTGCTAAATTGGTGAGAATTAGTCTGTGGGTTTGGAATTATTTGGACAGGATCTGGCAGACTGAGATCCTTTTTGCCTCATTTCTGTAGGAAACCAAACCAAAAACTCTTCTTCAGCCTAAATGGTCTTTTTTCATATCCGCTCAGGAACTGAGAAACTGGAAAGCACTTCATTCTCATGAGGTCCAGAGACAGCCTGTCACTACTTTTAAAATAAGGCAAATACTTATTGAATCCCTTTTCATATCATTAGCACTTAACCATCATGAGTGATTCTGGACAAAAATAATGTCTTGGTATTTCTTCAGTTCAAAATCACTTTATGCCCAGGCCCTCATTAAGTGGTTGTCCTCTGTGCCTTATCTCTTGAGAGCTTGGGACTAATAAATTTGAAGACAAGCAAACCACTCAGATCACTTAGAGGTAAGAATTTAAGCCCTGCTCCTCTCTCCTCAGCACTGCCAGGTGCTCAGTCCCCAGCTCCATGTGCTTGCCTCTGTCTCTCCACATAAGCCCCAACTTTCCCATTCCCTTTGTGGACAGCCCAGCACACGTGGAGGTCCAGGGAGATGCATTAATGAGGGGCACAGCAGAGTCCTTGTCCTTTGTGGATTTACTGTGAGGCGTCTTAGAAAAATTGGCCCCAAATACGAACAATGGCAAGCAGTTTATTGCAACAAAATTCTTTTTAATGAGTCATGATGGGGCTTTGGGAGAATGAGGAATACAAAAGACACTTGCTGATGGCATAAATATGTGAAATTCTGGCGATAAATGAAGATTTCCTTTCTTGTGCAATAGAATTAGTCTTTTAAATTTTAACAAGGCCTTTAAAAATATTGTGAACTCCCCTCCCAACCTGCTGTGCTGCCACAATCACAGCAGAAAACAACTGGGGAGAAAATTACTGGGACATTGCTGATACTGCTACTTTTTAAGCATGCTTTTCTGCCTTAGTTTCCCTAACAGCAGCAGCAACAGCTAAAATTGTTAGGTACATAACCTTGAAGAATCTGTTCCCGTAGTAAATTAAAGATATATAATTCTCACATGAAAAGTGTGCTGACATGGGACTGTCAGATCCTGATGTGGCAGCACCAAAAGACTTTTTCTGAAATAGATGTGGCTTCCACAAAGAAACCCCTTTAAGAAAAATAGATGGCTTAATGTACTTTTGGTAGGGAGAAAAGCCATTACATTCTTTCCATTGGGGAAAGGCAAACATGCATAGATCCATATTGTCCCTACATGATGGACTGCCCTGCCTGAAACAGCTCTGAAGCAAAGGACACCTCAGCTTTGAAAACCATCTTTTTAACCCTTTTATTCAGAAAGATCTTTTTATAGTCTGAAAACTCAGGGTTCAGGGAATGAAGCACATGCCACATGAAGGTTTAAGTCAATGGCAGAAGCTTGCACTTTGCCAAGGATTTGTTGTGCATTACCTGTGAATTTCCAGCCCTTTTGAACAGTAAGATGGAGGGAGGACTTGTACCACATTCAGACATTAAAACCTCTTTAAAATCACATGATGCAGAGACATAATGGCCTATTTTCTAAGCAACTGCAAATCCCTGTTTGCATGATGGATAACATATCTTCTGATTGCACAAAAACTGCACACTGACATTTCAGGAATGTAAAACATGTGCTCTTGAAGTGTTCCAGAGATCATCACATATGAAATTACAGGAGCATTATTTTCAAACACTGGTCATGAATGTTAAGCTTCTAAGTTAATGTTTATGTTCCTAGATATGAATTACAGAAAGATCAATTTATAATCCTAATTTTAAGTACCTACTCTGCACTCAACAAAATTATTTGTACACATTATTAAATCCTAAAACCAATTCTTTTTTAGATAACAAAATGGAAAGTTCTTCACAAGTATTAACTACCATAGCACCCTTCACAGTGAGAAAGGCCAGCAGAATACCAAGGAACTTCTTTCTGCATTTGCAGGGGAAGAAATTAACGTACTATCCAACTCAGCTGACAGAATTCATTACACTCATTGGCTCCCTGCAGAAGTTCTGTGATGTGGAGATCAGAGCTCTGCTGGAAAAGATGTGGTGTAATTGACCATTAAAATATGCATCCTGAACCCATGCTCAAAACCCATTTCAGGAAGCACTGCTGCTGTTTCCCCTGAGAACTTAGTGGTTTGTTCTCAGGTCAAAAGATGGTCCTTCTCTCTCCCTGCTTGCTTAGGCTTTGACCCAGTAAGCTACAGCCCCCAATCCCTCTTTCAGACAGGCACTACTGGTTTCATTTCTTCTTTCCCAAAAATAAAAAATAGAAAATTGAGGAAGTATGAAGCAAAAAGAATAATCAGAAGCAACGTGCAGTCTTTGTGATATCCCAGCACTGAATTAAAGCCAGACTCTCCTGTCTCAATGTCCTAGCAAGCACAGTTAGAATAAATGTTGCTGCTTGATGTAAAAATGAGAAAAATTTTGCAAACACTGGGATTATTAGACATCTGCTTTAGTGGAGTCCAAGTCAGAGCTTGGAGGCTGTTTCTTTTACAGAGAAATTTCAGAAAATTCAAAATGTTTTACAAAAAGACACAATTTCTGTTCTTCCCATCTCCAAATATGAACACCATGCCAAAGGTGATGGTTGTCTACCATCCTAGGGGCACAGCTGAAGGAGAAGGAGCAGGAGGCCCCATCAGCTGCCCCTCTGAGACACTTGACCACTGGGCTGAGGGAGATCTGGGATCTGACTAGAGGAAGCAGTTTAGCTTGTTCAGAAAAAGAAGATCAGAGGTTTGTCTAAGATAAGTGGCACTTTGAAGCCTTTAAGTCAAAATACATATTAAACCAACTAACTGATTAGTATTGGAGCTAGTAAGGACTTTTTTTAAACTAAAAGTATTATAACATCTGATCAAAGCTGAATGTAAGGAAATGGCAGTGGCTGGTTTCTTCTCCCTTCACTGGCCTGATGCACAGCAACTTCTCTTCTAACCCAGACTCACGAGAGAAGGAGAAAAAAGAAAGGACCCCTTGACTGGAGATACCAAACTCCATCCCATTGACCAGGGGATGCTTGCTCCATCCATGCATCAGTCCCATGCCAGCACGTTGGAGGGCGTACATTTTTTGTCAGGATGAATCAAGGAAGGACATCATGTGAGCATTTTATGCTATGGTACAACCACAGACCTTGCTCGTTCCCCTGGAGAATTTTCTGCACACACATAATGATAGTAATAGTAGTAAAAATCTCCAGGGTCTGTCGAATCCAAAAGAAATCACTTCTAACCCTTCCAGTCCTCAATTATCCTCTTATTACCAGGCATAAACCACCCTGCACTGGTGGGAAAGACAGGACAATTCAATAATAGTGTGCCCTGCCAAGGCTGATATAAATTCCCATTCACATGTCAGCTTTTTTCTGTATAAACCCATGGGCTTTTTTCCATTATGGGCTTCCTTCCAATATCAGGCTGTTGCACTAGCTAGCAGAGAGCTGAATTCCTAAAAATATTGACAAGGAACATGCCAATGCCCATGTGTACTGATACCAAGCAGATCTCATTCCAGAGGCATAACCTTTTTGAACAGAACATACTTGCTGGAAAGCCTGTTGGAACGGATGGGGCTGTTCGCTATCCAATGCTGGGCATTGTGGCCAAGGACCTGAACCCCTTCATCCTCAAGCTAATCACCCAACCATCTAATGACTTCAGCAGATACAAAATGGTTCCAGAGGCCATATATCTACTCTTGGACACACATAAGCAGTCCCTAATGATTTCCAATGCATATTGCTATTTTTACATCCTCTTCATTTTCAAGTGTGAAGAGAAGTTATCTGAGAGGCCAACAAAGTGTGACTAAAGAATCAATTTCACACAGATTTTTGCGGCATGAGATGTATTTGCATGAAGACCTGGCGTTATATCCTGACATCTCCCTGGAGACTCATCTACAAATGCTCCTGAGCAATACCTTTTCCTAAAACATTTTGTAGAGTTTTTTTGTACAGATAAAAACTGCCTGGAACAAATTTTATTCTGCCCCTTTCCTGTAACAATGACTGGACTCAGCAGCCCGTATAATCACCTAGAATTTCTACTTCTCACTTTTGGACCTTTTAAATCTATACCAACCCACCCCTGTTTTGCTGCTTCTGACAGCTTAAGTATTCCTGGATTTTTTCTGTCCCCCTTCTCACTTTCTTGTCTGCTCTTTGTGCATGAATGCTTCTCTCACATACCCTGTGGCTACAGCTGCTTTTGCCTGTATCACCGCTCACCAAGTACCCTCAGGATACAGCTTTTATTAATTGTTTGCCACGCCTCGTGCAAAGAACCCTTCTTTGAGGACAAACCTCATACTGAACCTGGACAAGACAAAGGAGGATATCAACTCCTCCTGAGTTAGTGTCTTAAAGATAAAGGGAGGACTTCTGCAAAGAGGCTCCTCTGTACATTAGTCAAAGAATGAAAATATCTGGGAGGGTTTTACAAGATGTGAAGGAATGTGGAATGGCTCAACCAATAAAATGGAAATGCAGTTAGTTTTTTGGATGAGCCATCTTTCAGTCATTGTGTTTGAATTATTTCATTTTTTCATCCATCATATGATGACTTTGTCAAAGCAAGAAAAAAAAATATATAAGTGTAACATCCGTGGTAGAAAAACAGAATATATTTCAATGTGGTCTAATGCCAAGGGGGGAATTCATCAATAAGAAGAAGTTACACTGCTGCCAAATGGCTGGTCCTATAAATTGACCCAATTAAACTAACATGAAAAGTTCTTTTTACACTCTTTTCTCCAATGTAAAAATAACTTCTTATAGTTTGAAATACATTTGTTCCAACTGTTTCTAAAAGGCTGAATGTATGGCAGGATCCACAGCATTTACTGGCAGCAAGGGTGATAACTGCAAAAAGCTGTGTAACCACCTTTTACTTCCTGAGCTTTGAGGTCAAATTCTGCCACAAAATGAAGTGAAATGGCATGTCAGACACTGGAGAATCAAACAATACTTTGACTGACACAGGCATCATACTCTGCAGGAAAACCTCAAAGCAACTCCACTAGCTCAGAGTCCTGCATGGTTCATAAGTGGTAATTCATATAATTAACAATTCTGCTGTTGCTGCTTTAAAACAAAAGAAATGCACTTCTGAGGAGATGTATTTATCATACCTGGGGTTTGGCAAAATAAAGTATTATCTACTTTAGATTTATAAATTCTTTGAGATAATTTCAATGTGGAAAAGCAAAACCGTTTTCCAATATAGACATTTATTCTATTTACATTTCTGTCAGCTCTAGAATTCTGCAAAGCAGAATACAGTTTCCCTGGAGTACAGCCTAGTGAAGAATTGGTGAATAGTTTATATTTTATAACAGTGCCTTAAGTCTCTGTTATTGGCTATGCATTTGGAATAGGACATTTCCTGAGTCCTCATTTACTGCCATGGTATTACAACATTAAATCAAGCTTTAGGTTTTTGTTTGCTTGTTGCTTTGGGAATTTTACTCATTTAAAGGTATATTGCTTTGCTATATGGAGAGGAGGAAAGAGACAAAGGACAAAAGACTCTTGTTTCGAAGAAGGAATTATAGTATAAGAGATTTCATTACACGTACACATGTAATAGAAAAAATACGTATAATATGTACCACCTTGAATGTGTGATTTAATTTGTATGAGGATTTTCTGTTCTCAAAAATTAAAATTATTTCCTTTACTGTTCTATTAAAGAATCAACAGTAATTTAAAATCATTAAAGTCACTGTTACTGCAGATGTGCATGCAGAAAGACAGTTGCACACGATGATTTTAGCAGAAATAAATAAATACTGTGTCAATCAAAGCAAATTCCTCCCTTGATATTTTAATTTCAACACAACATTTGGGAGGGTTTGGATTTAAGCATGTTGGATTTCTTTTACTTTGGATGCATTCAATTTTTTTCTTCCTTTTTCTATAGCCTGCATTCTTTTGGAATGTCAGGAGCTGCAATTTGTTTCACTAAAGCCAAAAATGTGGTTTTGCTTTGTATACTTAGCACTAGTTTCTATGTAAGATACACACTGGACAAATCTCAAGTAAAGGTCTCTTCCAGCAGAAGGTCAGACGCTTGGTGCCTTTTCCATATGTTCTGAACTGTGTAGCTGGCTGGCTGTATGTTGAAAAGGAGCTTTGAGAAAGAAATCAGCCCTCCTTGCACATCTGGAAATGCTGATGGTCAGTTAGATTTTAAAGCATTATGGTCATTCTCCACAGCAAAGATTCAACATACCTTCAAGGCAAAAGCAGCAATTTCCAAATACTCATGACATTCCAGTGGTCATTTGAAATGAAGAGAGAATGGATTTAAAAAACCTAACAAGTGACCTTTACTCCCCTCAGGGTGCTCCTGTCAGTGTCTAAACTTTTACACTGCTATTGCAGTAAGACAAAACACTTCTGTTGTTGTTTTTAAAGTGACTTCAAATTGTCAATATTATTTACATCAGGAGGCTCATCCTGAAAAATTAAGAAAAAAGGAAGACAGAAAAACATTCTTAGGCAAGAAATAAGAGTGCTCTATTCTCCTTAAGAAAAGGAACAAACAAATTGTGCTATACATTCCTAGCTAAATGGAAAGATACCATACATTTAAAAATAAGAATATCTATGGAGGCAAGACATCTCTTATTCACAAAGTACTGTGTTTTATCTATATGGTTCTTATAAAGTCTTTCTTCTCAAAAAAGCGTTGTATGTTTATCTAGTCTCCTGGAATAGACAGAAGGGACATATGGTGAGCATTTTTGGACCATCAATCAGATTCTAGTTCATCAGTCAAATCTGTGCAATGTAAACACTGTCCTAAAGAGCAAGGTTGTTTCTTTATATTTTATAACTGCAATTTGTAATATTACTTACTTGCAGATTCTGCATTGGAAATATTTTAAATTTCTCAGTGTCAGAGTTTTACCACCTAACATCACTCCAAGAAAAATAGTTTTTCTGAAAACAATCTCTAAAAATCAAGCTCCCCTACATCTGAAAGCATAATTGCAGAGATGGTTAAAATGAAGTGAGATACCTGCAACACAACCAGGTGAATTGGGAGTGGGCTGAAGACCATGCCCTGGGAGTTGTGAGGTGTTTGCTCACACTGCCTCTAGTTGGCTCCAGTGTTATACTCCCTATATGTAAGATAAACTCTCTTAAACCCTTGCAATTTACATATGGGTGGGTCTTGCAGGCTTGAGCTCTAATTCAGAATTGGACTTGTGAGAATCTTGATGTATTGGGTTAAGTGCTACTGACTTGCCACACTGTGGAGAAGTTTATGCAGCTCTTTATAAGGCTTATTTCCACTCTAAGTTTAACAGGTAGCATGAAACTGGAGAAATGCAGCCTCTGCTACCTGGCCATAGCTGCAAACAGTGGAGCAGTACCCTACTGTGTAGGCATCTCTTTGGCTTCAGCATTAACACACGCAAATTTGGCTTGAAAAGGGCCAGAACTCTATTGTCTTCCATTTGTGCCACTTCCAGTGGATGTAAATTCCAGGTGCGGGTTTCCTAAGGCACAGTGTTTGCTTTGGATCCTGGAGCAGAAAGGAAATGTCAGCTCTAGACTTGAAAGAGTAACTCCCTCCTATTTTCTAAAGACCCTGGTTTAAGGGTTAGGGTCTCTTTTTCCTCTCTCGATTTCCATTTTTATATATTAAATAATTACCTATTAAAAAAAAGTTAACAGAATGTTTAAAAATCTCTAAAGATAACCCTTAAATTATGAAATAAACTGTTCAAACACTGTGTAAACTATATTTTAAAGTGACCAGTTCTGGTAAATAATTTGGAACGTAGATAAACAATATGGATATTTTTTTCAGCAAGCTAGGCCAATTGTTTGTGAAACATTCTTCAAAACCTCTTGAGAAAATGCTGAGAGACATCATGGAGCAGCAAGGAAGCATGAGACTCCACAGGACAGGCAGAGAGGAAGATGACACCAGCAAGATTGTCTGGAGAAGTTGCTTTGGGGTCTGAGCCCAGACCACGAATTGCAAAAGAAACCTCTGGGAAGTCAAGGGAAACACAGTCCAGTAAATTAATCTGAGAGCAGATCTTTCCCAATGCTAAAACTAGCTATGTAGGGTATGGCTTGGGTGGTGGTGAGGCAGCAAGAAGCTCACCCTGGACCCCAGTGACCAGCTTTGGCCTGTGTGACACTCAGAGCTGGCATGTCCAGTCCAGATGTGCCTACAATAGAAGCCATGGTGTGGGGATGGTCGTGGCATCCTGTAGATATTCCCAGAGGCTTATATTTCAGGTGATCTCTTCCTTTACAAGCTATGGATTGATTTTAAGGGGCTTTAGTGTAATAGGCTTAGCTCTGGCCATGTTTAATCCATTAATCTTTTCGACATGCATTAGTTTGCTAAGAGGCAAGGCAAATTCAGGATGACAGTGAAAAGGAGAACACATTCAAGTAGTAATTGTTTCCATGTCAAAGACCGAGGCCTAATCTTCATAAAGCTACGAGACTCCTTTTAAAGTATAGCATGATCAGGAACACTGTTAATATCTCAGACATTACTTTATTTCAGACATGGCACGTAGATCTGAGCTAAATTAAAAAGCAATTAATTTTCAGCACTGATTCACCTCTGGAATTTCCTGAGTGTCCAGCACCTCCAGCTGGACTAGCCTTGTCCTTGGCCACCCTGGTGCCAAAGCCATTGCTACTGCCACACAAGATGAAAGGCCAGCAGGTAAATTCTTGAGAGATGGATGGGATTTCCAAATATAACTGCAGGAAATTTCCTATTATCAAGGATCTAACCATTTAACAAAGAGCAGACGACTGATATTAATCACACTGAAGTAAACAGGCGATGTTCCTGATTACAGTGTAGCGCCTGTGCTGACTCAGGGCTTGTAAATGTGTTATGCTCAGACATTGTTCCTTCAGCTGTGCTTTACACTTCTCCTCCTGCCAGTAAAGTCCAGTCCCCTTGAGTAACATGGGCATTTACGCTAGTAAAATTGATTTTAAATTAAATTCTGTGACACAAACAGGCAAAAGCAAAAGCATGAGAAGACAGAGGGCGAGCCTCAGAATTCATTATCCTGAAGGTGCCTATTGGGCACTTGTGGCTCCCAGTCCCATGCCTCCAGAGCAGCGATTGCGTGTGGGACAGGTTGGCTTCCCCACTAGGCTGTGCTCCGTGCTGCCCAGGACATGCCTGCTACACCACGATGAACTCCATCCCATGCATAGGCTCTCATCAGAGCCTTGATCACTTTGGTACTCACACATCGGTGTTACAAGGTGGGTACATGCTGAAAAGTGAGACAGGAGTCAGGTTTCTTGGTACAGGAGATTGAGAGTAGGACTCTGCCCAGCTGAAAAGACCAGAGGATTTGAGTGCCTTCAAACTGAGGAGAGAGCCAGATTCAGCTGCCCTAGCTTGAGGGAGAGCAGGAACAGAAAGTGACAGGGCTTTGGCTTTTTTGTCTCTTGCCATCCTTTAAAAGGGGGAAGCAGCTTCCAGTGCTTTGCAAAGGGTTGTCTTGCCCACGGCTGTTAGATGCACATTGTGAGCCTCAGCATACTTGGTATCCCAGGAGACTTCAGCAGAGGAGCCTCTAGTCCTGGATCTAAGTTCAGCCAAAGCCCTGGGCACTACTGGGAAAGTACAGCAGCCCTAAGTGCCAGGAGAACCTAAAGAAAAGGCCTATGTCATTTGGGTGCTTCTAGGCTGGGAGACAGTGGAGCACGATCTTTGTCATAATGGACTTGGGCTTCCGATAAAGTTCCCAGATCCTACTCAAGTTGTAAGAGTTCCTCCATCAATCTGATCATAAAAGACGTGTCTAAGACAGAACAAGCAACTCTTGCCTCATCTGTTCCTGTGATGCCCAGCACAGTCAATGGTCCTGTCTCTCTGGGCTGAATGAGATGAGTTGCTGTGGCTGGGTATTGCAAGAGGCGCACAACTCACCTATGGAGGCATTGCACAACAACCCCCAACACCACACTGAGGGGCAGAAAAAGCTAACTTACACGTCTCAGTCCAGCTCAAGAATAGGCAACAATATGCCAGCAAACCAATGGAGAGGAGCACTGTCACCTCATACCTGAGCCCCATTCCTGTAACCTGACGACAGTACAGTCATCCTTGCAGAAAACCACCTCTGCACTCTGGTGTGTAAGAAACTCTTAAGGGGTATTGTGCCTGGAGAATTGTGGCTGCTCTGATTTTTGGTTTGTCAGTATTATACATCCATTTAGTTTAGCTGTGTTTCAGACACCTCATACAAAACCCACAGGCATTAATATAATTTAAACACCTACAAAATTCAAAAGTTGTAATACCTTCTTGAAAAAAATGCATCAGTGAATTTTGTCAGAGCTTGACTATTAGCCATTAACTTTCCAACTGGATGCCAAAAATTTTAAAGAATGTATCATATCAACAAATTAATCTGGCAGTAATTTTTAATAGTCATTAATTCAATGTTTCATAGACAAAGGAAAAAATTATGAGACAATCCAGCAGTAGTTATGAAAACATTCATCCTTTAAGGACACATTAGTTAGCCAGCCAGCTTTGAAAATAGATTGACTGTGGCTGTTTTTTAAAACCATTCTGAAAAGACTGTGAGCACATCTGCTGCATGTTAAACTGGAAAAATCTGGCACCTGAAGAACTGTTACATACAACGTAAGGACTGTCAGACCCTGCAATATATCCCACACCAAGAACTCTGCAATGTTAAGCAGGTTATGTCAGACTCAAGAAGCAATGTTAGACTCTGGATACAGCAGACAGTACAAATTTGACATGCCATTTAGGGGGAGCACAGGCAAAGTATCTTGCTCAGGTTGTGACTTCCGATGCAGAAATTAGGGTTTAGAAACAGTCTGTGACCCATCCCATTAACTTATGCCAGTGGGGAAAAGGGCCTACTGTCCCCCTGTTCCTGCTTTACACTGACTGCTGGGTAAAGCCTCTGCACCTCCTTCTGTAGGCAGTGTGGGTGGGGAGCTGGCTCCTGGGTGGGAAGCAGGACTAGCAAGCCGGCAGGTCCTCCTTCGAGTCATGCAGGGAGCTGGCAGGGCTGCCTTCCCCTAGAGGAGGGTATCCAGGAAGCAGATATGATTCAGCTGCTAATGATTGAGCTGTACCTAAAACAGAGCTTGCAGCAGAGCTGCATTTTAACCCTTGGGTTGCTGGTCTAAAACGTTACTGTACATCACCTGCTTCTCCCTGTAAGGGGAAAACAGTCTCTTCTGTATGCCGGGACACCAGAGGTAGGAAGGAGTCTGACAAAAGCAGAGAGCTTCTTAGCCTGGTCTGACCAGCAGCGGCCCAGAGCAGCTCCAGATGACCTGCCTCTGCACCCCAGGGACAGAGCTTCCCATCTAATAGCTGGGCAGATGGTGTCTGAGTAGTCCCTAGCTCTTGCTGGCTTCTCACCCAGTGCACACACCTTGACTGAGACAGTCGGTGACAGCCCTGAGCATCTCAGGCTGTCCCCTCCAGCAGGCAGCAGAGGAGCAGAGTGCTCTCTCTGGATGGCACAGAAAGAACAAAGAGATGTGCCTGGCCAGGGATGAGCCTCAGGTTGCAATAGCGAGGCAAGAGCAGTGGGAGAGAAACAGGATGGAGGTCTGGGGGTGCCAGAAAACTGAGCTTTCCTTTGCTGATTTCTATGCTGCAGCTGCTCATCACCAGCAAATCCTGTAGCATTTAATAAATTAGGCTTTTGAGTTCCCATAAGAAATTTAGGAGGGAGAGAAGAAAGGGAGTGGGGTCTTCTGAGGGTAGCCAAACTTTGTTCTGAGTTTACTAAAGCACATTTTGGGACAAACAGGCTGAACAGGGGACAGAGCCTTGACCACAAAATAGCTAAAAGCCCTTTCACAGATTTACAAAGGGAGTGGTCTGGGAAAGTTTTAGAAAACAAGAAAATTATGCAACTTTCTCTTAGAGCTGGAAAATACTAAAATATATGTATAATGTGTATTGACTATAATAATTGTTGGTTGTGACTCATCAGCCACATAAACTTCTGTTACCTCGAATCTTCCATGAAATGGGGGAAAAGAGAAACGGAGAAAGTCATCAACAAAGATTTGTTTTCTGTGTAATTTGTTTGTTCTGTCTTTTCCAGTCTTTCTGCTCTAGGTTCTGTACACAAAAATGTATATTTAAAAGGAAATACTTGTCACGAAAATGCAGAGGGCTAGAAGCCACCTACTGCAATGTCTAAAGACCTCTTAGAGGATTAAAGGTAGGGCAGGGAAGTGCAGCTTTGTTTATCTCTGTTTTCATTGTGTGCAAATTATAATTTGCTTCTGTATTTTTTTCTTGACTGCTTTATTTAGGTGGTTAGTTCCTACTAATTCCTGGGGCTTTTTCCTTCCCCTAAGTAACACCTGCTGTTGAGAAATCTCTGTGTCCTGTTGCACACACATGCTACACTCCTGTATTTAAGTACTCATTAAGTCTAAAGGAAATCATTTTCTCTGGGTGGTCCTCACTGCATACACTAATTTCCATACAGTACTCTACAAGAAGCCAAGAGGAGAGCAGGCCCCACAAAATGTGCTCTGCCAAGCAAGCCTGTTAACAGGGTTTTGAACAAGCCAAGGTTCTGTTCAGATCAATGGTTTGGTTCACAGGGATATCCTGTGCGTATTCGTG
Source organism: Drymodes brunneopygia (assembly GCA_013400955.1). Classification (NCBI taxonomy): domain Eukaryota; kingdom Metazoa; phylum Chordata; class Aves; order Passeriformes; family Petroicidae; genus Drymodes; species Drymodes brunneopygia. The sequence goes on along the minus strand of VZTZ01008534.1, from coordinate 303,949 downwards.
CCAGTCACAGATTGCTGTGTGTAGATCTTAACCCAGTAAGAAAGAGTGCAGCCTGCCAGGCTGTTGGATGCAGGAAAGCTATTGCAGGGTTGTGCTGCTCTGGCAGTGGGAAATAGTGAGAAGCCCACACCAAGCCAAGTGGGTTGGAACATGCTGATAGCACAAGTGCCAAACCTCTTAACATAGAGAAACTCTGGGGAAGCTGAGCCTCTCCAACATAGCTTTCTTCCCTCCCCAGTGTTACTTTCAGTCTTATCTGGCTCAGATTCAGCAACTGGTTTTCATTCAGTTATTATTTCAAGTAGTCCCAAGAGAACTTCTCAGGCATCTCAGTCATTTGTAAGTCAGTCCCCTGGGAAGGCAGTGCAGAACCGGAGCACCACGGGCACAGTACTGTGCAACACCCCCGACTCAAGGGCTCTCCTGGAAGAGCCCTGCACCACAGGAGCTGCATCAGGCAGGGGAGGAGCTGGCTGCCCCTGCAAACGTGCTGAGTGTCAGCAAACCCATTCTCATCAGGGGGCTGAGGGAAAGGGCTGACACTGCCTCAGCATTATCTCACTGATCAGCCGGCCCACGAGCTGCGTGGGATTTACCAGTACACAGAGCTGAGGAAAATCAGACCATGCTTGCCAACTCAGCAAGAACACAGGAAGTTTTCAAGAGTGGAAGCCTTTTCTAAAATAGTATTAAAGTATGAAATATTAAAGATTGCAAATGACTATACATGATAGTGCTGGGGACTACACAGCTACCCCTAAAATTTCCTGTCTAAGCTCAACTTCATCCAGGACATGAAAAACCTGTCCTGTTTGGTGATTTGTGCTGAACTGAAGCACTCCCCCTTCACAATGCCCTGTGGATTTGATGTAGGTGTTTGCATTTTCTCAATATGTTGCCTGCCACTAGTGCTGTCTTGCTGTTGTCCCCCAGCCAAAACAGAGAAGCCATGGTGCCTTTGTGGTCCCACTGTCTCACCAGTAAGGCCAGTGGATGTGACCTTGTCATTTTCTTCTGCTCTTGCCATCGTGGAAAATAATCCTAGCAGAATTGTGGCCACACTGAACCACTCCTCATTTCTGATTTCTCTTCTCTGAGCAGATAAGAATGACCTAGGGCCTCTTAGTGTGTTTTACATCAAAGACTGATGAAGAGTCCTGACAGCCTTGATGTCACTGCTGTAAATAAACCATTAATCACACTGCCATTCCAGGGAACAGCCTTCTCCCAGAGGGCATGAACCTCCTTCAGGTCACTAATATAAACCACATCTCCACTAATCCGGTGGGTTAGAGGTAATGTCAGGGCTTTCAAGGTGGGCTGGCTCTGTGTCAGGGGGACACTCCATTACTCTCGTTTGCACAGGTCACTGTTGTGGTTCCAGTGAATTGCAAATGGTCAATTAATGGAGAAAGAGTTATAATAAATTGAATAAAGTGCATTGCAGAAGGAGTTACAGTAAGAAATGGAAAGAATAGAAGGCTCAGTGTACTGTTAAAACTTTTGCTTTGGAGTTGAGTACTGCATTAAAACTTCATATAGAAGTGCAAGAGAAACAATAGGGGCAGTGATCTAGCAGACAACCAGAGCAGTGTGATTCCAGTACATACTGCAGAGCCTAATACCATGAGTCACAAAAATTATTAAAAATTGATCTAATTTTAAAATCCATGCCAGGCCACTATCTTGCCAGCACTACTCTTCAGTAAGGTTGTCAGTGGAAAAAACATATTTTACACATATAAACAAGCACTAAATGTATATAAAATGTATGTTATTATATAAAATACATTATAGATATTACATATTTACGCACACATATATACCAAAATAGCATATTAGTGAGGTTTACAAATACAACTAAAACTGAAGTCAGTTAAACCTGTACACTACAGCTGAATTGTTCAACCATCATGGGTGAATTGCAAACAGAAAATTGGCCTTCTGCCAGAGCAGCTTTTGCAATCGGAACTGCCTCATTAAGCATGGCTGTCTACATGTCCCAGTGAAAAAACAGCATAAAAAAAAATGATACAAGAGAGCTGATTGCTGCCTCCCTGCCCTAGAGACTCCTGAGGGCATCCTGTGATTCCCAGAAGTTATTCAAAGTACCCCTAAATCAGAGAGCTCAGGGCTACTCTAAACTACACTAATACATTTTTTTCATACAATAATTCTATTTCTAAAAAGTGGTCTCAAGGGCATGTGAGCCAGATAGCACTGGCCACTTTCACACACTGCCTACACACCACAGCCTGGCACAAAGACTGCTAACACAGCTTTCTGTGGCCAGAGGAAATCCCCACACTTTCCCTCAGGAGGCTGAGCCTGAGCTTTAGGGCTGTGCACTGTGGTTTATGTGCTCAGTCCAGACAGCACGGTTTTGAAGCCACACTCAAAAACCTCTGCAGAGCAGTGATGGCAGTGAGTGGCTGTAGGAAACTCGGGCACATCACATCCCTCCTCTTGGAAGCTTGTGGTACAGCCAAGAGGGGGTTCACATCATCCCCCTGCCCTTCCCCAGCTTCACCGGCTGTGCTGGTTTTAGGACTCCCAAATGAAATGCAGTACCTCACAACTTGACTTCTCTACTTAATTTAAAACCTGACACTTGCTAACCCAGGTGGACATAAAGCTGGATCTTCACAACCTAGGCTAGTCGCCAAAGGCAGATTCCTCACAAGGAAACCACCCCTGGTCTGCTCTCCATGGCAGACGAGGTGTCACAAAAGCCCAAGTTCTCATCAGCACCACAAATACAGCTGATAAACTACTAACACCTCAGGCAACTAAATCACAACTCTGCTGGGCTCCATCTCTTTAAAACACGGTCAGTGCCAGGACTAAAATAGTGAACTTCCCCTCCTAAAAATTTGGGTGACCCTCACTTGTCTTATAACAAAACAAACCAGCCCGTGTAGGGGTGTCTGTGTTAGCATAAGCCTGACTGTAAAAGCCTGACTCCCTTGCTTGATGCCTTAACCAGAACCAGAAAATGAGATTGCTAACTTGGGATGGAGTTTATTAGGAGAAAAATGAACTAAAGAAATGTTTTAATCTTCTGAAGCACAGATTGTCTTTGGAGTCCAAAACACTGCTATTTAAAAATGCCTTTTGCAAACTAAAGGGTCATGAGTTTCCAAGCTGTCAAAAGAATCCCTCTCATTATAACCATACGTAGGTCAGGATTTAGCCCTGTCCAGCAGTGAGATTCATGAGCTGGGCCTCCCACAAGCATCCTTGGGGAGATGAGCACAAGGTAAAGCTGCCTTCCACTGCTGTCAACAGAAGCTCAGCTGAGTTCTCCTAAGCCTCATGCTTAGTGAAAAACACTGTCTGTTTTTCAATACAATATTCATTTCAATTTTAATTTGTAAGTTTCCTAATATACCTACTTCAAGGCTTTTCCATACACCTCCAGCATAATTTAAGTTACAGGCCTGAACCCCTCTTCGGCAACAATTGTTTTTCAAGTAACAGCAGTAAGATAAAGGTATAAAATTTTGAATTTTGCCTTTTTGTACTTTCTTAAAGAATATTTGTTTTGAAGAATATAGTTTATAAAATAAGGAAAGAAAATATGTATTTAAATCATGTTTCATCTAATAAGGAGACTCTAGAACTCAATTTGTTATAATTAAACACACCTGGCTGATCTTCCCTGTACATAGATTTAAAGCTATTCTGACAGCCTGGAACAATGAAAGCATATTGGCTTTATAACTACCTACATTTGACTGAAATAAAATCTCATAATGTACCCGTGAGCTGCACAGAAGATACCCATGAAGTCTTGAGAAGCAGAGATAAGCACCTCAATATTAGTGCTGCTTCTGGCAGAGACTGACGTTTATGTGTGCATTTCTGGCATTGCCAATGAGCACTTTGATAAAAATGAGCCCAGAAAATACACACATGGTCCACACACAAATGTCCTCAGCCCCTGTCTGGAGTGATGTGTCTCACCACATCTGTCAGTGCAGGCTTGCCACCATCCCTCCTCTCATATCCACTGCCTTACATAGTGTCAGCCTTCCAGACAGGCATCAGTGGAGTCTGCAGCTAAGGGGAGGCTGGGTTTGCTGCTCTTCAGTTATCCCGCACATCCTTCCTTATTGCTGGACCTGAACACAAGTGGCTCCTTCCCTTTTACCTCTTCCCCTTACTGAAGAAAATGCAACAGAGCTCAGCATGGGAAAAATAGGTAGCAGGACCTACTGGTGATCCGAAGCTGCTACCAGCAGCCTGATGCTGTCTATGCCCTGGCTGATCTTGCATGGTGCCTAAACTGGTCCCAACACACTTGGCTTTCCTCTCCAAGCTGTCAAATAGAGTCTGCAGTCCTGAAGTAGCCTGAAATTTAAGAGGCTGTTTCAGATGATGTAGCCATCCACGGTCACAGGGAAGGCTCCACAGTTCCCTTCCAGTCCAGGGAAGAGCAATTGCTTGTAAACAAATGAATACTGTTTAACATTAACTAGGACTGCCTTGGTCTGATATACTCTGTGTATTCTACAGAGTACCAGAAAATATCTTTCTTCTAAACAAAAGGGGAACTAAGTATAACCAATAAATTTCAATACCTTTAAAATGTAACACTGTTTAGTGAAGGCTAGTGGGGTACTCAGCATTAAAGATTAACATTACCTTACAAACAGGACTTCTTACGTGATATACAAGGAAATATGTATTTCCCCAAATTATCATTTACTTCCAATCTATATTCTACCTAATGTAGGAAAACGCTGCATTCCTAAGGATAAAGGAAAGATCCATGTGGAAGTACACAGGACTGAAGCCTAAGTCTGCAAAATTTCAGAGACACAAAAGCAGCACACATTGACATAATTTTTTCTGATGCTTGCAAGTGTAATAAATCTTTAGCTTTACTGATGAGCAAAACTGTACACAGAAACTTGGAACTCTTTCAGAATTATTGTTAATTACAAAGCCCTTGAAAATGCCTGTGAGCAAACCAGGTCCTTTTATTTATTTTTCTTTTGTCATACAATGTGTGTTATCAGGTACAGTAATTGCTCACCTAAAACAGAATTTCTGCTAGTTGAAATACACAGCATCTCTTTCCAACCTGCAATTTGTATTAAAGAATGGACGTATTTTAAATTAATCAGGCCACTTTTTGCATCTATTTCTGTAAGTGCTGCTGGCTATTGCATTGCTGTAACACATCATCAAGGAAATGGCCAGTGGGAACAAGAGTTCTGCAGATTGACAAGACAAGCAACTTTTATTAAATGCAAACTGTCAACTTTTGTACTTTAGAGAAACACTTTGATTTAGGGGGGGTCAGAGACAGGCAGAAGGTGTCAGCAGACAGAATGGAAGGTCTCTGGGACTTTTCAAGAGATTTATAAGTTGACTTTTGTTTAATTGCTTGGTTTTTAAGCAGTTTAGTTTCTTTGAGGTACTCAAACCCAAGCTGACATACCTTCTAATTTTGCTGCGTGCTGACTATGAAAGTTTAATAAAAACACTGCAAATTTTCACTGTTCTCAGTGATTTAGCAGGAAATCTCAATAATCTTATAGGTAAAATGACCTAGAAATACCCTTTGATCTGCAGTCTATGTATGCATCATAAAAACACAGAAACACAGCACAAAATGCTGCAACAGCAACCCGGGGTTTTTGAGTCACCAGGCTGCAGTGCATTTTGTATGTAATGAAATGATCATTGCTCTTCCACATCAATAAAGCAGTTGGATCAAACTCCTCCTCACCTGTGGGTAGGGGCAGAGGCTGCTGTTCTCTACTCAAACACATTTGCACTGTCAGCCCCAGAACTGGCTCTAGCTCTAGGGAGAGCCTGTGGCAGCAAAGCAGTTCTTACTCTGTCACTTATGCAAGAGATGTCAGCCAACAGCTGCAGAGGGGAAGGCAGATGTGTGGGGTGCAGAAATATCTCTGTCTGTCCACGCTCAATTTTCCTTGTTCTTCCTCCTGCAGTATCTCCTGTGCAAGGAGGTAGGTGCCAGGGCTCATCCTGAGGCAGGGAAAATCATCTCTCCTCGTGTTGCTCAGAAGCCTTAGGGCAGTGGGGGAACACTGCTGCCAGTCTCCTCACAAACAGGAACTGATGGCTGAAGCCCCCAGGCTTCATGTATTTCATGGAGGATCTGCTGGTAAGTAAGGAGCCCTAGAATTTTCCCTTTAAAGCTCACTTTTAAAAACAGCAACATGGAAAGTAGTTCTTTGCTTTGGCTTATTATGGAAAACGCATGTGAGTAGAAGGTAGTAGGACCCACCTCCTAGAATATTGTGCCCAGTGCAATATCCTATCCTTTGCTATTGGAAGTCATTTAAAAGAACGTGTTCAACTTTTCCGAACTGCTAGCCAGTTGAAAAAGGAGATTGCTAGTGCTGTTATAATAGCTGCTTACTTTTATTCATGATATCTGTGTTGCTGTATGTGTTTTCCTGCTGTTTTTGCAGAAGAGGTTATTTCCTTGACCTTCACACGGTTTGGGAAAAAGGTTTGCATTTCAGGTTTTCATTTTAATTTTGTTCTAGTGTTTAAAGAACAAAAATGAGACTGTCAGCTCCCTGGAGGATGTTTAAGGTACGAGCTGTGAGCCAGATGCAGGCTATAAAACTCCTCAGTTGACACTCCTTGCAAGCAGCTGTAGTCACCTATCTTTGGAGAATGCAGGTCCCAGCATGCATTGAAGCCAAGCCCTTGGGATCAAGGAAGAATATTTAATGATCTGACCCAGGGCCTCCTTGGTGGTCATGCCTATCTTAAAAGCATAGATTGTTATCCATTTGATTTTTATGTAAATTAATTTTTCCCTCCAGAACTCCTGGCCAGAGAAGACTTTTATGCAATACCATGGGCTTCCACACATAAAATAATTATGATAAAGTCTTTCTTCAAATAAATGCAGCACAGAGATGAGTATGTAGATTTACTAATATTGTTGCTTTCCATCTTGCACAGACTGAATTATGTTTTTTTACTGCCTTAATCCCATGATCCATGAAAGAGATAAACCTGCTGCAATATTGCTGGAAAGTTCCCAGCCACCCCAGTATATCCAAACAATGGAGAAATCTAGCCAGCTTCCCACTACAAAGTTAACATTGCTGGTGAAATGCATTAAGTACCCAACTCTGTGTCAGGAACAATAAACAAAGTCCCTGGCCCAAAATGCAAATCTTAACTGAGCTCACACACTAAAAGGATTGTAATCTGGGTATGCTCACTACTGTCAGCTGGTTTGACAGAGACCCTCCCTGGGTTACAAACAGCCACATCCAGAGCTCTCAAGCTGCAGGAATTTATCACCATCCCAATCAGAGGTGAGTTACACATCTTACGTCTGCTCAGGAATGGATGAGAAGCATAATGGGGCCTTGGTATGTTTTGTGTGAGGGCAGGTGTTTAAGGAATCAGGAACAGGAAGTCGCAGGAAATGCAAAGAGAAACACAAAGAGAGACTGAAGACACCCAGATCCAAAAAAAGCATTGATAGAACAGTCCTTGGGTTTTGGGTCAGGTACTGGGTCAACAAAGTTTGGGATGTTTCATCCCATGTGTGTCTGCAGGACTTTTGTGAATGCCTTGGAAATCAAAAGGACAGTGCTTAAGACAGCTGTGTCCATCATCACCTCTGTGATCCACAACCTGGAATACTCTGCATTTTTGGTTACCGACTGAGATTGAAAGTAACTCCATGTCAAGACACAAAGTTATGATGGGTTCTTGTCATAGTTCCAGAAGACTGCAATAACTACTAGATACATTAAAAAAATATTTCTTCATTCGGGATACTTTCGTACATGTTGAAGATGTATAACATAAGTGTTACAAGGAGTCACAACTTGCATTTCAAACCGAAGCACTGAAGCCACCTCAGCTCACAATTATTTTCAAACATTGTTGGCATAAAACAACATCCTAAGTAAGTCCATAGGTCATTTCAAAGCACTGTCCTGTGTAGAAATAGAAATCAGTGGGCTTTGGATGTCTAATTCATTTAAGTGCTTTTCTTGCAAGTCTATTGGCGTCAGTTCTATTGGGCCTATTGCTAAGGAAAAATTATCTGTGTTCATTTAAATGTTAAGAGAGGCTCAGTGCTGAAAACTGTTTAATTGCATTAGACAGATGATAACAATTAGATTTTATACATAAAACAGAGGCACAGTTAAATTCAAAAAATTAACAGATTTCGTTTAGATGACTGTGACCATGTTTCTGCTTATATAAAAAGAGGGGTTTTTTCCTAGAATAATTTTATTTGTTTGTACTGGCACAATGTGTTCAGCAAAGGATCTATCACTATGTCCAAGTCATCTATTAACTTCATCCACTCTCTCAGAAGTTTATAGTTCCCTATCCTATATTGAGTGAAAAATGGACACCAAAGCCACGGGGTGACCTGAGCTGACCTAACGTTTGATTGCCTCCGTCCCAATTCGTGGGTGAGAGCTGGTGTTGACTTCCAAAGTCTTATGCACAGCTTGTAATTGATTTCCATTTGACCTGCAGTGTTGAATTTTGTTCATCAATGAGTTTCTGGATCATCTTTGTTGTTTATTTGTGAGTGGGTGAGGTCAGTGCACCATATGTAGACCCGGGCCCACAGGAGGTCACTGGCAACTGTCACCTACTGAGGGACCACCAAGGTCCATGTTAGCTGCAGAAACAACCCTTTCTTCCTTGAACACTGGGAAACACCACAAAATTAAAAATATGCCAAAATGAAAAAAACATTCCTAATAAAAACTAACAAATTTGTCTTCACTATTTTATTTGACAAGTATTTTTGAACATGCAGAGACTTTGGTTTTCACAGAGAAATCTGGGAAGATTTCCTGCTGGTGATATATCAGCTCTGGTGTCCATATGTGTCCTTAAATAACGGCACAAACACAGTATTAACAACAGATATGATTATGCCTTTAGTAAGCACCCTAGGAGTAAAAGATTTCTGAGCAAGCACAACACTGTGCTCCCAGGAGCCTGTTCTATCACCTACATTGTCCTTCCCTGTGCATAATTGAAGGTTTATTCATGTGGTCGAGATAAATAATATCAAGGTGAAATTAACTCAGTGCATCAAGCAAAGCAATGATCAACTCTCTCCCAACAGTATGACCGTGTCTGTAACCCAAAGAAATTCCCTGCACTCCACTTCAGAATTCACCTTTGTGTGTGTGTGTGTGTGTAAATGCAAACATGGCCATCTCATATTCTGCTTAATCCCGTTAATAGAAGAAATACTTCTGTTTCCAAAGAAGTATTTCAAAGCATCCTGTGGGAAGATGTAGTTACTGGATGATGTGAAGCATCACCCTTATTTACATGAAGGTGCTTCCTGTTAGCATGGTATCCTCCATTCCCTGGCCTCATATTTTGTCTGGTGCATGTGGCTAATCGCTCTATAAACAGGAAGGACACTTAAAAGATCATCTAAATAAACCTCGGTGTGTATAATTCTCTGATAGGTTAATGAGGAAGAAGTTGGCCAAGAAAAGAAAACTGTTATATGCAAGACAGCAGTTCTTATGAAAGTAAAAAGTCTTTGTATATGGGACGTCCATAATGACTAAAACCACTCAATAAATAAAAGCCTAAACAAAGGGAAAACCTAAACTTGGCTGTTATATGTGTTTTCTCACAAGTAAAAGCACACACATATGTTCATTCCCCATGTGGCCTCAGGTGAAGCCAGAGGAGTTACACAGAAGGGATTATCTTGCAATCCATTTGGAATTAAGTGCTGTGACACCTCTGCTCCCCTGTCAGCTGGCTTTATGACTCCTTCTGTGGACTTTACACCTCCAAGGTGCCCAAAGCAGAGAGTGTGGTCTGGCATTGGGCATATCATAAGCAAATGCTAAAAAACTATCTAACTTAAGATGGACAGTAAAGCTGCTGAAAACTTTGCATCATTTGTCAACTTTTTGTCCCTCTTCCAAAAACTCCCAGAGACTCTTGTTCCTAATATTAACTTCTATTCTCTAACACAGAAATTGTTCAAATAAGCAATGCTATTTTACTTTAGTTCTCAGCTTGGTCTTTATTCCATCCAGATGTTGCTGCTCATACTCCTGTCTTCATTTAGAGCAACACTTTGTAGAATACCTAATCTTTAAGTCACTTTTACTTTAATTCACCGCTATATTTTTTGAATGTCTGTGTTTGACATAAACCACTGGCTGGTTTCACAACTGTGGTGTCTCCACCTTTGGCAAACTGTTCACTTAGTTGTTCCATCCGCATTTAATGGAATTGCTGGAACCACTTAAAATCCATTAATATACTACAAATTACAAGCATAAATAATATTTGGTGAATTAGTGCAGTTGGGAAAATTGAATAACATCTACTCATAAGAAATCAAGTCCATTGCAAATTTGTGACTATAATCTCCAAAAAGGTTAAAGATTTTCCACAAATATTCAGAATTAAATCTATATTTTGAAATATTTGTTCATTTTTGGTTGTCTTTTTTTTTTGGTTTTCATTTGCTAACACATTCTATGGCCTTTATGCACTGAATTTGGTGTCACGAACTCTCAGCTACAAATGCATCTGTACACACTGTATTAAGCAATTATATTGCTTTTATTGTGTACACTTGCATACGTGTTATTCCCATCCATTCCACATAATAAAACATTCCTCAGGGACTGGATCGTCTGCTTGCTTATGCCCCTTATTGAATTCCATGCTGATGTGCCAGACAAGAACCATTTCTTGGCTTTAGCCAGCCAAAGAAAAACTAACATCACCTCACAGCCAGTGCCAAAAGTTCATCTGTTCAAAATGAAACTCGCTTGAAACAACCTCAAAGTTTTCAGCTAGTGTCTTCAAATACTTTTTTTTTGAGAACTTAAAGGATTTAAGAACACAGATTTTTGAATTGGACTAAGTCAACAAATTTAAGTCGTGAGGAAGGTTTGGACTAAAATACCTTGGAAGCCAATTTTAAGTTTATAGAAATCATAATTTTATCATGAAAACACATCATAATTTTCAAAAATAACACAAGCACTTAAAGGCAAAGTAAATAGTTGGAAGCCCTGCTTACAGAGCCAAGTCACAGCAGGGTTTATACCCATGCTAAGCAAGGGGGAGTGCCTTGGAATGGCATTAAATGAGCCGACCAGCCTGTCAGGACTGTTGCAGCAGTTTCCTAATGCACCCCACAGCTCTGGCCAAAATCTGACCCTGATTATACTAGAAGGGCTGCTCTGGAGTTTCTCCCAAGTAGCCAAGACAGGAATTTATTCTGGTATATTCAGTTCTCTCAGTCTTATTGCTGGTTTTGGGGGAGGTGAAGGAAAAAGATATACGATCTGCTTCAACCATATAACCACCCCAGATCACTGAGACTTTCCATCCCATCTTAACAGCATAAACATATTCGCACATCTACCACTCACCCTGGTTTCCCAAGATAACAAGCAATGCTGAAACCAAACATGACAGCTGTAGCTACCTCAAAAATACACCCTGCCTTGAATATTACATTTCTTTCCTCCTCCCAAAACATAGCCTGCACAGCATTTTGCTGTTGAAACATTTTGTACTTGTAGTCTTTGCTTGCTTTCTCCTCCATTTTCCTTTCTCTTGTGCCTCTTTCCAAGGAGAAAGTTACTTGCTGGAAAGTTGAATGTCTTTGGACTTGTGCTGGAAAGAAGTCAATTGCTGCAGGTGTCCAACTTGCCAGAACCTGATACTTCCTTACAAGCCAGGGTGGGGGAAGTAGTTTCGTATTACACCTTTTCTGCTATTGCAATGGACTCATACAAGTGGTGGCTGTTTGCAACACAAAAAGGATCCAGAGAACTCCCAGCACCTCTTGTTGCTGTTTGGTTTGTGCTAAGAGGCACTATTGCCTCAGACCCCTTGAATCATCTTCAGCTGCAGCATAAAGAGAGAGTAACATGGTGTTTTTTCTCCCTCCAGAAGCACAAACTCCTTCTTGAAGCTTATTCCCTGCTCCTCTCAGCCATCAATGTGAAGCCATATGATGCAACTCTCACATCCCAAGTCATAAAAAGTCCACGCAGATCTTATCCTGTTACAATTAATTGTAGTGCTCAATCTCTTAATCGGTCTTGGAGACTTCTTCTCTCTTTGGAGACTTACAGGACCAGAAAGAAGCCAAATATTCAGACCTCAGTGTTCCCCTAAGAAGGATCCAGTTTCCAGAGAGGAATATGATTACAAGCAGCATTCAGGCAACAATGATTTTTAGGTGTCTGCTCTCAGGCCAGCATGGAATAGAAACAACAGCCCTAGCTTTGTCCTAGCAGCTTTATACTGTCTTGGCTTCTCCAGTGAGCTTTCCTGATTTATGTAGATGTGAAAGAGAGAGAGGAGAAAAAGAGAGATGTGTTAAGGGCTACAGGGTTTTGTAGTTGACACAGCCAAGAAGCAAGAAGGAAGAAATCCTTCAAAAATCTTCAAAATGCAGAATAAGACTGAGTAAGGGATTTGATGGCACTGATTTACCATCAGGGAAAGAGACAAGTATGCACCAGTAGAAATATCTATATTCATTGCTGTTCTGATAGACAAGATTCAGTTTCAATGATTCACCCAGACCTTCAACAGTTCTGGTTTTCCCTTGTTATGTTCAGCCCATCTGTCAGAGAGTGGCAGGCAGTGTTGTCTTTATCAAAAGAAAGAAAAATCACGCCAAGAACTCAAACTGAAAGATGTGATCTGCCATAATAAGAAAACAATTAATTTTCCTCCTCTGACTTTTCCCAAAAATGTGAAAGCTGTGCTGTCTCCAAATAAAAAAGATAAATGAGACTCAAATCTGCATTATGTTAGTAGAAACCACCTGGAGTTAATTACAACTAGATAAAGGGATGACTTGTCTTTTGGTCCAAATCTTCTGTCTTTGAGGCCCACGTCTGTTCTAAACCACACAAAAGAAAGATTTCAGCTCTGATTTATTCTGTGATAGGCGATGGAGGGCACTCATGCTCCTTCCACTCCTCACTCCTGTGTGCTCCCATAGCTACAGTCCTTGGTACTACATGATTTGCCTTACCTTCGTGATTTAATGAATTTTCAGTGGGGGTGAACTGCACAACTTAATTAAAATGTTTCCCCCAACAAATAATGTGTGTATGCTCAGGTATCCATTTGTACTGATTTTCATTCTTCAAGGGCTTCTTTCCTGCAGGAAATAATTTTTTTAATCAAATTAAAGAACACACTTTTCCCTTGGCCACAAGTGTCAGCATTAGTTGCATATTAAAGTTTTATAGGAGTCCAGAAATTATATTTTTTTCTATGTCAAACTGATGCTTGGAGATTTTCCCTTTCAGACAAATCTACTGTTCTAATTCACGTTACAGATGGGACAACACAAAGAATGGTCTGATAGTACATTTTGAAAGGAAATTTTTTTTAGGGTGGCAGAAAACTTCGGGGTTTTATATCTAATGTACCCTATCTTGTTGGCAATTTTTGTGTGTGTACACCAGACCTGATGGCTGGATTACTTGCCAGAAACATGTTACCCAACTAAAGCAAAGTATATCACATCGATTGTACACTATCTCCTAATGGTTTCTAAGCAGTGACTTCATCAGGCCTCTGACACACAGTTAGCGGTTCATGCAGACTAAATAACATTATGCAGAACTTCCTTTGTTCTAAAGCCTGTTTTTCATGTAGAAAAGGGATCCAAGGCTTAGCCCAGACTAGGTCCCTTTGATTAAACACAATGTAATTCTATTTTTCCGCTGTGTGCCAACAACGATCACCATATCTATCAGTTCAGCCGCATAGCTGTCAAATTTAGATGCTGCATTTACTTTTCTAAAGCCATTTTCAACCAGATTTGTTCACCTAATTTCAGTGTAGTTACAAGACAAGGCCATACTACGGACTTCTTTTGCTACTGTCACATCTAATTTAATCATTTTCTGCTAAGTTAAAGTCTAACCTGCCAGACTTTTGACAAATCAGAAAACCATTTCACTCTTTCTTTAACATCTAGTCTCACACAAGGGTTCGTGAGCAGAGAGGTTCTCTGAGTGATCCACTCCATTACTGCCATAAGAGAGAGGGAAAAAATATCTGAGCCTGTGCCTTCCAGACAGCAATGTGAGAGCTGTGACCACATGCAAAGAGCCAAAAAGCTGAAGGAGGAATCCAAATGCTACCAAATCACGTAAGTATTTAAGCATGCTGGTTTTATTCATAATCAAGTCCTTCCCTTGTCACCGGGTGCGTCTCCACAGCCTGAGGCAGAGAGCTGCCAGGAAGTTTTCTTGGGGGGGCATAGCACCCCACAGAACAGCTTTGCTGCCAAGAACAGTTTCTTTATTTTACTGTTTAAGTGTTGTTTTACAGTTTTCTGCTAATGTGCCTGGAAGTCTGAAGCTGGCTTGTACCCAGGCATGTAGCCACAGACTTTGTTCATTTAAACTCTCCAAAGCTCTGTTCTCCCTTTTTTCTATAATCTGTCCCTTGCTCCTACACCCCCTTTGCTGCAGTTTCCTGGCCAGTGCATCGGTGAACAGCAGCAAGGTCATGCTATGGCTCCAGGGTCCCTACAACCATAATAAAAAGATGTGGAACAGCATCCCTGTAGCATGGGCTGGCAATCCACTGCTGCTCCTAGGGGCACAGGGAACCAGATGAGTTCCAGCCACTTCTCAGAGTACGCTAGGAGAGGATAGGGAGAGGTGGCAGCAATGGGTTTGACAGGAGGTTTTGAGTAGACTGAGGGTCAGCATGAGGAACTGTGTTTGGCTGTGGAGGAAGAATTCAAGATGCAGAGATGTGCCATTTGTTCAGAGACTTATGCTGGGAAACACTCTGACCATGAGCCCTGAGTGGACATGAAACACAGCAATCTTCACAGCTTGATGAATATCTGCCATTTTGACAGGAAATGCCAAATGCCTTGAATTAATTATGTCTCTAACCTTTTCCTGCTGGGGAGAGGGCATTGGCCCATTTGAAACATCGAAGCCTGGACAAACAAACAAGAACTGGAAAGGGTAAAGTCATTGCTGTTAATCAATCTTCAATGAAATTAATGGATATTTCCACTCCTTCTGCCTCTTTACCCCTGCTCCAGTTTACTTCCACAGAGCAGAGCCCATTATTTCAAAGGATTTTGCAGTAGCCTCACCACATAAAATCTTCAAAAAACAGAAGAAATGGGAATTCAATGGCAATAGCCAATATTGCTGAATATTGGGAAGTGGCAGATTTAAGGTGCCTTAGAAAGCTGCACCAGGTAAGGAAGCAAGGCTGCTGCTGGGGAAGGGCTGTTGAAGTGGTGCGACACAGGGACAAGAGAATCATGGTGAGAATCCCAAACTGGCCTCTAAGAGGCAGTAATTTTGGAACAAATCAGAGCAGCCAAATGGAAAATTAATAAACAAATAAATTTTTAAGCAGAGAGAGGCTTTCATGGGAAGGCCATGAAAGGCCAGAAGAAGCATGGAAGAAAACTAGAACCAAAAGTCCAAATGGTTCATTGCCATTCAAAAACACTGGAAAACACTTACCAGAAATTACTGTCCTCAAGTTCCCTGAAGGGAAAGAATATTTAGATTAGACACACTTCATGAAGGAATTATCACATGGACCTTCAAATCAAGTGCTGATATGTTCTTTACAGGCAGAACTTCCAATGCAAAGACTGAGCATTGGCCCTAGTGTTGGGTTTGTCTCTTTTACAGACAACAGGGAGAAAAAAGCATTGTTGAAATACTCAACTATTATTTAAAAAACCCTGAGCTTAGCTGTGCAGCATGATAAGTAAAGCTTGAAAATATTTAGAAATTTAGGGAGAGAATTAACTAATGCCAAGTCCACTGAGAGATACTACTCCCTCCCAAATTACAGCTGATTTATAGAAGTTTGTTATAAGGAGTAGTTTTGTCTGAGAAAAAGCACCTACCACTATGCTACTGGGCAGACTAGAAGAGTTTTAAAGGATTGTCCTTTGAGAATGATCTCAATCCAAATATAAATCAAAATCTAAACTGAATAAATCAAGTCTTCCATTGAGGTGATTATTTGAAACACAATTTTGGCTCTGTTCTTGATAGCTGTATTTTCACTTTTTTTTTTTTTTTTTTCAGAATCCTTTTCAAAGTTTGGCTTGGACTGGGTTTTGTATTTAAAAGAGCCTGTTTACATGAGTGCATGTAAATATGCAGAATGTCTCACATTTAACAGTTATTTGCAGTGAACCACAAATTCCAGGGCAAGGCAGCTCTTCATTTAAGTAGAATATATATTCCCAGATTCAAATTTCTTTGTAATCTTCCAGTCAATATTCACTTTTCCAGCAAAAGGGAAAAGTGACATAATAAAGGATCAACTTGTAAATCCATCTTTCTTTTATCTGTCCCCAGCTTTATAGGAGAATATGAGGAAATTGTATTCACACTGGGACCTGTTGAGGCAGCAAGGAAAAGAAAAGTGGTGTCTGGCTGTGCTGAAAATTACTTTGTGATATAGGAAAGCTTCCTGTGATGTTTCCCAGAAAAACTAACTCGAATTGCTCTTCTGAAAGATGTTTTCAGCACACAAACTGGCATCTGGGCAAAGCCCAGCTTTGCTCAGGAGACTCTCTGTCCTCGTTCTATCAAAATAGCAGGGAGGTTTTCAGAACGTATATTGTATGAGCACAGACATATGTTTAAACATGCTCAGTTTATTTATTCATCTGTATCCACAGATGCCATCAGCCAGTCAAACACTGGGCTTATGTTAGTGTTGCTGCCTGATTTAAAAACACTGATCACCAACTTGTGCAGGACACAAGCACGCTGAGACAGGGCCACAGTATGGACTTCATTTTGATATCTGACTAGGATGCTGATGTTCATTAATTAATGCCAGTGTTCAGGGGAAAAATTATTCAGTGAAGACATTTACTTTTAGGTTGTTTCCTAGAACTAAATATCAGAGCAGAAGACGGAAGGTGAAAAGTCCAAAGTAAAAAAAAAGTCCAAACAGATATTTTTTCCCCAGGAATAAAACTGGCCATATCTTTGGGATATTGTACAGTTGTTTGTACTATCAGTGAAGAAATAGCTATCAATAATGACCTGTAACGACATCATTAGAGTTCAGGTCTAACACTCTTAAATCAGCTGATTTCTAGAGTTCAGAGAATCCTTTGTGGGTGACATCCATTTGTTGACTCAAGATTTATTTTGCAATTAGATTTATACTTCTCCTACTTTGGAGAAAGAAAGCTGGGATCTTTGAGAAACCAAGGGCTGACAAACTGTATTAATTATAGTAGTGAGTCTCTCAGATCAAGCCCTGCCAAAGGCCAGCAAAGTGGGTAAAATACTACAGAAGCATAAAATAACATTTTCTGCAACAAGTCACTGCCCTCTCATTATAAATCTCAAAGATCCTTTAACCTTTGGGATATATTACTTTCACAAAAAATAGGAATAGATTTGCTTACTTAGCTTCTCAGAGAGTGAAGTATGAGTATGTAGGCAATTTTTTCCAAGAACTTTATGCAAAAAATTTTATGGATTACTTTTCCTAATCCCTATTCCTAAATTACTGCAAATGCCTGTCAATTGCAATTACTGAGAGTGAGAGATGACCAGTAGGTCACTGTTCCCAGATATCCTAAACATGTCAACTTTCATTATTGTATCTTAATATCATCCCTTCTCCAATTGCTATTTGCATTCTACCACACACTGGTGCCTGTTGCTTTTTTGGGTGAAATTCCTAGTTATTGAGCAGGACTAATTTATAGCTAGGCATGAAAACACATTCTTGAAAGCAGCAGGGTGACTGGTAAAAGCTATTGTTTGGGATAAAGCATCATTGAATGTCTAAACTACACTTAGACTTGTCCCTTGTTTCTCAAAGCCTTCATCTCCCCAGCCCCTCTCAGTTCTCCTATGTTTTGGGATCCGGTGCCAAAGCCTGTTGTTACATTGCTGTATTCTTACAAACTAGTACAGAAAGCAGAAGAACTTTGGCCCTTGATTTGGGTGAGGTTTTCACAAAGAGATTATTCTTTCAGGAAGTGTGAATCCATGTGCCCAGTGATGACCTCTCACTGCAGCTGCCATGTGTCTTAGGGAGAACAGGAGTCAAATAAGGCAAACTTCTGTCCCTCTTCCTCTCTCTGCCAGAGCTCCCTGGCTTGGCAGTTTGCCAGGATCCACAGCTGGGGTCAGATAGGGAGAGCAGCTGAGGTCCAAGGTCACACTACAGGGCTAGTGGGAGACGTTTGCTGGGGCCTGGAGGGGAGAGGAGATGGGGAATGTAATGAGCTCAGAGAATGGGGATCTTGACAGAAAAATGCAATGAGGGCAAGGAGATGAATAAACATGGGCTCTCAAAGAACAGGGGAGTTTTCTTTTTTCTGCAGAAGCCAGACCCCATTTCTCTATGAAGCTATACAAACATAAGCTAGAGGTAGACCAAAATACATTTACTGAGTGCAAGCAATTGAATTAAGGAATACAATGGAAATTAATTCATTAGCAGCTGTCCTAAAATCACCAGAAGTAAGTTTATCTTTGCCACAGGCCAACGCATGGGGAAAACTTCCTGTTTGGTTTCTAAAATGTTTTACTACAGAAAAAAAAAGATGCATCACTACATTTTTGTCATTTCTGATGTTTTATAACAGACCAGGCTGTGACTACACCCAGTGCCTGCATTTCCCATTAGCCAGCATTGAGGGAATGCAGGTAAGTTGTTCCTTTCCTAGCTCAGGATGGGAAAGCTGGCCAAAGAAGGTTCTGAACTGGGGAGAAAACTTCAGCTATCTCCTGTGGCAGGAAAAGTAGCAGGCTAGAATGGGTAAGAGCCATTTCTAATAAAAAGTGTACCAGGAAGTGTAAACAGAAAGGTTCTTGGGATTACTGCAAGACTTTAATTGATAACACAGCTAACAAAGAGACAGCTCCACAGGGATGCTCAGATGCAGTCAAGATGGGCTTCTTACAAAGTTAAGTCAACATGGCACAGAAAAAAGCAGTCCCCAAGCCC
This sequence comes from Drymodes brunneopygia, assembly GCA_013400955.1. Taxonomy (NCBI): domain Eukaryota; kingdom Metazoa; phylum Chordata; class Aves; order Passeriformes; family Petroicidae; genus Drymodes; species Drymodes brunneopygia. The sequence continues at coordinate 284,950 of VZTZ01008534.1, read as the reverse complement.
TGGGGCTGAGGCCATTCCAGGCCATCGCACTCGCCACGGGGAATCTTTTTGCAGTGGTATTTTGCCATGTGTCAGCCCTTTGTTTCACCACCTTCCAGGAGCCTCTGTGCTCCTCAGTTGCTCTGCCTGGACACCTACCTACAGGTAGGTTCTTGCTAAGCAAAGGCCAATGGTGAGAATGGCAGTCAGGATGTGCCAGGGGGAAAAGAAAAAGTGTGGATACAGGGAAAGCGGTTGGGAGCTAAGGGAGATACTGTGACCAAAAACCAGGGAAACCAAAGGAAGGGCAGGCTCACTGCAAGAAAAAGGTTGAGATATAAGGTAGCATCCCTAAATGGGACCTGTCCCTTGCTGAGAGAAGCCCAGGGACCCGACCAAGAGAAGAAAGAAAGACTGAAAGACGGGAGAAAGGAAAAAGGACTTGTGAACACAAGACTCAGCAAGACACACTGGGCAAGGCATCACCTCTAGCACCTGTACCTAATAAGTCAGGGTAGCTGCCCACCCTTGGCCAGAGCAGGGTGCTGCAGTGTGGAGGGCACTGCTGCATGCAGTCTCTCAGGACACAGTGAGGTGGCTGCCTGCACCTTGACTGCCTGAGAGAGCCAAGAGGGGAGAGCTGCACCTTGGACATATTTCTGGGAAGTGCATTTGCTGTTATGAAATACAGCAGTTCTTCTTGCAAAGCAGTATAATCCCCTATTCGCTACAAGGCGTGAGAAGAACTGGGCTTAGCACCACTCCCTGCTTAGCTTTGAGCTAGCAGTGAACAAGAAAGAGTTGTCGAAAAACAGCTTTGAAGCCTGTTTTTTTTCCACGTCTGGCCCCATATGGAGCAGCTCTGCATGTGCTGGGCAGTTGCAAGTGTGCCCTCCATTTGCACAGCTGTAAGCCCTGCAGTTTTGTGCTCCCACAAACAAACAACAGGCCTTTGGTGTGTTAAGGAAGAAAGGCACTTTTGTTTGGCATAAAGAAGTGAGTCAGGTATCTTTATTACTTTCTTCTTATGTGATTAGATTGAGGGGCTGACAAAAATAATTTTGAAGCAAAAAAATCCTAGTTTCTCCAATTATTTTGCAATTATTTTCTTTCAAGCAAACTCTCGATATTAACAGCTTTCCTTTTGTGTCTACAGCTGCTGCCCCCAACCCACACCTCTCCTTCTTCGAGTTCTGTAATGACTCAGCCCCAGGAGGTGGCTCAGGCATGGCCCTAAGCTTAGTTGATATCTGAGCTGTGTTACTGAAAGCTGCTCCAGAAAGAGGAGGCTCAGAAGAGCAGATCCTCTGAGCCCTGACGTCACAGGGGAAATTACACATTCTCCACTCCTAAAAGCACAGGGGAGATGAGACTTTCAGATGTGTCAAAACAACCAACCTAGCCATCAATCTTTTCCTACGAGGCTTGTACAACAGCCCATTTGCCACACATCCCTGAAGTGTGACTCTCCTGACACTGTAAAACCATCTGAGCTAAAATATGGGAAAGTCAGGCAAAATGTTACAGACAATAACATTCCTTATTTTTGAAAAACATGCATGTTTTATGAACATGGACATTTTGCAGTGATACAAGGGAAGCTGCAACTCACTGTGTGCACTAGGCAGACAGAGCTTTTGGCAAAGGCAAGGTAATAACGCACTATGAAGGACAAAAAAGTGGTTGAGTAAGAAAGTACTTTGAGTTTGGAATTAAATGAAACCTGAGGCAAAACTGGCATTGAAGGCACATCCTGAATCATTCACTCTGCTGTCTTTATGACTGAAGAGATCAGCACAAAGCCAGCCCCATGAGTGGTTTCACCATGTCCTTTTAGTACAGCCCACATGCACAAGGCCAGCTCTGTTGCTCAGTGTGGGGAGAGAAGGTCACAGCCCCCCTGCCTGTTCCTGCAGAGGGCTGCTGTTGTTCTTAACTGAGGCCTCCCAGGAGGCTGTTAGTCTGTTCAGCCTTTTTGCCTGAGCCTAGAAACTCCTTGTGTCTTCTTTTCCCTGTGTAATACTGCCTTACTTCATCTGAATTGGGCTGGCTCCTTGGCAAGTCTCTTCTCCTGGTACACACCATAGGCTTTTCAGTAAACCTTTGTGCATTGATAGCTCCTTTCCTTTGATCTGCTGAGCTTTATAATGTCAAAAAGCACAGCACAGAGCTTCCTGCACTGTGTAACCAGTCACATAGACAAAATTGGGCAGAGGAGGGAAAATGCAAACAGCAAAAACCTGTTCCTCTGGAATGAAGAGAACACCATGATGCATTGACACATAAGAACTGCAAATGGAAGCATAGGTCTTTGTCCACAGCTCTGCATCCCTCCTAGTGCAAAATCACCTGGAAAACTCCATGAGCCTGAGAACTGACAAAGCCTCAAGGAATGGGAAGAGGAATGCCCCCCCATCAGGTGTTCTGGTTGGTGTTTGCTCGGTGGAAAACTCAGAGGGAGAAAAAATCCATTTACACCACATGGAACTGACCAAGGACTAGTGAATCCCAGCCCAAGCACTGTCTGCCCCTCCTCCTGCTGGGTGCTTTGGGGCCTGGTTGACCAGTGCACCCCCTGACCAGGCCTTGTAGCCATGGATGAAGGCTCCTGGAGAGCCCAGTGCAGTGAGGTCTGCACATGCCCTGGGACAGCAGCAGGGAATGGGATTGGGGTACACCTATTCCCCACTGCACCCTCCATGTCCCATAGGACTACCACACTTGGCTCTTTTCCTTTGGAAAAGGGGTATCATTGCTAATGTTAAGTCTTTCAAGATGGTGCAGAATTTGGTATTTGCCAAAGCCAGGCATGGTAGAGTCTTATTGGTCCTATTTCTGTGCTTGCACTCCATGACACCAGACACAGCACCTTGGAGCATCATCCTGCAAGTGAGAACACCCCAAAATAACAGCTGTCTCTACTGTGGGATTTGCTGGCATGCGTGGGGGCTAGCACCAGGTTTACACAGGAAATGCAGCCCTTGGACTGTGTAGGAAAAGGGGACCTGTTTTTAACAGGATGCAAAGAGGCATGACAAATCACTAAGTGTGGTTTTATGGGCCTGTGTGCTTTATAGTGCCATTTTTTCCTAAGCTCCTGTTTTCAGATGTTGGCAGCAGGTGACAAGCTCTCTAGCCAGTTATAAAGAGGCACTGTGTGAGTACCACCATGCAGGGTGAAAATAACCTCTTGCTCATCTTTAAACTGAAATGACAAAGAAGGTGAGATATGGGGGCAGAAAGCTCCAAGGTGGAAGGGCCAACATAAGAAGTAAGAAATGGCAATGGTTCAGTAGAGGATGCTAACAATTTGGAGTGTTTTCCTTTGGAAGCAGTGAAATGAAGAAGTGATGACAAACAGAGATAAGGGTAACCTATCAACATTCCTTGTAAAGCATATGGCCCTGTAAATGAGAGTTCACTGCCTGATAGCATCCATTATTGTACGTTCTGGATGCTGTGGGACTTTTCAGCAGATGCTGCTGAATCTGCCTCTCCTGCTCTGTGTTTTATTATATGGATTACAGCCTTCAAAGTAGTGAGCTGGCTTTCTTTAGATTTAAAAAAAGGAAAAAAAGGAGATTGTCTGAGCTGTTTTCAAGTTGACTTACAACTAGCGTAACCCTGAGATCTTCAGACAAAGCATCTTGTCATTTATTTACTTCTGAACTGCTCCCCAAATTGTTTAAGACCAAACAAGTATGAAAAAACTGAAAAAGCACCACACTGGAAATCAACATCATGATGGTTTGAAACCTGTGTAACACTTTCAGAAAATTCCTTTGCTCTTAGCCATGGTTTGCCAGAAAATACGGAGCAAAGCCAGGCAGGGGCTGGGGGTCTCCACCCCACAGAGCCCTTTCCCCACACTTTTCTGTCTGTTGACATTAAGTTCAAAGGCAGGTCTCTGGGAGACCTGTTTTGTCAGATGGGGTGGGTGTCTGCTGGGAGATGTGGTTGATAACTGGTGTGTTGGCCCTATGCATGGCATCATAGAATGCTCTGGAAAGGGACAGTGCAGCCTTGTACTCCTTATTTATTTACACAGTAGCTCATGGAGACTTAGATGAAAAAAGAAAGCTTTGGAAGCCCAGAGCACAATGCCACCAAAAGTGTTCCAGTGCCAAAAAAGATTGAGTAGTTAAGCCTGTTAGATTCTGGATTTCTGTGTGAAGATCAGCTTAAAAAGTAACTTTTTTTCCCCAGTTTTTAAAGTAGGCATCTGTTCCAGTTTTGTTATTATTTTTCACTTGATTTACCAGCAGGCTACTCAAGTGTCAAAGCCTGTACAAAACAGTAGCCAGTGGTCTGACAAGGCCACCTCCAACATGCTAGGTGTCACTTTCAAAAAAAATACCATACTGCTGAAGTAAACTGAGTTTCCTGGCAGTAAGACACATTTCCCAGCCATCTCTTGCTCTTCCCAGGAGGTAGTAATCGAGGTTTGGAGCAGCTAAGCCCTGCTGGGGCTGAGATACAGCCACAGTTGCAGAGGGGAAGATGGGAAGGAGAAGACAGGCAGAAGGGGTCCAAGCAAGGATCCATCTCTCCTAATCACCTCTGGTAGGGATGGCTCACAGCAGCACACACCATCACTGAGGGGAGGGAAACCTCTCCTATTCCACCTGAAGATTTGCTTCCTCCTTGGAGGATCTAGCTCATTAAATTAACTCAACTGTTTTCTGTAATTTATTCCTAATCTTCTATAGAACATATCTCCATTATGTTATATATATATGTTATACATATCCACTTCAGATATACCACAAAATTTTGAGGTCTTAATTAGAAAAAATTAAATGCTTTTAAGAACTTTTGAAAACAAGCAGAAATCAAGAGGTTCCCACTATTTTCATTACAAGGCTGAAGTGTTTTTCTTTCTAGGAAAGACTTGCTTTTGCTACCTCTGCATACTGTGTTTGCTAAAGAATTTTTCTCTTAGCATACATAGTTTCCCAAGTTGTACTTCTTTGCCTCCAAGCAGTAGAAGAGTCTGCAAAACACTTTAAATCAAGGTAACAGTACTCACCAAGTGATTTGAAAACACTGTGAAAGTGCCATAAAAAAAATGTGATTATATGATGAAAAGATTGAATGAAATATATAATATGCAGGAAAAAAGCCCATTGAAGTAACAAGAAATCTCAAATTGTTGAAGGAACTTTTTCAAATAAGGCAATGAAATCAGCTTTCCATTGAATCATGAGCTTTTTGTTTAAGTGAAATGTTTCTTTAAGAAAAGCAAGAAACCACGCTGGGTGGAAGATCTGTTTTCCCTCTTTAATTAATCCCTGTCTCAAACTTTGAAGACCTTTCTGCCCACTGTTTTAAAGCAACATAATTTATCTTGAGTACTAGGGATCCATTTAGTAGTGTTCACAGTCATTCAACTCTTCCTGCAAAGTTAGTATCCCCCACCCTTGATAAGACTGGCAGATTTCAGTCCAAACTATCACTGTTAAATGTCTTCACAAACATCAGTCCGGCCTTGAGTGAAGGGAAATCTGTAGGAACTTTTGGGTAGGGCAGCACGGAGCTTCAGAGTACATTGGAGGCAGATTTACACCCTGCTTGGTTTCTATCTTCTTGCAGGGTAGAATTTGCAAAGCTGTTGCAATGCTGCAATTGCTTTGTCATCTCAGATTAATTATCAAAAGCACTTGGCTACTCCTAAGGCATAAGAGTGATTTTCTGCAAAGCATTCAGATGCAAGCTTGTAAGAAAGTTATCTATTTATTTCAGTAGGAAAAAAAATTGACTGAAGTAATAAAACTGGTGATGCAGTTAATCATTTTATTAAATCTCAAGTGAGAATGTTTCATAAAAGAAAACATATTCGAAATACAGCAAAATTCTCTGTTTAAAAGAAGTACTGCATCATTAAGAAGCCCTATTTGTATAGACATTTTCCCATTAAATGAAAGATTTTGATCTGAACACTGAGCACACAAATGCAGTAACTTGACTTTACAAGGTATGGCACGAGTTAAATGGAGCACTTAACACTGAACATGCAATTCTTATTACAGTGATGCTCAGAAAGTCACTTTTCATATATACAGGATTGTTAGATTTACCTCGGAAAAGTGACACTTCACAAGTTATTTGCTTCTAGCTTTCCACAGTAATTAACAATTAAAAATGGATGCAGCTCAATAGCTGCTGTTAAAGCATCTTTTCCTTAGATTTACACCACAACTGGATTAAGCCCAGCTGACCAGACTCTGAAAGTGAGGGTTAAAGAGATTTTTATTTTTACCCAGTATAATGAAGTCTTACTGATGAGAAAAATATAATCAAAACCAAGTTTTGTTGAATATAATTCTAGATATCATTAAAGACATATCTCCCACTGTGTTTTTAAGGACTTATTTCAGAAGTAGCCTTTCAGTGCTTTATCAAAAACAGTTGGATGTTTTGTTGGTTTTGGTTTCATTTTTTTCAGCTGGGTGTCAAATTCCAACACTTCCTACTCAGTTTTTTCCAAACATTTGAATTAAATTGATATAAAGAAGAAAACTTCAGATAAACCCTCAATTCAAACTAATTTAAAGCCAGTTTCTCTCTGGTTTTAGCCTGATACTTTTGTGTTTGCAGCAGACTAGCCAAAACCAACAATGGACAAGAGAGGGAGCTCTTTCGCTGCATCTTCTCTGCAGAAGTGTGCTTGCTTTCCTTAAAATTCAAAGCTGTTTCCAGGATTTCATAACACAGGAAACAGAAGTTATTTGTTCTGCAGAAGATTAAATATTGAGCAATGTTGTTACCAAAAAACCCCCAAAAACAACAAAAAAACAACCCAAAAAAAAAACCAACAGAAAAGGCATATAAAAAAATCCTCACAACAACCCAAACCTAAACAAAAGCAAACAAACAAGTTCCGTTTGCCTTCTCTTCCAAACTGTTACTCTTTTTAAAAGTCACCTTTTCATATTGAGCTGGAGGTCCTTCCCTCCCCCCCCCCCCCCCTTCNCCCCCCCTTTCTAAAGTGTGGAGACTGGGGAAAAAAAATCTTTGATAAGGTTTCATTAGGAAAAACGAAGAAACCCGAGGCTCTTCTTTTCCCTGAACATCCCTGGATTGCCTAGCCGAAAGGTTAACATGTTCCTGCTGCATCGCGTTGCTGCTTGACTGCAGTTTCCGAGCTTTACCTTCCCTGGTGGCAGAGCAGCAGATCGGCTGCACCAGCACAGATCAAATAGCAAGCAGGGCAGCCTGACCTGCCAGAGCCGTGGTGCTTCAGCAGTTCTGTCGCCTGGGACTCAGATGCTCCACGTGCTCCCTAAGATGAGCCACGTCGGCACTTCCCCTGCCCGGACAGCCAGCCAGGACCACGGCTCAGTGTCCGCAGCATCCCATGGGGACAGGACGTGTTCAGGCACTGCTCAGCATCGCCCGTGTGCCAGATCTTGGTTCAAACACTTCTGGCAAGTGTCTACTGCTGCCTGCCTTTGGGAAGGCACCACACCACTGCAGCTACCCAAGAGAGGGCAGAGCAGGAGCAGCGATACCCCACATCTCCCCCCGGCCCCTCTTCAGTTCTGGGAAAGATGGCAATAAATATAAAGAATACAACAAACAAATGAAGGATAGGCAGGATTGGTGAGCAAGCAGAGGGCTGGGAAGGGTCTGGGAGATCACACACTGGGCTTTCCCAAACCCAGCCACATCACCCAACAGCAAACACAGAGCCCCCTCCCTCCCAGCAACAGACTTCAGGCTGGATTGCAAATGAGGAAAGGATCAGGCTCTTGAAGCAACAGATGCCAGGTCCAAAGCCAGCATTTTGCTGATGTCCACTACAGCCAGCAGGCCATTTGAGCATGAACTTCATGCTAGGCTTTAAGTTGAGACACGCTTGCCTAACAGAGACAGAGAGCAAACCCCAAGTTCTGGGGGTGGATAGGAATTTTAAACACATCATTCCAATTTCAGGAAATCTGCAGCAGTTTCCTCACTCATGTCCGTGCCTACTTGAACTCCCTCCTCCAAAACAACCCCACCCAGAGATGGCTACTGTCCCGGGAAGTGTTTTACCTCAGCACAGTTTGTATTATGAAGAGGCAGACTGTAGGCTGTACTCACATTTTCTGTTTTCCAGTTTCTTCCTTTCTTTCCCAAGTGTACCATCTGACTCAAAACCAAGAGACACCTATTCCCCAGGAATGAAAAACATCGAGCTATGCTGTAAACAAACTAGGTCTTTGCTGGACTCAAACTCTAATGATGCTTCTTGTGCGTCTGTGCAACAGACGACTGGTGACCATAACCTACCCTATTTTTCTTGCTGTGACATAAATAATGTTCAGATCCCGTAAATACTGACCCCTCTCCACTCTCTGACTAGAACGTGGCAGCTCCATTCCTGCAAAGTCAGAGCCAGGAGAACCTAGATCACCTCATGCTTGCAGGGTTACATTGTTCGTCTGGGGATTGCTCGATGGCCCAGACGCAGGCTCGTTCTTCTAGGGCATCTCTGAGGCACCAAGAGACAGAGCAAGAGAGCACCACCTAGTTTAGCATTTAACCACCCTTTTGCATTAGGATTCTTGCAGGGTGGCAAGGGGCAAGAAGGCAGAGGTTTCCTCAGCTGTAAGGAGAACACAGGATGAAGAACTAGAAAGAAGGCACTGCAATAAAAGCAAGTTTATTAACGTGTTGTAATAATGAAGCTGTTGCTTTCACTTAATCAAGATGCAATGGATACATTCACCATGGTGCCGATCTGCATAGTACCAAAGCCCCAGTCCTAGCAATTTTAGGTGAACAATAGCAAGTGTGTAATGCTATTTGGACATAATGGCACGTGGGAGCATCCAAAATGCGCTGCTCAAGAAGGAAAGCTTCTCCCTAAGAGTCACTTTGGGCAAAATAGAAGAAAATTCCAGAGGCCTGGCAAAACCCAGTATGTGTACAGAGAGGCGAGCCCAAACCAAACAACCCGGGATCATGAGCACTGATACAAAGGATATGTACCTCATCACAGCTATTCCCAGAGAGAGATTTTCCTGCTCCTATTTGAGGTCAGTGTGCGCACAAAAACAAACTGACAGATGTAACCGATTACAACAAACACAAGGGAAGGGTGTGGGCAGCTACCAAAAGCCAAGAAGTCTAGTATGTCACAAGCAAATGTACAGCCTGGTGGACCCACAGTGCTCTTCCAAGAGGAGGTAAAACCTTTCCTGTGCAGTAACAGTGGTAATCTTGGACCATTTCTTAATGCTAGTCAAAGAATTTGGCATTGCATGAAACACAAGTGAAGTTTCTACTCCCACAGGCTGAACTCTTAAGTCTTGTGACATGTTTAGGAGGTCAATACAACACAGCACAGATTGGTTATTTATCCAGAATTCCAAGACTAGCTTGGAGCAAAGCTAAATGCAGAGCCGAATCCAATAAAATTCTTGACTGACTGCAAACTTGGCCCAACCAACTTTGTTATGCAGATTTTAATCACAGTAGTGCAAAATGGTTCCATTCAGACACGAATGCTTAAAGGCACTGTCCTGGGGATGGGGGGAAGTAGGAGGTGAGGGATCATGAGCACTTCAGGCTGAGGACATATCTGAACTCTGCATCCCTGGGCAAACTCTCTGATCACTAGATCTGTGTATAACAACTGCCACCTCCTCCTACTCAGGCTTGTTCTCAAAGACAAATGGCTAGGTGGACAGGATTTGTACACTGAACACAGAAAAGGAATTTTGAATTCCTGCCTCTTCTGACAAGTTCCTCCCATCACCACTTTTTGCCACTTCCTGTTCTCCATCTGTTTTATTTTAAGCTAAGTCGTTCTTATTGTCCACAAGGACAAGCCCTAAGTAATGCCAAAAAATATTTGAACCCCAAGAAGTGCATAGGCTGGTGATGAACACATTATCCCTGCTTTGTACCATTACTTGGTGCAAGGCAAAGCAGCTCAAAGGGCAAGGCTTTTTCCACCTCTTTCTTGGACTGCTGCTCTGTAGAAGGGACCACCTCCCACTGCCATGGAGGGAGGGACAAAGATGAAGAGACCCAGTCCTATATCTTGCTGTCTGCACAGCTCCTGTTCAGTACAGGACATAGCACAGGTTGTTCTTCAAGATGTTTGGAGTCTGTAGGTGCTTTATTTTCATCAATGTTGAAACTGAAAGCCTGGTGTATTTACTCCTGTTTTGTAATTAAATAGTTAATTTGTTAATTTGTTAATTTTGTAATTAAATAGTTAAAACTTATTTAATTCTTGTATTCTTTACAAATTCTCTCTGCACAGATTTTTGGATGCCTTACAACGTACTGCTGCCTCAGAGCACTCAGAGAAAATGGTCCTTTTCCTCTTCCACTAACGTCTTTTGGTGAAACTTAAACAACATTGTTATCTTCAAGACCCCCGTATCTGGCAGGTATGGGAGGAGTTGGCTAAAGGGTCAAAAACACAGAGAGGCAGACTCAGGCAGAGGCTACTCTGCATCTGCCTGAAAGAGTGCATGACATGTCCTTGTAAAGAAAAAAATTTCATAAAACCCACTTCTCCCAACTCTGTTTCTCTCTCTCTGTGTCTTCAAAATCAGTTGCAACAAAGGCACTCACTATTGCCCATGAGGTTTCTCATAATCAGGTTTCTGTCTCTGGAAGGTATCACTTTTCCACAGAGCACTGGATGAAATCCAAAGCACAAATTATGAGATCCATATGAGGGAAACAGATGTTTCCAAGCAATGTTTATGGGGAACAGCAAACCTTTGGGGAGACATTGAATTACATTTTCTTTAAAGCAAATGCTTAAACTGTACAATAAATATCCAAAACGTAAAGTGTAAGAATAGGGAGATAGACACAAAGGTATAGGTATCTTCGTCAAAAAAAAAAAAAAGGTTAAAAAGTACTTGCATAGATCATGTGCATTTTAGTGACTCAATACATTGGACACGTGGAGCTCAGGAAGGCCCTCTGGTCAGTGAGATTGCAGTGGGAACCACAGTGTCTTCAGCCATCCTGGAGCTGCAAAAGGCTGCCCCAAGTCCTCAGCCGATCATACAGACCTCACCACCTCATCCCTTCAGTCACTGACCAGTCATTCTAAGGGCAGGAGGGAAGAAACTTCTTACAAGCAGAGCAACTTATTCCCATTTCAAGGAAAGATTTCTGTCTTTGCAGCACTGGTTTGGTGCAATCACAAGCTACCTCTCAGCCTTTGAAAAAACATCAGGCAGAGTATCTCCTGAACTCTATCAGGATGGCTTTTTTCTTGCAGTGCAATGCCTGAGGATAGGAACTGAGCCAAGTGAAAGAAACTGAGTTCCTTGGACTGTTTTGTAGTCCCCATTATTCTTCTCATTGTTTAAAATCAAACCCTACATCAGCATTTTCTGCCAAGGAAGAAATTAACTTCATGAGAGGAACATTCAGCTCCTGAAACACAGTCAACATGCTGCCAGCTGAGTAGCAGATGGATGGCACCCATTTGCACAGTAGTCCTGCAGTCTCATTTGAGAGGTCATGTTGGCTTATGAAGCCATTTCTGCCTTGGAGAACTTACTCTTGTATATAGATACTGGGTCCACACTTCAAATCGTATTCATCATTCTCCACTCAAAAAGATCATGTGAAGCAGTGGCTCAGCTTAATGGAAGCAAAGTCTTTGATGTGTTGCACTTGAGTCTTCATTTTCTACACTATTAACTGGATGCTACTGTTCTGGCCTCAATCTCCTCCTAAGCCTTCTCAAAATAAATAGATGTCATTGCAGACTTGGTTAACTTCACAAATGATAGAGAAGAAATCACTCAGAAATTATCAACTTTTCTGCTCCACATAGTGGAAAATATCTGGGTAATATGGGTATTGGAAAGGGACTCAAAACTGCCAGCTGACTACACAGGACACTGTCTAGTCCATCCAGCCTTAGAAGCCCAAAAGCAGGGCTGGTCACGTGTTGATCTCTTGCACAACTTCTTCAGTGTCTCACTATCATTTTCATCTGTGCAAACAGATGTGACAGTACCTGAGGCTGGCTCTGAGGCAACTGTGTCCAAACCAGGCACAACAGAGAGAAGCCACAACCTGGATAAAATGCTGACAGACACATCTGTGCTGAGTAGTTCTTAAATAAAGTGAAGGATGACAGACCTTCTAAGTGGTTTGCTTTTTTTTCAGAGTCAAAATGCTTGTTTTAGTAATCAGCGTGCGCCAAAATCATTCATAGCTGTTGCAAAATGAAAGTGCAGAGGTGTCTATGGCATCTCAGATGGAAGAGTAGTTAATAGGTCAGTGTGTCAGGTAATGTATTATACACTAATAAGTCAAGACTGGCAAAGTCAGGCAAATCCTTAATCACAAATTATTCAGATTTCAAACAACCTAGATACTCTCAGAGACTATGGGGAAAATCTTTCACAGAATAAGTACTTCTATAAGCCCAGGTAAGAAGTCTCATTGCCAGATATCTGTAATGAAGCAGGATCCTTCTTGACCAGTGTTTCTAGCATTATTTCATGCTATTTCTTAAAACTGATCTAATATATGGTCTTTCAACTCAGGTTAAGGAGAGCTTCACCTGTGCTTATTGCTGGTGAAATATTCTGATACTGTCCAGGGTCAGCACATTCTTCACAAGCAGTTTTACACTACAGTTGTTTGTGACTCAGCTGACACGGGGAGGTAGTACCTGCTATGTTGTACAGAGAGCTGTAAATGAAAGGGCAATATAAATCATGAAGGAAACTGAAATTATTTCATAATGTACTATTTCACTGCACCAAGCGGCTGTGTTAACTGTATTGAAGGCTAGAAATATTTTCCAAAGAGTGTACAAATTCTGCTGATTTATTTGACAAATAGCTTCTGAAAGAGGAGGATGTAACCCACTGCTTTTCACGTGCCTTCTTCACCCATTGCTCCATCTGCCTTTACACACAGCATTACGAAACAATCAATCTTTTCCTAGCATTACAAAAGCAAATAATCTTTTCCCTACCATCACAGAAGTCACCTGTGAGCTCCTATGTCTTTCCTTATTGGTATGCCTTCCTTAACCTTCTGATTCAGCCCTGCTTGGATAGCAGCACCTCTACACCTCCTTCCTCCCCTGCTTCACTGTTCCCTAGAGTGCCACCAATCTGCTTTTAAAATTGTTCAGAGAGATTTAGCTTTAGATCACCAGGCCTAGATGTTTACTCTGGGCACTATCCCAAGGGAGTGCTACAAAACCTAATTTAGCCATCACACCTGCAAAGCTGCAGCACATAGAGTCCACCAAAACTTCTGGGCTAGGATTACACTTTGTATTCTTGCAGAAATCAGCTGCCAGGGAAGCTGCTGTAAGCCCATGCTATCCCAGTAAATACTGTGTTTCCTAGTAAGCATAGTTCCTCCAGCTAGTGAAGAATGATTATTAAAGCTTTATATGGGTTTTTTTGGTAATTTTTTCTGAGAGCATGAATATTTTTTAGTTCATACATATTAGGGATTCTCTTTAACCTAAAAAAAATATTTCCAGTTTTCATAGAGAGCTTGGCTATAGAGACCAACTTAAAAGTATAAATCAGGACAGCCGAGATTCAACCAATATCATCAAGAGATGGTATCCTTTTCATTGAGGACCAGAAAAGCATCTAATGTTATTAAACCAGTTTTTAGATAAATTCACTCTGAGTGGTAGTTTTGAGAGCAGTAAAAAATATGAAACATCTTTTCTGCTTGGCTCCCTGTTATGTTTAGGGAGCGCTTTCAGTGAGGTCCAACAGCAAGAACAAGCTGGCAAAGAGAATGGATTCACAAACAAAAGTCCACTGAACAAAAATGAACTGCAGTCATTAACTGAGGAATGAAGACAAAGGTGTGGGAATACGTTGTTATTGCTGGAGTGGAACTAGAAGCTGCAGTGGGAGATGGAGTTAACCAGCTGCCATTCACAAGTGGGCATCACCCTCTTCTCCAGGCCCCTGGTAGCAGAGGATTATTTCCACCATCTGCAAATCCTATCTTTCAGCAAAGCTTGGCTTTCATGCACCAAGGGAGGTCAGAAAGGACACAATGAGTTCAGGCATCTCATAGTTCATGCCCGAGATCTGCTCACCAGCACCTCAGATCACCAGGACAAACTTCACTAAAACCTACTTGCAGCAATGGCTCCAGCTTGCAGAGAACTGGACACAAATTCCCATCAGAGGGTCACACAGAGGCAGAGACACATGCTACCAGCCAGGAGAGTGGCACGTTTGGATTAGGAGCCCAGTAGCCCATTGCTGACAGTCACCCTGGGGGGTCTGCTCTGCTCCTTCTCCCCAGGCACTGCCTACAAAGGTTTTGTTTTCTGTTCTCGAAGAAAAAGACTCCTGCTAGACTGCTGTAAACCTATCCTGGCTCAAGGACATCTTGTTTGTGTTAATCCTGTAGATTAGGCACACAGCTTTTCAGTTGCGGCTTTGTGGCTATTGTTACCAGTAAACCCCTTACAAGGCCTGTGGGCCAACGCACATTAACTTCAAGGCTGTCACTGAGGTAGCCTGAACAAGGATGAGCCCCCAAGAATCATGAGAACTGACTCTCACACCAAATATTCTATGTTTTAAAAAAAAAAGTTTGGAAGAGAATTTCCTCCTGTGATGTCTGTGTTGAAGGGTCTCAGCTGTTACTGGCAGTAGGAGTCACCAAAGCTGAAGATTGCAGACTTGTGCAAGTACAGTGACCTGGTATATACTGCAAGAGCAGCTCAGCAAGAGCTGGAGCCTCCAGGGACTCTGAGCCAACTCTGTTGCTTGGGCTCGGGCCCACAGAGCAGTCCAAATGGGGTGGTCACACGGGTTGAGATAGAAAAAAGACAGGATTTCCAACAGCATGCAGAGGCATTCTTGCACAATCCCCCCTCCTGCATTTGGCTTAGTCACACCAGGTCTTGGCTAAGCTTGCAAGTGTACATTAAGTCATTACTCAAGCACTAGACATTTGTTGGCTTGCTGTTAATTATGAATGGTGTTACCTGTAAAATATTCACAGAAAGTTCCAGGTGGGTAGAAAAGCATAAATAACTATGTATTAAGGGCTAATTTTATTTTTACAAATATACAGGAAATTAAGAACAGCTGGACCATAAAATACATCTTTGTATACAGTGTTTTTAATATGAGTTCCATCAGTTCTCTGAACTTCTCTGGTACTGAAGCTTTGCTGAGCAAAGAACTGACTTTTAGGTGGTATTTTCTTGAATTCAAAGCTAGCTAAAAAGCATTCAGCAGGATTTTTGCAGGCTTTGCTCATTTTACTTTTCTTAGACAGGCAGTTCACTTTACAAATTGTGTGTTATACTTTCAAAAGAGCAAATCATGCAACAGATGCATGCAAGAACTTAATTTTGCACCTCATGTTTATTCTTTAGCTTGGACTTCTGTAGAGCAAAATGCAGAAGGGTCTCACTTCAAACACAGTTAGTCTCAGGCTAGCAATATGGACCATGAAATACTGTTAGCTCAGAACCTCACATTTACTGATCTCAGTGGAACTATGAGCATCTTTAACATGTCAGAGAACCCTGCCAGCTGGATGCACCTTTAGTGAACACTGCACAGAAACATGCAAAATGATCAAGCATTGTCTGGTACTAAAAGGCTTGCTTGCAGTTGTGGTACTGGGGCATTTGCAGTTTCAGCAAGATCACATTCTGCACTTGGAGAGAACTTCCATTGTCTGTGTGTTTCAGATTAAAGAGCCTTCTGCAAATATTTCTGAACTTTAAGACAGACAACTCCACGTTTTCCTCACAGATAAGGACAAACTTCACCTAGAGAGAACTTAATAGTACAGATGCCATTCCAGGATCGTCGAACCAAGATCTGGCCACACTCCAAAAATTTTGGGGGGAAAAAAATATTTGGATGCCATCAACCCAGGGATGTTTTGGATTGAGCTAATATTTCCCAGCAGAAAGTGGCCAGGTTTGGCTCCTAGTGACTAATGAAGCTGTCATACACCATTCTTTCCTGCTGTTTAATAATGCTTTCAAAAAAGCCCTCTATGGAGATGAATAGTATAGTGGTGCTGCAGCTGAGGAACTGGCATGCTGTCAAAGAAAACAGAGACCAGTTTACTATGCATGGCACTGTATTTTTCATTATACTTCACAAAGACTTGTTATTAACTGAAAATGAATTCATCATTAGGGAATAGATATTATGTAGTACATAGTTCAGTATAACTTTGAGACTTGATTCCAATAGTCAGATTTCATTGTAGCAGCAAAATTACCTGTTACTCTAAATGTTGATACAATATTCACTGCTTTTTAGATCTTGAATTTCAGGGGATGATATCATCTTACCAGAAAAATTAATTTTGATGAAAGTACAGTTCATTCTTTCCACTTTCTCCTCAGTGACATATACACGCACACAAACTGTATATCACATACACCTAATAAAGGTGACAATTCAGCCAAGTCAGTGGTGTAAACAACACTGACATGACAGTTCCTACGTTCACATCCAGATCTCAGCTTCTGCTCTGTTGGTGGTGTGATATAATCAAGTCACACATGTGATTTTTATACTCCTTAATTGACTGTCAGTAACCTCAGGTAATTGTGGGGCACAGTGATATTACTGCCATGCAGAACACTCATCTGAAACATGAGTCTCAACCTGTAAAAAACTACATAAATCCACAAGATTTCTGACTCAGTGCTGTGTCCAGGACTGTCTCAGGCAAGTTCACCTATTTATGGCCTCTTGGGGACCTTTGGCAGCAGAGCTGAGGAGGTGTGAAACACCTCTACACCCTTTGACTCTTGCTATGAAGTATCGGGGAAAATCAAATGCTCTCCATAGCCACACAAACACTCTTCACCACATGTTTCTTTCAGATGTAAAGCAGGGAGACAAGAGACTGACATATCTTATCAAGTCTCCAACACAGAGCTCCATCAACATCAGCCAGATGAGCCCAAACTGATTTGCAGTGCCTTTGCTTGAACACAGTTGGCTTTCAGAAGCTGCAATCAGAGATCACAAGCCTTATCTGTGCAGGGAAGTTGAGATAAATAGTGCAGTCAGCTTGCTGCAGAGCACCTTGGGTTTGCACAAAATATACTTCTAACCATTTTGAACATTTGCAAGTATCGGAGGTGGTACTGCATGGATCAAGCTTGTCCTTTCTCTATTCTGTGATGAAGGAAAACGCTTCTCACCACTTTAAATCAGTATAACCCACGCATTTGGAGCGTTAATTATGGAGCAATACAGAGAATAAACCCATCCTGCAAAAACCTTCATTCGACAACCTTTCTTATTATGCTTTCCCTTGTCCTTATTGACAAATGCAGAGTTTAAGTACTTGAAGTCAGTTAGAAGGCCCATTATTCTCTTGCAACATACTCATTTTGTCACTGCCATTTTTAAACTGCTGGCTTAGAGGTCCCAGTGTCAGATACCAGACAGCTGGATGTATTTGGAGTCACACAGGCAGATAAATTTGGCTTGGCATCTTCATACTTCTTTTGATGCTGAAACCAGTGAATTGCAGAGGAATAGCAGCAGAACAGGAATCAATCAGTTACTTCTGTGAAGCATCTTTCCAGCAACTACACTCAGCAAAGTGTTATTTCTGGCTTCCATCAACTGGCAAATGGCAATTTAGATAGTGGCAATTCAAAAGACCTGGCCAACCATTCTAAAAACTGTAGAGTTCTCACACTAGAACTAACACATCTAAAACCCTTCAAAGGCTACACCTCTTCTTCCAAAAAGCAGAAACTTAAAGCCAGGCATAAGGGATCCCTGAACCTGTTAGAAAGGTGCTTGTCTGTGGTTTGTTTTTTTTTTAAAGAAGGTTTGAATCAGAACACAGGACAATTTTGCAACTTCCAGCATGTGCTGCAGTCTTCATGATTTGCAAAAGACCAGAAAACAGAAAAATACAAATGTATTGTTTATTGTAAGAAGGCAAAATGCATTGTGCATTAGGGAAAACATTGGCAGAAGTAGCATTTTTAATCAAGAGGGCTTTGGAGCAGTTCTGTAACTGGGTAATCCACAGAGTGGATCATAAAAGTCAGTGAGAACCAGTAACATCAAACACCAATGGCCAACCAACTGAATCTAGATATTATTCACCACCATTCCTGCACTACAGTCCATGAAGCCCAGTTTATATTGTAATATGGCTATTCCCCAACATTACATATTGTTTAAATACCACCTTCATTAAAAAACCTGTTTCATGGAATTCTCACATCCCATTTGCACAGACCATATCTCTGTTCATTCATGGCCCCAGTATGTCGTTTTGGCAACCAGGACCACATCTTACATGGATAAACAATATTGGGAAGGCATCCATAATTTTCAATTGTTTCTAATGCAATCAACAACTGGAAACATGCAGAGGAGCCAGTTCAGGAGAGACCACCAGCAAGTGCTGCCCACCAGAATTTCAGGGCTGTTGACATAATGATCTCAGCACCTGCAATCCGAACAGGGTGCTGCAGGCTTGTGGGCACTGCCAAACACCACATTTTCCTGGAGAAGCATTCTTCCCCTGGATACTAGCACCAAGTCACCCAGTGCAATGGCTTATGGCACTGCTGTTGGAAGGTGCTGCCTTTGAACTGGAAATTAACCCTTTGATTTCTGGAGGCTGTAACCCACTGGTCTGTAGGGCACTGAGTTAGATTTTGCTCTGGCTGGATTTCAATTTCAGTTGTATGATTTAAAGGGAAAAGGTTAGCAGTATCACAGCTGTTCAGAAAGCTCTATCCCGTAACAAACCTTCATCGTAGGTGTAGTCATTTATTTTTATCACTATTTTGTCTTGTGGCTCTCACACCCAACTGATACCAAATATTTGAATTTCATCTGAAATGAAAGCACACTGAGGAATCACAGCATTACATGTGTGTATTAAAGGAATAGTCTGGAAAACAAAATGGATAAAAGAAAATCTCTTCTAATGTAGCTTGGCTGGGATATTTGAAACAAAATCCATGAACTTTAGAGCATTTGAACTTCTTTGGGTCTAACAATTCCACTAGTAGTTGTGCAAACAAAGTAACACATTTTCACAAATTCCTAAGAGCCACACAACATGGTATCAACAAATTAACTACCATGTGGAGTCTTGATGGTGAGTTGAAGAAAATACAAAAAGTCCAAGGTAGATTTTGACCAGCGTCTCTGCATGAATAGCCATAAGAAATTGAGAAGCAAGGAATTCCTTATTCTGTATTTCAGTCTCAAACCCACTGCCTCTAATGCTGTTATTTACTCTCTTGAGGAGAAAGGCCCAAGAAGTCCATCTGCCCTGCTCCCTATTTGTCTCACAAAGTACTGGAGCTGGTAACAGAAGCATCACACATTTCACTGTGAGGTTTCCAAGAATCTTGAACTGTAAGTTTGAAGACCAGAGAACTCGGATGCAAGCAGAAGCAAGACTGAAGCACTGAGAGGTTTCAGCCCATGTTATTAAGGACATTTTTTACTGACCCATACAAGTTTGAGGTATCTAGAATCTTCTTGGCCTCATTTTGTACAGTGACCAAATTTCTGAAAGTTTCAAGTAAATTTTTTCCCTAAGTTGTTTCTCAGTTTCTCCAAGAGTTTGATAAAACAAAATGCAAAGAAGCACTCAAAAAAGTCAATTTCAGCTTCACATTTGAGCCAATTTGGGCAGAATTACAAGCAGAGTTCAAAAGTTGTCTGTGTGATGGGAAGAGGCAATACATCCCTTGCTTCAGGAGCAACAAGAAGTCACTACCCCCTTTCCAATCCAAAAATGGATTATGTTGCCTTTCAGTCTCTCATCAAATGCGGATGCTGTTAGCAAGGGTGGCCTGGTACGGTTAGAAAGATGAAATCTGCCCCCTGCCCATGCCAGACCCACATTTATTAGTATGCCATGGACTGTGCCTTTAGGTGGCATAACTTGGTAGTGCAGCACAGAAGCCAGGAGAGCCACATCACACCCCCAAAGTGCCTCATTCAGTGTAAGGTGATCATGTGTTTGTGCATGGACAGTGTTCAGCAGAGCAGCCGTAAGTGCTTTCTGCTAAGAGGATGCTTGTTTTGTTTTCCTAGAAGATCATTGCTTTCAACTTTAGACCTTCCTAATCCCCTGACAGATGCTTTAACCACAAGTTTGCTTTCATGCCTCAAGACATGCAAGTGACCACCACATTCAGTTTCATCCCCAGAGTTTACATTATGGGCTGTTTGCCCATGTTGGAAAGAGTGCCTGACATCAGGATTAAATCAACTTCAAGGACTTCAGTAGCTGGCAAGTCAGCTTTGCTTCCCTTCTCCACAGCTTTCAGATCTGGCTGAAATCCCTCCCTCTTCCCCCTAGGAATCTTATCCTGCCCACAGGTATGCTTACAAGGTGTCTATTTTTTAACCCCAAGCACCAGCTAGTTTTACATCAAGATAGTTCTTCATTTCTAAAGGATAGAACTGCTTTCCTACAGAACAGACACAGGGCTAACATCATTGCTTTACAGACTTCAGGTGCCACAGCTAAAGGTTACAACAGTACAGAACACCACCCTATACATCACACTTAGAGAAGAGCAGTAAATGGATAAAAGTGCAAGCATCAAAGAGGTGATAAAAAGCACTGAGCAGCAGTTCATTACATGGTTTGCATCCTAGCGATCCAAGGTTACTTAAAGTAATTGTTTACCCGTGTACAGCCCTAAGAATGCAGTTGTTATGCTGCAGCTCTGGAGATGAACTGGATTCACATACAACTTTCCTAAGGTTACCAGCTCAGGAGATAATGCAACTTCAGTGATTAGATTCAGTGCATAGAAAAGAATACGGTTAGATTTAGAGAGAAACATAAAAGCAAGATGGACTGGGATGTAAAAGTATGTTCTGCAAATAAATCACAATTTCTTCACTTAGAGGACTTTTTTGTGTCTGCAAGTGAAAATAGAGATAGGAAGACTGCTTTTTTAATGAAAATATTTACTTGGGAAAAAAATTTGTAGTCAGGATTAGCCATTTAATACCCATAAACTGAAGGACTGATTCCATGGAACATCAATCCCAGAACTTCAGAGTATTGAGCCTTTCTAAAAAATATCTCCTCATAACACATTTTCTAGGCATGTCAAAGCATTAAACTCTATTTAGGCTCTTATTAGCCTAATTATCCTTAGGCACCTCCTGCTTCACATGGGTGCTTCAAGCAGGGAAGTTCAAGCCAGAATGTTGGCACATGAAAAACGTCCCAGCACAGAGTGCTCAGTGCCACTGTGGGCATTAACATTACCTTCCATTGCAGACTAAAAAAGCTGAATTCTCTCAGGGGTGGCTGAGGATGTTCAGCATCTCAGAGGAGAGACCAAGACTTTGGCAAGACACCAAGTCAAATGCTACCCAGAAAACTCAACACCTCATTAGATATGCTCTTTAGGTTAAATCCCCAGGTTGACAAGATGACTGGGACAGAGATGAAAATCCAGAATCCAGAAGGGCTTGTTCATCACTGCACAGAGCCTTTTTGCAGATTAAAGTCGGTGGGAATATTCAGCTGTATTGAAATAACCATTGCTCCATACAAACACATCAGCACTTTAAAAGTGTTCTGATTGCAAACTGCTGCACAATGCCTTCTCTGCAGCAGATAATTTTTATGTTTGTTCCCAAAAAGCCCTTCCTGGTTCTACACAAACTACATCATCAACTACAAGAAGTTACTTGAATCAGTTTAGGGAACGGTAAGAAATGAGTCTGGGAAAAAGCAAACACCATATTATCTCCTTTTTCAGTGAAGCTGACAGGACAGCTGCCTGTTATTACAGTGCACCCCAGGAAATGCTCAGCTGCCAAAAAAGTCCAGAGCCAGCAAGGGATTAGCAAACAAACAGAATTCATGCACCTGGAAGTCATGCCGCTAGATATGCCATCTTTGTAAGAGATGATACTTCAATCTCATTTGCAAAGAAACGAGAACAAACAGAAATGACTTAATGTCATCATAATTATGATAAATCTAGAAATTACTATACAGTTTTGTGGCTAGATTAAGTAGCAGTAGTTTTCATTTAACTGCAGTAATCTGTTGAAGGACTTATATAACTGTCATAAATATGATGCTCTCTCTTTTATGTTTAAGCTGTTCCTAAATAATGCAGCATTAATACCATGTTAAGTGACCAGAACCCTGATGGCTCTGGAGATGAATAATGCAGATGGTGCATAGGACAATGATTTCATGTAACCTGTGTAATACAAAACTTTTATTTCCTTCACCAATATCTTTTTAACAGCAAAATTTCTTCTAGACAGCCCTTTCCTCCTCCCACCACTGCATTTGTCCCTCATAGGCATGTTCTCACAAGCTACTGGATCTATGTGTGCTGGGTTCAGGTAATGCCTAGTGCCATCCCCATGTGCCCAGCCTGTGTGGGAAGGACTGGACAGCAGCTGCCACATGAAGCTGAGCTGAGCTCTGAGCAACTTCCTCACTGCATTCCCATGGACCCTCATGCTCACTGCCACCAGTTTTAAGTGGAATCAGCTTATATCCTTACCTCCACAAAAACAGCAACAGCTATAGTGACAGCCTAAAGTGTCTTTTCTGACATCAAGATGGATGACACATATCCAGCCCAGTGTCAATGAACTTCTAACAAAGCTGTTGCACCGTCCACTGAGAGGCATTATACAAGCCTCAGTGTGCACTGGGGGTCAGACAGCCCAGGACAGTTCAGATGAGGACTTTTCCTTATAGTTACATACATACTTATCACGCCAACAGAAACAAGTTAGTAGAAGAGTCACTGAAATATTTAAGAATTCAATAAATTAATTCTTCCCTTATTTTAGAAATACCTTCTCAGCAGGCTTATGGACAGAAGTGAGAAATGCTTTAAGTAGTTTCAGGAATCAAAACTCAGAAGAACTGTCACACCCTAGGAATCAATAGCAGAGAATAGGTGGAGAGCACCAGAGTTATCCCAATTGTGGCTGGAGAGTGGCTTTCAAACAGGAGCCACCACCAGCCTGTCAAGTCAGCAGCTGTATCATCAGTGCTGAGACTATGATTACAGAAACTCCTGGGAACAAACCTGTAGGAGTAAGCACAGTGCATTTCAACAAAATACGAGCTTTTACCAACAAAGGCTACCCGTGTCTTCAGTCACTGACCTGAACATCAGAAGCAGAAAACGGACTCTGACAGATGCTCCATAATTGTACACTGGGTGGTTTTGAGAACAGTGGCTGTGCAATCACAGTAATAGCTCAAGGTTTGGAAACAGAAGTTAGCAAACAATTCTTTCCCTTAATTTTCTGTAGTTATAAATTAGCAATAAAAGTTTTCTTGTATTTGTATAATTTCAAGCTTACTGTTGTTGTTATAAATTAAGAACTGCATTTACTCGATCCAGTTGCACAGTGCACTACTGAAAAAGCTGAGGTTAGAAATAAAGGTCTGTACTTTTCTTAATTCTGCCATCTGCTCCCTCAACCACTTCTTAACCCATAACCTGAAAGATGCCCCAACTACTCCCATCTATTTTATATGATAGCTGAAAAGAGAAATCAGACAGAGAACACTGTTCTGGAGCTGCATGGATCAGCTAGCTCAGAGGGAACTAACTCCCTGCTACAGGGGTGAGAGACCTTGAGGTCATATGTACAGAGAGGGTAACAGCAGTGGAGAGCTGCAGACAATTAAAAGTGTGTTCACATCTATCGACCTTCCCTGGAAACTAAAACAAGTAAAATGAGTGGTAGCAATCAAAAAACTTCATCAGTCCCATGAGGATGTTACAAGCAGCCTCTTCTCTTCATGAATCCCTAGTGTTCAATTTGTTTTCAGTTTTCTTGCCCAGACAGAATACTGAAAAAACAGAAAACTTGAGTCTAAAAATAACTTTCCCAGTCCCTTAATTCCACTAAGCAACCTCCCAACTGCAACTTCCTCTTCCTTATGCAGTAGCATGACTAATGCAAATGCACGCCAATCTTCACAGATAAAAACAAAAAAACCCTTAGTTTTATTCCTAAATCAAACTTAGTTTCAATGTCATGTAGTTGCAATAAACAACTTTCTCAATGTACCTCATGCTCAGCTCTTTAAAATCAAAAATGACCACAAATCAGTGAAAATAATACTTGCCTGAATGTACTATATAAGCAGGTTTTTTTCTAGCAAAATAATACTAAAAAGTCAAAGTAGATGACTATCCTGGACATAGACCACGTAACACAATCACTGTATCAGTTTTTCTTCTCACCATTTTGAAAGTGTAATCACAAGCCATATCATTAATCAGTAGATAAAAGCCCTCACACATGTAGGCTTTTGGTGGTGATTTCTGCCCTGCCCTGCTCCCTTGGTCTCACTTCATAAAGTGTCTCTCTGGAAACCTTGTGGAAGCAGAAGACTGACAGAAACTTATCATAAATCAGCTCAAACAGTGATTATAGGGTGCCCACTATCATTCTACTAATTTTTCCATTTCCAGCAACCAGTCTCCTGCATGATGCCTTCAGAAAAGAGCTCCAGACTGCATCAGTCACTCTGTTTGCATACAGAGGGCTGATGAAGCCCAGATTTGCCTCTTCTGAACCCATCACGCCTCTGCACTAT
Source organism: Drymodes brunneopygia (assembly GCA_013400955.1). Taxonomy (NCBI): domain Eukaryota; kingdom Metazoa; phylum Chordata; class Aves; order Passeriformes; family Petroicidae; genus Drymodes; species Drymodes brunneopygia. Next base: position 260,398 of record VZTZ01008534.1, on the reverse strand, counting down.
TCTGACATAGAAATAATCTGGAGTAAAAACTCCGTGACCAAAAAAAAAAAAAAAAACCAACAATTTACATAGACTTCTTGAAGTCAAGCAGTAAATCCAATGGTAAAGAAAAGATCACCTTTCTCAAATTATTCGTGCAACAAAATACAGAAATAAACATAAAAGTAGGCGTGAAACACAAGCTGTTTGGCATTCCAGGACTAATGCATGGCTCCACGTCTTGTTGCCTCACGAAATTTACCCGTATTGCCTGAGGAACCCTGAATATTCTAAAATGTTGTCAAGTGAGTGTATAGGGGGTGGCATATTGACAGGCATCTGTAGCACTCTCTCTGCAAGTGGGACACCCTGATTTCAACCTGTGCTGTACATACAGGGTTTGAACCTCAGTTTCCAGATACTTAGTCCAGCTTGTAAAATGAAATTGGAAAACTGGGATATTAACAGCAGTCCAGAAGATGTAAAAGTGGCCCTGAGGGAAAAAGTAATCTACAAAAGAGAGCTATTATCCACGAGAAAAACCTGTAGCCACAGGAGAGGCCACAGCTGCCTTGCATTTTGGAGAAACAGGAGGCCTTTGCATTATTTAAACACACACACCCCCACACACACCCCGTTATCTTCTTTTATTGTTTCTGTGGCCATAAAATGCCTTAGTCTGGATTTCTGAGGACTCTCATTATGCCTCTGGTCAGGGAGAGACACGCAAGGCAGCCTGCAGTAACTTCACGTGGGTACTGGCAGCTGATATGCCACCACAGCACAGGCACCTGAGCCACTGTCCTTGAAGCTACAGTGCCACCAGAGAGCCCACGCCGCTGTGTGGTGAGGGGAGCACCCCAAGGGACTGACACTGAGACCAAAACCTCCATCTACTCAGTCACTTACTGCTGATTCCTGACCTAGTAATCCTTGTCTCCCCTCTCACATTCTGCTTTTGCAATTGCATCTACAGTGGATGCTGGCCCCCTCCTAAAGCTGCTGAAAATCAAAATCTTTAGACCTGAAGCTGCTTGGAGAGAATATCATAGCAACTGCAATCCTGGATGTCCATCCAACACACTAACTCACTTCATGCTACTAGGCAGGAAACATCTGTTTCTCTTTGCTCAACCAAGTTTTCCTTATAAAGTGGTCCTGAATGTGCAATTCTGGGTCAGTTTGGACATATACTAGCAGATGAGATATTTTTACTGTATTATATAAGTTGGAAGTGAATTATACTGGAATAGCTTCAGGAGGTCCACCTAGAAATGGTGGAACACACATGGAAGTAATTTATTTCAAAAATAGGAGAGGCTGAGTAAATTTACAGAGTTCATAGGGGGTTTTTTGAAAGGCCTTTTTCTGCACTATTCCCAAGTAGGCATTTACCTAAAAATTACTTGGTAGACAGATGCCCATTGTGCTTGAGAGTACATCTACTGATGTTTTGGTATTGGAGTTGAATTCCGTTTTCTTCCCAGTGGTGAATTTGCATATGTCTAGAGAAAGGAAGCCTTTTACTTCAAGCAGTGATTCACACAGATGCCTGGACAGTAGGTGACAAGTTGCACTCACTATCCCCATGAATTTACTTGACCCTGTGCTTGTAGGTAAGACTAATATATAATCACCACTTTCTGCAATATTGACACTCACTAGGTAAAGTTTCAAACCGTGTAAAACTAAACTGTTGAAGCATAGTCTGAAAAGTTACTTTTAAGACCTTAAAGTAGCTGGAGTCTTTAAAAATAATCAAATAGAAGGGAAACTTGAGCACTAAGTTATGCTGTGACCTAGATTTTTTGCATATCTACAAAATGATTATTCCATTTTTTGCACCAAATTATATACATAAATTAACAACTTATGTTTAAATTACCTAGAATTGAAAATAATTTTTTCATAGATTTACTTCATAGAATGCACCCATTCAGTTACTGTAGAATTCCTTTTTCTTTATCTGTTAAAGTATCCCAAAGCAGCAAGCTCACAGACAGTGACTAAGACATTACCAGATCATGGTTCCAGCTACTGCAGGGAAGAAAATACAATGAGGGATGTGAAAGTTAAAAAGATGCCATCCTATAACCAGGCAGTACTTAATCCTTTTTTCCCCTCAAATAACAGAGGATAAGGCACCTGCCCACAATGCTAGTCAGACCATTTCTGGATCAATTTAAGAAATCAGGTAGTTGCTATCATTTCCAGAAAAGTTTAAGCTTACAAAAGCATGGTTCCTGGGAAACCTTCCAGTACAAAAAGACACCAATGAATCAGTGCAACAAATATCAGGAGTTCAATATCAATTTCGTGTTCTATTGTAAAAAGACAACAAAATTGCACAGTCAGAAGCCACTGAGAAGTGAAGGATCTGCAGAAAATATTCCTAAGGCCATAGAAGTCCATGCACAAAAAACTGGTAATAGTAACTTAAAGTCAATAGAAGCATTTGAGATAAATTATGGGTACAAACATTCATTCTACTCTTCTGTTTTCCAAAGCAGACAAACTAATACACAGAGCTATTAAGAGGGGAAGAAGAGATCACAAGGCAAGAGACTTAGCTGATTTAAAGGAGGAAAAAAAAAAACCCCAACCCAACCAAAAAAACCCACCTTTTCTTATCAGAATTTCTCACTAAACTCACTGCACTTCTTTACCAGGGTTCATTTCTCAAACTGGTAGAATTAGCAGTCAGATGATCCTGTTGTGATACTTAAACTCACGGCCATCAAACACCTGTCAGGTAGCACACAAAAGGGGGCAAGCAGGTCTGCAATGCACCTTTCTGACTTCCTCTAAGCCTTTGCATTTGGGACTGAGGATGGCATATTGGTTTTCCCCAAAACCATTCATGATAACTCTTTATTTTAGTATTCAACAACTCCCTCAATCATTTCTCAGGGCACACTTCCTTTACAGTTAACACCAACAATCAAACATGCCCTGCTTTTTTGTTTGGTTTTTTGTTGTTGGTTTTTTTTTTAATATTAAAAAATTCTTTTTTTAATAGAAGAGAGTCAGAACAGAAATAACAAAGATACACAGCTAATTCTCACTCTGTCAGACGAGTGAACCACAGGAGCATTGTTCTTCATGGTTCTCCCACTTCGCAGCCCCAAGGCAGGCAGACACCAGTCTGCACCTACGACAGGGCACACTTGTAGTTTTGTCAGTTCCACTGGCATCCAGACATAATAGAGTGGTGACTGCACTGTGTGACCCCCCCCGCCAAAAGCTCTGACTGTGGCTCTTACACTGTGACATCCCTAGCATCTAGACTTCAAGAGTGAAAGACTCAGGGAAAGACTTCAATGTCTCTGCAGATGAGGGTTAACTTATCTTTATTTTTACAAAGCTAAATAGACAAAAACAGCAGCCGCAGATGTACATTTAGTTCTGAGTAAGCAAAGCTTCCTCACATAGCCTGCCCTGCAGTATCCCCTGTCCCAGCCAAGATTTCTGCTGAGCAAGGATACAGAAGTATAGAAGAGATCTGCCCAAATTCTAAATCAGCACAGCACAAGCCATTTCTAATACAGAATCATTTAGAAGCTTTGATCTTCTTGTTGCAGTCAATCTATGTTGACAGTCTTTATTTTTAATCCACAGGAACCTGGCCTCCCTCTAGTGCATGGATGCACTTTCCAGCAGTTCCACAGAGCCCCATGGTAAAGTAGCTCTCAGAAGCAAGATAAGTGCAAGAGGAAAGACAGTTGTGCAGTTAAAGTTATTGAACATTTCTGGAAACACCAGATTTTGTCTCTAAAGTTCTGACATTAAGCAAGATTTTATGCTAAACAAACTAAAGGGTTTTTTAGAGTGCTCTGAGCAAGGACAAAAAGCAATAAACAGTATGTAACAATAAATCACTAGAGAGCACCAGAACAAGTATGCACTTAGAAGCCCAATTATGCAATTTTAAGTCAATCTTTGAATTGCTTGGCTTTGCAGTTTTGATGTAGTTCTTTCAGTGTAATTTATGCAAGTTAAACCACACGGTATACATTGATAATCAGGGAGCAATTTCCCCAACATTTTTCAGGTAAAGTTGGATTGCTTCTTCTGTTTCCAGATAGTGACCAAAAGCCTGCTAAAACACTTGCAAGTTAACCTGCTGAAGAAACATGGCATGTGTGTCTGATCACAAGTTAGCATATACACCTCATAATAAAACCTTAACCTGTACCTTTTCTGCTACAGATGTAATGAATCCTTTCATGCTGTCTGAAAAATCTTGCTTAGGGCCAAGGCACTTTCACATCATCAGTGAGGTACTCATTGCTTTGCCAGTAGATATCAGCGTACAAGGTCAGAAACTAAGCACAAAGGGAAAAACCACCCCAGCCACCAGCCACTTAAAACCTCAACCCATCCCTGAAGCAGCTGTGGAAATGCTGGCAATTACCACAGAAACAAGAAGCAGCTGGGTTCAGTTCCCGATCTTTACAAAGCAGACAAGGAGAGGGAGGGTCTTATATAATGAAGTGGGTTGGGAGTGGTGGGAGAACAAGTGTTACTTGGGGAAAGCGTAGTTAACAGGCTGTCAATGTACAGTTGGACAACCTGTCTAGAGGGCCTTGTGGTTAGTCACTGATGGTGTGGGGGAGAGTATAGCCTCAATTTTGAAAAAAAAGTGTGTTATCCGAGTAGAGATACTGAATGTGGTTGTGTGGGTTAGGCATGGTTTCTTTGGGAAACACCAGTAAGAGCCTGGTGATAGTCATGACTGAGGAAAAACAGTCTGGAGGTCTGTGTTTTTTGTTTATTTCATCTGCTTCTTCCAGGGTACCCTGCAGATGAATAGAAAAAAAGATCAGAGGAATTTTTTCTACCTGCCCTTTATCTTCCTAGCATACGGTCATATATCTGTAGTTGCCATGTAGTTGCAAAAAAAAAGGAAGGGGTTAAGATGAAAAGAATCACTTAGCAAAGTATTATCAATGCTCATCTTGTTTTTCTCGGTTATGTGCAGGGACTGAGCTTGCCTGTATAATGATCTATTTGCAGGTTTGTCACTGGAAATACCATTTGTACAGAAACACACGTAATTGCATGTGTGGTTCTGTAGGGTGGCTGACCAGGTAAAACCACTGTGAGCTCACAGCTCTATGAGCCATTTAGGACCATATGATACTGCAGTCATACACATGCAGGTAACTGAGATTCCCCTTTAAAAAGTGAGAAGCATTTTTACTTTTATTTCAAATATGACTATTCTGTGTGATCCTTATTCTTTGTGTCTGGTAATTATGCATTCAGCATCTATATATGGTACACTTTCATGAGGAGAATAGTGGTGTGCTGGGGTGTGTCAGGAAGAGCATCGCCAGCAGGTCAGCTCCTTGTAGGAATTCAGATGCTCAGGTAACTCTATCCTTTCTGGTATACATTGGTTTCACAACAGGTAAGCAGGAAGCAATGTAACACTTCTCATTGCTGGATGGGCTACATGGTCTTGCTTTGAAATAAAACATCCTATCCCTCTGTCCTAAATTTTTTATAAAATGTAGTAAATGTACACTTGAAAAAGGTTGAGGAGACCTCTCCATAACGAGTTTCAAACAGCTTGCAGTAGTGCTTCCTAAAAAGAGAATGCTGAAGATTATATGAATTGTTATGGGTAATTTTCCCATTTTTTTATTTCCATAGAGTATTCCTCATTTCCACTAGGCAAGTCAAAAATATTTATCTGCTAATATATCCTGCAGATTCACACCACAGTTGTTGCTCTTCAACTATAATCAGATGTATAACACATTTTACAAAGAAACAGGGAAAGTACAGGCATAGCTGACCAAGAGTCTTCATTTAAAATAACACTGTCAATCCCAGGTCATTTGGTCTTTTATGGAAGAAGAGGAACTAGGGAGATCTATTTTCCATTCTCTGGCTTGATACAGCTGTTAGTGCTGTGGCTAAAAGCTGGTATTCATCTTTGAAGATAAGCTGCCCACATGTGTCTCTGGGGTTAGCCAGATGGTCAGAGCACACTGCTGCAGCACAACTGCAGGGTTAGCACAGGCTGAGTGGAACTAATGGGCAGGAGTGTGGGTGGGATGCTCAATGACTTAAACATTTGTTTCTTTTCCCTTCTTTAGATGATACTAGTGATCCATGCAGGCTAGCAAACCTTAGCTTCAATTAAGGTTGCAGGTGTAGGTTTCACACTTTTTTGTGATGACTACAGAGAGCTTGCCTAGTTCTTCATCAGGTATGCTGTACTCTCAACCACCTAAACCACATCTAAAAGTATATTTTGTATTTCCCACAAAAGTAAAACTGGGCTAAGACTATATATGTTTATAATATACCCTTTAGAGGGTAGATATGCAAAACATCATTTAACAAGGATATACTGAATATTGATTAAAACAGCCCTGCACTTACAAATTAAAAGCTATATTTTATATCTTGGCAATGCAGTTAGACAAGAACCCTGCATTGGACACTACAAATTCATATGTGATTTTTTCTGCAATAGGTGCTTCACTACTATTTTGTCTAAACCATGTAACGGCATTTAATGATGCTACCAAAATTCTGAGAGACAGCAATAGGGAAGGGAACAAGAAATCTCCCAGGAGGACAAGAGCATAGAAACCCAGCACCAAAGTAAGCAAACAAGAGCCCAAAAAATCTGGTGGTTTTCTGTTGGAAGGGGGCTAAAACTGACTTCTGAAGAAAACAAATCAAACATTCCTGTTCCTCCCTCATTCTGCCTCATTTATACAGAATCTGCTCTCATTACACAAAGCTGCTTGAAGAGAAAGAAAGTTTTCTTTACCACCAAGCAAAGTTCATTAATTCTAGGGGAAAAACACCTCTCCTCCTGGGGGTTTTTTAGACTTCTATAAATCACTATTTTAAGCATTTAACAACTTAGTTATTCTTTCACCTTAGCACTTCAAAATGGAATCCTACAAACTATGAGCCTAAATATAGGCATACTTACTCAGGATGTACTTCACAGTCATTTTGATTTCATTTATTATACTAAAAATTAACCTATAACTAAAATCATATGCCCTCCACTTTCCTAGATATTTTGTACTTTTCCACAATTTCTCTTTTCAACACTAAGAAAAGAGACCGATTTCTCAGGAAAATTAACTGTCTACAGTCACAGCAGATCTACATTGGCTTACAGCCTGAACCACAAAACTTGGATTCTTCAATGTCAGTCATAACTTCAGCTTATGTTTTCCAGAGTTAAATTCCTGTGTTAGGCACCATATATCCTGCTGAAAATAATGTAATACATTGTAAAGGGAAAATTAGGAGTACCTGATTGGGACTTGCAACTGTGAGCACAGACTGGAGAGAAGCTGAACATAACACCCTGGGAACACCAGAGAGAGAAGTATGGTTGTAATTCAGCCCTCTTTGAGACACAGGCTCTTCCTTGCAGCTTGAGTTAATCTCCTCTCTCTGAGGCTGAGTTTCACAGCCTAGAAATTCTCCCCAAGACAATGGCCCCTGGGCAACATTTCTCATTTCAAGTTTGGCAGAAGAAGAGCGGTGGGTTGTGGCTCTTCTTTCCTCCCCAAGGACACAGATAGAGTCTTACAGCTTAAGCCAATTTCTGAAAAGAAATTTTCTACTTTGATTCCGCACTTTCAGCACACATGCCTGCCTCCTGCATACAAAACCTGATTTACCACATTTGAGGCTGTCTCCTAGCCTTCCTTTTGCCTTGCCACTACCCAAATACATGGGGCACAGAATGAACATTTTTGCCTTGGTTACTTTTTATTTTCTAGGGCCCCAAAAAGAAACCCCATAAGCATTTTTTGTCACCTTTGACTACTGTAGCAATGGCAACATTCATTTTCTATACTGCTCATAAGTAAACCTCCAGTAATATTAGTTTTATGTCTGTTCTCAAACTCATTTATTAAACATGAAGAATGTGGCAAAGGCCTATCTTATATTTACATGAGTTGCAATAACTTTTTCCTCTTTGTTTTTCTGTCACAGACAAAATATCTTCCAAACCATTCCTAACATTGACAGGAGGAAGAAAGTAACTCTTCAGACCTTCAAAACCCACTATTTTTCTAAAGTTTTCAGTTTCAGGTAAATAGCACTGAAATGCTTTTATATATGTCAAAGCAATCAAAACTGTGAAGACCAGCAGTTTTGAAAACATAGAAACTGCCCATATGAAATGTTTTTGTCTTAGTTTGGATAATGAAAAATGACCACAAGTCACTGCAGGGAAACACTGATTTTTCAAATCCTCTGTAGGATGCCAATATGGGAGAGCACAGAAATCAAGGTGTCCCCATAAAGCAGGAAGCCATCTGCCCCGGCCTCCTACTGAGAGAAAGTTTTCCAATGACCATGAAGGGTGGCAGGCCTGCTCCTGAAGGTGATGGCCTCAGAAGATATAGACCCTGTGGTCAGTAAAAAACATGAGATACAGCAGTAGGTTTTTACATTGTTTCATATTATATTGGTAGAATTTTCCAATTTTTAGGAGAAAACTTCAGCAAACTCATCCTTCTTGGGTCATGATGATGTCAGAGGTGTTACAGCATGAATTATTTCATATCTGTGAAGCTAAGTGGCATTGGATCTTATTCTAGGTACTGAAAGAATTTATTATTTTCCTGACATACAGCTAGGTTAGAGTCTTACTCATAATTATATCTGTAACCAACAGATATAATTATACCAGGCTTATCTGTAGTCTGCTAAAACAAGCAAAATCTGATGCCCATAAAAACCCACCAACATTATTTGATGTTTCATTATTTATGATAAACAGCAGCTGTGAAAGTGAAGTCCCTCCAAGCAAATGCAGAAGGCATCTTCCTTGGCAATTCATCAGACTGGACTCTGGAGTCAGCAGAGTCTTGAATGCGAATGATGAACTGCACAGCAGCCCACTGTGTGTCTGTAGGCTCAGGAAGGGCAGGCACAGCCCTGACTTTTAAACACGGACACATAAACAGAGCCAAAATGCTGAAAGCCATCATTATAAAGCCTGAGACAAAATGTAACAACAACAACAAACAGTTGGGTAAGCTTTTTGAAGTGGATATACTCCTCTTTCTGTGTTTTCTGAATCTCCTTAAATTTTGATTGGCTTTAGATTTGAAAGCAGTTGGCAGACAGTCAAAATTTAAAATTGATGAAGTACAATTGGTCTGTTCATGGGATGCTTGGAAAAGAAAATAATGATCTTTCAGACAAAAATGTTCTGAGGAAAATAAGCCTCCATGTCAACAGATAAGAAAGCAAACAGTGGAACTGAAATGACTGGAACAAACAGTATTTAAAAGAAGGTTTTGTCCTGGAGGAATTATGGCAAATTCAGAGGGCTCTGTACTTGGTGATCTTTAGGATATTCTTTTATGTTTCCAGGACATGCTGGCAGTATAACAAAGTCCAGGGGTCATACCTAATTTGTATAAATTGCATTAGTCCGGAGGGGAGACCCGAAAATCTGCAGCCCATAGCATAGAAGAATGATATGTCCTGTATTGATCCAAAAATTTTAAAATGTCACATCTACTTAGCACAGTCTCTTCGACCCCATCTTCCCCCTCAAAAAAAAAGGGAAAAAAACCCACCACCAAAACACCAAAAAACACCGAACCACTGTTGAGGTGGCTTTGACTTGTGGACAAATTCAAGAAGGCATACAAAATACTTGTAAGTTAGCCTCCCCTCGGCAAGATGTGGGGCAGTGCTGAATCACTCTGTGTCTATCACACACTGTCCTCCCTGAATGAAAACCAGTGAACTTGGTGGGATGGCTGCTGGGTTCCGGCTCAGCAATGTACTTTGCTTCCTAATCTCCCCTGGGTCCTGAAGGCAACCTCCGAGATGCTGGGAGATTGAAGAAGCTCATGGTTTCTGCACTACTGGGGCTTGAATTTGTATATCAAATTTGATCTACTTTTGCATCTGAATGACATGTCATTGTTGATATTAGAGCAGAGCAAAGCATGAGAGACAGAAAAACTAGAGGTGTGTAACAATATCACTCAGGCTCTCAGCTACCTGAGGATTCAGAAGATTTGTCCTATCTTCAATAACAAGGCCATCAAGATTTGCTGATCACTGGGACCAGCATGAAAGAAGGTAAATAGAAGGAAGAATTTGTTTTTGTGAGCATGGTGAGACTCTGGAAGATGTTGCCCAAAGAAAGTGCCGATGCCCCATCACTGGGACTGTTCAATGTCATTTCACAGGGCTTTGAGCAATCAGATCTAGTGTAACATGTCCCTATCCATCCTGCATAAAGGATGGAACATAGGTTTTTCAAAGGTCCCTTACAACCGAAACCATTCTGTGATTTTTCTGTGTTGGTGGATGAACACTGTGGTACTTTATGGTGAAGGATTTGTGACATAGGGTTACACCTCTTTGGCAAATCCAGGCCACTTACTGGCATCTGTCAGACAATAAAGGAGTAATTCCTAGAATAAAAATGGCAATTTTTTCCTGACAATAAGTGCTGTTAAAAATAGAGGACTTCAATTTATAAGCGTAGCCCAGGTGAATCAATGTTCCTTTTGATCAGCCAAGCAACAGCTCGCAGGGGCACCCACCAGTGTGCTGAGCCAAAGGCTGGCTTTTCTATACCAGGAATGGAGGAGTAGGGACAGGATTATGTGAAGGATCTATTCTTATGGGTTTATTGGCTGTCTGCTGGAATCATTTGAACAGGTTGGGGCAGTAAAAGGAGGGCAGCAGGCAGTGTGTGTAGTGTGTGGGGAGCTGGGGAGTGGATGGAAAATCTGTAACTAATAGGCATCTTTTCATTTTTCTCACTCTGTTTTCTTTCTAGTGGTGCCCAGATAGGGGACAAATTTTCCCATAAACAGTAATCCTTTAGAAAGTGTTCAAGTATGGCTATTACTTAACTTCCTGATTAGTAGCAATCACCACCTGCTACTTCTGCTCCACATTGCCCAGCATAATGGAAGTGTTCATTTCCCTGGCTGTGAAAAAGTAATGGGAGGGGAGTCCCTCTTCCCTGTTTAGAAGAAAAGAGCAACAGTCCCTCTTTTTCTTCTGTTACTAATCCCAGACTACATTTATCCAAGAAAATAAAATTTTATTTCTGATGACAAATAGCTGGTTAAGGCAGATTATGATCACTTTAAAAAAAAATCCCAAACAAAACAAAACCAAAACAACAAAAAACCCAAATCACAAAAGCAATAATTCTGATTTCTTTGAACTAATTAAGAGTTCCTGCTGCAGGGCTTTTTTATTGCCTGACTATGGCTTTGAGATCCCAGACAGCACCAAGCAAAGACAATATATTCAATATTTTTGACAAGTCAAACATGCAAAGACTTTGCAAAGACTTCTGCCTTCTTCGAACCTTACAAGCTGAAGCTGCCAAGAGAGCTGCACATGTTGCCTTGAAACACAGCTGTTAAAACAGTCTCCTTTGATCAAAATTCTTCATGTTTATAGCTAGAGCAAGAGAACACAGACTGAAAATCATAAAAAGAACGCAAAACCTGAAATGTTCATTTGTCATGAGCGGGCATAACTTTTGAAATGTCAGTTAAAAGGAGACAACCCATGAATAGACTATGAGGATTTTCAAGACTTTCTATTTCCTTAAAATCCTCTTTTGTTTTACACTGGGAGTGGTGGTGTCCCTTCCTAGAGAAGCACAGGCAGGCAGTAGATTAGTCCTTTATTTAGATGGTAAGTTCCAGCCTATTTGAATTGTATTATGCATTCTCCTTACTTCTGTGGGATTTGTCATAAATCTTGAGTAAATATACTTAGCACAATCTCAAAGACTGAAGTTTTGATTTCTCAGAGGGCTCAAATCTCTAAGCCTTAAAACTTCTCTTGTTTAAGAGAGATAAAGCAAAAGAATCTACTTGTCAAAACAAACACAGGGTAGAAAACCCTCAGTACAACCCTAGACTTTATCTCAATGGGAAGTGGCACTCATTCGGGGCTATTCCATAGCATTCTTTGCCCAGGAGTGAAACCTATTATAGGAATTAGTACTGCCCCTTAAAATGGTAGCATCACTAAGAAGCAAATGAATCCTACTCTCTTTCCCTCTCTTTTCCTATCCATTCTCCTTCTTCTAAACAGTATTCAAAGGTTTGTTCAAAGGTCTTCATCCTATCTTTGTTGCCATGGTCCCTCACAGAGTTGAAACAACATTTTCAAAACTAATGCCTGCTTTAAATGCATTGTTGTTGGGATGCTGAGTCAGTTCTCTGCTGACTAGGGTGAAAGAAAGAGAATCTTTGAAAATCAGTTTTAACATTCAACTAACCTGAATGGGGAAAAGCAAGACATCTATATGTTTCTAGACAGAAGCAAAACTTTTCAGGGGTGAGATGCCTTGTATTTTGGAAAGAAACCCAAACTATCTCTAGGGGGTTTTGTATCAGCTATGCTTATTTTATTCTTTCTTTTTATTCATACCAGACCTGAGAAAGAAATTGCTTCTCAGAAGGAAAAAAAACCCCAAAAAACCACAGAAGAATCTTGTTGATTAACACATACCTCCCCCCAACTAAATCCTTGCTGTGGGGGTGACAGAGGATGCTTGGTGTGTAGTTGTGACAGGCAGGGCTAGTTTTGGCATGGCTGAAATGAGGAGGGGGAGATGATGAAGAAGCACCATTATTTCTAAGGGAACTAACAAGATATTTTGCTTGTATTCAGCTTCTCTGCTTGCCTCTCTTGTTTAACTGCTTGCACATTCTTTGAAATAAGGTCCATCTCTAGCACACATATTTGTACAGCACAAAGGGAAACAAGCTTACTTTTCTAATTCAAACTTTTAAGCTTTACTATATAAATGAGAACATCTATTTGCTATGTAAATTAAAGCACTGCACACTCTACACACATATTTCAAGAAAAGACAGTCTTTGTCACAAACATGCTTACATCAACTTTAAACTGTTTTTATATGCCTGGCTTCAGTTTTTTGGAGATCTTTTGAACATCTGTCCTTAGCCTGTGGTCTGGCATGGCATGCTAAATTCTGTGTATTTGTTCATTATTCCCAGGGGAGGAATTTACATGAAAATTCTGTTCGTCTAATTATATGCCTCAGCTAGAAAAACTATTCATCTGTCCGCAGCAAATTTCACCTTTATGAAACAGATGATGATTTTGCCAGAAACTTTCTGGACACTGTAACAACTGAAGGTTTTATAGCCTACATTTGTAATATGGGTCATAAACTGAACTGAAGGGGGGGGGAAAAACCTTTAGATCATTACAGTGCTTCTGAAAACAACCCTTCATCTTCAGGAAAAAAAATCACAGTTTAATGGAGAAAGATGTTTGCAGCAGCTTATTAGAGGTAAAATACAGCCTCCCCTGCTACTTGTATCTCCTGGAGTCAGAGAATTCAGAATGAGGAAAAGCTCAACAAGGATCTGAAAACAGTATGTTGTGGGTCTCAGTCTCTGAGATACATGTGGGACTGAATATTGGAAGTGTTTCAGGGTGACAGGATGGAGAAAGAAGAATAAATGGGGTGAGAGGTCTTCCTATAACTTAAAAATCATGAGTGGGAAAGTGTATTCACTAAATGGGAATTTAGTGAATTTTTCAATCATATAGGATGAAGATGGATACACCAAAACAGAGCTGGTGATATTCGGGTTTGCAGTTTTCTAAGCTGTCCACATTTTAGAAGGTTTAAAGGTATTTCTAAAGAGATGAACACAGACTGTGCATTTTGTGGACACTCCTCCTGCTCCTTTCCCCCCCCTTTTCTCTGTGACCACATCACTTTCCCCCCTCCCATGATTTTAATTCACATAACTCTCCCCTCTTCACTTCTAACACCTTTCTCTCCTGGTCTTTCAAATTTATTTATTTTCTTTTTCTTTCTGTGCTCCTTGCTCATAATTTCCTAATTTTCACTAAATTTTACTTTTCCATGTTCTCCTAATTCCGCACTCCCAAAACTTTCATATTCTCCTTTTCTAGTCTGTTGTTGTCTTTACAGACCTTTTAAACACTGTTTATATACTGTTGCTGGGGTTTCCATTGGCTTTTTAAGGCTTCCTTGATATATTTACATTCTCCAATCAGCTGTATCAACCCATCAATCCTATTGCCCAATCTACCATGCACTCTTCTTCTTAATCAGTATCATAACCTGAAATCCATTTCACCAACTAATTTCCCTTTTGGATACCAGTGCTACACATCTGCATTAATCTTTTCACTTTCCATGGCTTGGAGCCTTCTAGGTTCCTTTATTTTCTGCCCAATAAGCTCCTCTTCTAATGAGTACATTCTCTGAGCTCCTCAGTATGTATTTCATTATCCTTATCTTCTTCCTAAATGGGCTACTCTTTTATTTTCCCCCAACTTGACTAAAATATCCTCCCTTTTTATACCCATCACAGTGGCATCAGAGAGCCTAATGACAAGAATGAAAGAGAGAACACCCTCTGCTTGCCAGCCTGGGCTTCCCCTGCCATGTTACTTCCTTATAGCTTGTGGACTTTCTATGGAAATTGCATTTTCCCTAGCGATCTATCAGTGGGATTCCCAGAGCCACGGGCAGAGGAGGGCAGTGCCTCCTGCACTTCAGCTGCGGGCTTTCACTCCTGATGCGTTGCACCAGAAGAGTTATCTTCATCCCCATCCTTACAGCACAGCTGGCTCTGTCCTCTTCTCTTCCTCAGGCAGATTCACTGACTGCCATAGCACAACCTTTGGCACAAAGTGAGGCAGGATTTAGCCTCAAATCAAAGACCCCACCAATGTGTCATACGAGTTAGCATGAGTGCCTGTCCGTGCTGGGGAAGGGCTAAGAGCTAGAATAGCAAGGGTATTTCAGGTCAGGCCTGAAGCGAATTAGCAGACAAATTGTGAAGCTTACACAACATGTGGCCACATTATGTGTGGCTCCAGTCAGTGCTAATAGCCTGTCATTGAGATCCACGTTTAAACAATTTGAGCAAATAGCAAACACAGAGGATGGGAGGAGGGAAAAAGACCTTCGAGGAATAAGAAAGATCAGGCTACTTAGTATACTTGACAAGCAAATATTGCAGTGGTGAGAACAACGGAGTATCTATTCGGTAGTTAGAGAAACGACCCAGTTCCTACCCATGCAAAAGTAACATAATACTAACCCAAAAATACACAATTTGTCAAATTTTAAAATTCACTTGGACAGCAGTTTTTTAAACTACATTGGAAGCCAGTTATTGGTTTACACTGTATCTGATCATGTGCATTATAAGAGAGAAAAAATAAAACATACATGGTTTTGGTTTAGCAGCAAGGAAACCAAAAAAGGGGAGAAAAGAAGGAAAAAAACCAGTTTTAGTATCAACAAAGAGTAAAGTTCAACCACATCCACATAAATAACATCGATATTAGTGTTGGGAAGTAAATATAAAACATTTTATAACAGAACTTAGAAACCATTCTGCACTGTTTAGTATGAAAATAATAGCCTTTTGAGCCAGTACTGTTAGAGTACTTATTTAATCCAGTGCAGAATTGGCTATGAAACCATCCACTCTACCATGGGAATGCTTAGCTCAGTATCTGGTAGGTTGCCAGCCATTTAAAATGTTTTTGTGTTGGTTTAATGATTGTTCCCATGAGCACTGACAGTAAGGGTTGACATTAATTAAAATACTAAGTCATCAGAGCTTGCATTGTGGGGAGAGAAAGAATGGGCTGGATCCAATTGTCTTCAAGGTTTCTTCAGCCTTCCACATTTTTCTCTTAGCTGTCAAGTATCCTTTTAGCTAAGGTGTAAAAATGTAAACTGACTATCTCCATAAAAATAATCTTTTTAAGTTTTTCACATACTTCTGTGTAACTGATTAGAGGACAGTCATTAAAATCAGCTAATCATGTAATGTGGCTGTGTTCTGAATGCTAAACAAAATGCCTAAATGAAAGAGGATTTTAAAACAGTGTCTGCTTCTCAATTTATTTCTACTGTGTACTCAGTGGCACACAATACAGTACGAATTCTGGGCCTTATCCTCATTAACCTCAAAACTCATTTTCTCATATAAAATGGGCCCTTTCTATGGAGTGTGCTGCAAAAGGTATAAAAAAACAAAGTAGAAATGTATTTTGGCACACATTCTGGAAACATGATGAAGTAATTAATTTAGAGCTATGAAATTAAACCAGAGTGGCATAAAAACCTGAATAAGACTCACTGCTAAAATGATTTTTGCATCATTCAGACAGAATAGTTATCCTTATTCATTTATCTCATTTTATTAAACAATTACTCAAGATCCAGAACTTCAAAGGCACACGAACAGGAAGAAGTCACTTAACACCTGGAATCCTCAAAAGGTCCCCTCAAAAATGAGTAAAGAGGCTAGGTTCTTCTACTCCCATCCATTCAGCAAGCCTGTGTTTTCATCCTCCTCGCAGGGGCTTAATACTGCAGAGAACAAGAATGCAAGACAAAGTTTATTCTACATAAAACATGATCAATACCCTAAGAATAAAGACTTCTAGCTTGACCAACGTGAAGAAGCAAGCTGAGCCTACATAAATGCAATGGGACATTTTCACAGTAAGCAATATATAGAATAAAGGAGACTACTGGTCCCGATGCAAAAGATAGAGCAACTCTTTCTATATATAAATCACGCTTGCTCCTCTGGATCAGAAGTCATGTGAATATGCAGCTTTGGGTCACCTCCTTGTCAAAGACTAAAATCTGCATGAGGTGCCTGAAACCAGTTACCATCCCAGATCATTCACCAGCACATAGCACACTGCCACACTGCTTCCCGTCACACCAGGGGGCTGCGTGAGACAAATCCTCGTCTCTGAATATCTGCAACCACCATTGTGCTTTGCACATACAAACACTGCTCCTTTACCTTGTTTGTGGACAGACACAGGCCTTCTCTGCTGTGCTGGCATCAAACAGGGGGCAGGGGTTTTAGACCACCACAGGCAGATTTCTGGGATGGCAAACCCTGGAATATGTGAATGTTCCCTGAATAATCTTCTCATATAAATGAACTTCCCGAACTCTGAGTCATTTGGGAGCTTATCTATGTAATGTAGAAGAGCCAGAGCAGGCAATGGACATCCTTGTCTTTGTACATGAGGGCAGGAGACCTAATGTCCTGCGGAGGTTTGTCTTCAGTGGAGCCATGTATGGATACAAGGTTAAAAGGCTTTGGGTGGTTTAAAATGAATCTTTTTTATTTTAAACTCTTGGGCCTAGTTTGGGAGAGTTTTTATTTGTTTTTCTGGTGGAGTTGCTTTTTCAGGGTGGTGGTGTTTTTCTGTTTGCTTCCTTTTAAAGGACAGGCGGGCTCTCAGGGATAAGGCAGTGCCCAGACAGCCCCATCAGCCCCTGGTCAAGAGCGCCACAAAGCCAAAGTGCCCGATGCAGACACTCAGCTCAGCCTGGCCGTGGCGGTGCATCGATCCAGCGGGTCCCGCTGCTTCTCTGTGCCCCATCCGAGCGCCGCGGGGAGCCGGGCTACCGCGCACGGAGTCCGGCCCTGAGGACACGGGGAATGCGGCCGGTGAGGACATCGCTGCGGNGGGCCGGGGCGCGGAGAGTGGGTGGTCCGGGCGGCCGGAGGCGCGGGCTGTCCCCCTGCCCCGGCGCCGGGCCCGGCCCGCTCCCGCAGCTGGGCCGGAGGCGGCCCGCAGACCGCTCTCGGCACATTTCTTCATTTCTCACTTGAGTGCCCTTCTTTAGTTCCCTTTCAACTGCCCACTTTATATCGGCTTCATTACACCACCGCTCCATTTGTGATGTAAATCGGGAAACTCAGGGAAGTTTTTCTTTTGGCCTTGTCTACGGAAGAATACCGAGAGGTATTCAAAACGTATTAACACAAATCAATGGCACCAATAAAAGCAAAATCTCCTTAGCAACATAATCTTGATTGCAAAAGGAGAACTGAGAGCATTTAGCAGAACAGTGGCCCACATGGAATACGCATTTGTCTAGAAGAATGCAGCACAAAGCCTAAAAGAGAGATGCTGAAAAAATCCAAAATTAACTCACACTGAACAGTTACTCTTTTTTTCAAAAGTACACAATTGGCTACATTAAATCTATCGTGCGCTTTTCTGCTCAGCAACATTGTATCATACCGCTTTGCAGGCGCACATTACAACGCCCGGAATGCTTCACAGCACCGGGCAGGAGCAGGACCCCTCCCCACCCGCACGCTGGAACATGAGCATGTCTAACACACCCTCTCATGTATGTTAGAGACATTATACACACGCTATAAAGAGGTTGTCAAGACTTCCATGCTAGAGTAACCAAAGAGCTTAAAATGTTTCATGCAAGGAAAAGTCGGCAGCTGATGAGAACCAAGGCCATCCTCGGCATGGTGGAGAGCACAGACTTACTTTTGTTCATAAGGTTCAGGTTTACCAGCATTTCATACTAGATGGTCTGAAAAACATGTAAATTGCATGGATGGGAATGATTCCTTTCTGAATAGGTGGCGTCTGCCTCAAATAGATGGAAACCCTATCTTGTTTGAGAGCACATGTGAATAAAACATAAAAGCGTAGGAACAGCTTCAACATCACCATTCAACCATAATGATACCACATTTAATAAATCCTACTATCATTAGGGCCTGAAAAGCTTAAAGAAGTCCAAATGTGGACTTAATGAAAAACCAGTTTGAAACACTTAAGGCAGGCAATGCCTGTAATTTGGTAACTCCAGTCCCAGAGTCACCTAAATTACCCAAAATCATTTTCTCCCCCCTCCCCCCCACTTTAGACTAACAGTATCAACTGGAAGTAAGATGAGACCATTGCACAGTACAGCAGTTTCTCAGGTTTTTCTTTTCTTCCTCTCCCTACCACCCCCTCCCCCCAACACAGATGAAAAACAGTAAGTAGATAGGTTAACAATTATTTTATTAGTTTATAATACGTACAACTTAAGAAATGCTTTATAAAAGTTATATTGGAGTCCATTCCAATTCTGGGTCAGGTCAGGAAAAACCAATGTCGATGTATTAAATAATATTCTATAATTCAACAATAGATTAACCTCAGTAATTTAGCAGACACGGTTAAATATTCTTAAATACGCATATATACAATTGTGCAGCCTTTTAAAAAAGTCCTTTATTTTTTATCTTCTCAAAGCTGTGCACCCTGTAAACACAGTACTGGCTTCTAAGCTTTGAGTCTCCCACCCGGACTTGGATATTTGAAGAGGAATGCTAAATAGTGGAAATCACAGCAACCCTATTTTTCTAAACTCTTTGTGAGAAGAGAGATGCTCAACAGGCAAAATGAACATCAAGTCTCTCTGAAAGTAGCAGCTTCTTTAATATCCAGTTTTAGGTCAAATTATTGCTTACACATTTTCTGCTTGAAATGGATTTTTAACATACTCCAAAATACTGGGGTTTAAGTTTTCCCTCCTGATGGCAACATCTTTTCAGTGACTTATTTACCATTACTGCTTCATACATAGAATAGCACACACAGTCCGATGCAATTGTCTGCAGATTCTTTTAAAGCAACATGAGTTACACAGATCTAATTTAGCACACAACGTTTAGGCACTGTTTTGTAGTTTACTATTTGCTTTTGAATTTATGTTTGGAATGAGTTCATATTCTGATTGTCATACTTCATCCCTTATGAAAACAAGAATCTGGGTTACACTTTTCAAATCAGAAACTACTTTGCATTCCCTGTTATCTCAGTGAACTAAACTGTTCATTGACAATATTAACCAGTAGGTACACTGCATATCCTAACAAGTTAGAAAGCCTATTGCTAGCATAAAAGGATCAGATGAGTTAAGATACTTATAGCAGCACAATGAAACCAGTTTAAACGTACAGCCACTAAAGCGATCAGTTACATTGCATCAGAATATCTGACTTCTTGAAACATTTCTAAACATGACTTTAAAAATGTATTCATAAACCTAAAATACTGTAACGAAAAAAATCTTCAGCTGCCTACTAAGTCTAGTTTTCAACACAAGGCAAAGTAACTTTCAATTACTAAGCTATAAACAAGGAGCAAACAACAACAAAAAAGCATGTTTCAATAAACATTATAAAAATCTATTTGTCCTCTAAAAGTGAGCATTTGCCAATGGTTCCATTGTCCATAAAAACAATTAACTACAAAAGTCTTACTTACCTGAACTTAAATTGTACTAACTGGATCCTACTTGTGGGCCTTAGATATACTGTCACATGACAGGAGCTGTCTGGACAAGTCAAGAATTTTCTTTGGAAACAATTAGCCATGCATTACAGGCTCCAGTTTAGGAAAAGACTGTTCTGCACTCACAGCACAGCTCTCATCAGCAATTTTGGTCTGGCTATTTTAAATGAAGAGATGTTGAGTTTAGAAGTAAGCTTACCTTCTGCATTATTATTCTGCATTATAGCAGAATTGTCTATCAACTAGAGCATAACCAAAATAAATCAATAACACACTTACCAAAATTTAAAAAGTGAACAGAAGTTAACACAGTTTACATAATTACTGAAATGGACTGCTAGCTTTTGCTTAACTTGCGTTTCATTCAGTTCAAAACCATTTTCTATCATACTCACAGAACTCTAAACCTAATCCCCAAATCCCATCTTTTGGGTGTTGCTTCTCCTAATTCCTATGTTTCATCTTTTGCCTCACTAAATTGTTCCTACTGGTCTGTTGTATTTTGAGGAGCCAAGCATTTATGAATCCTTTTTCAAGAAAATAAATCTTAATGAAATATTAATGAGCTAAACAAACCAGAAGACTTCTTTTTTTAAAGGGGAACTTCCATGAAAACAGTAAAATGTAGTTTTCTAAAAGATGTATATTACCCAGGTGTTACATGGTAGGGATACATACACCAGGATAAGTGTTAACATACGAAGTTTCATGCAAGGAATCAGGGGCTTTTAAATTTTTAAACATAGTTTCTAATTCAGCCCACACTGACTGAAATATCAATGTGCAGAAAGATACAAGTTCATAAATGAATCAGCTGCAAAGTACTGTTACCAACAAAAAAATACAAATGGATATCTAATGAAGAATAAATGTTTTCAGCAGTGGAATTTTTTTGACTTTTAGAGTACTTCTCCCCTTGAAATTATTCTACTACCTTAAGAAAAATGATACTGTTTTCTTAGTACATCAGTATCCCGATTCACCCAGCCTACACACAGAACTTTACAAAGAATAAACACAGGAATTAAGAAGGTAGCACCATTAGAAATAATCATCCAAATCAGAAAAAAACCCCTTCATTTAGCCTTATCCAACATCCTTTGACATTCAGCAGCCTAGTAATACAGGGTAAAAGAAGCTCTCATAACTGTATATTGATAACATTCATAATGGTCATGCATATTACAATCAAGTTTCTAGGGTGACATTTGCAAAGTAAGCCTTCATGCAGATAGGCATTCAGCTCATTAACTCCATTTTCATATTTCCTATTAGTCCCTGAGAAGTTAATATTTATACCTACAATATGGCTATTAAAGGCATTATAATGATCATACACTTAGCTGTTTGTCATGGAAATGCAATGTGGCTATAGGGAGAAGCACAGAAATTACAGCAAACTAGCAGTGATGAATACAGATTTCTGAAATGCTTTCTTTTCATAAGCAAGGTTGCTGAAGAGCAACATAAATTATTTTAGTCACAGATACAAAACTAGCCAGTGCCACTTACCCTTAAGTCACTACTATGAATCCAAGACATTTGAGGCTCCGAGACCTCTCTGAGTGTTTCCTTTACACAAAATCACCTGGATTTCGACCTAATGTGGAGTCATCATAATCCTTCTTTTAATTACTTAACAGCAGTGCTGGGAAAACTTTAAAGAAGCATGGATTTTCTTTGCTTAACAAGTGTTTCACCTTTTCAATTAAAGTCATCTCTTTAAACTGTTCAGAATTCAAATGGGGTTTTTGGTGGACAATTTGCATTATTGCCAGCTGCTCAAAACCCATAAACTAGGGCTCCAAAACAAGGAGACCAATTTAAAATTAAGACTTTGGGATGGGGAGTGGAGGAAAGGGAATAAAGACAAGCTCTTTTTTCTTCACTCCTGGCTTCTAAGCAGTTACAGATTGCATTTTAAAGCTCTTCCTACAATCTTTGGGGCTAAATAATGGCTTTGAGGAAAAAAAAATTAAAACTGACTTTTAAGTAAGCCTGTATCTGAGAGAGAATATTTAAACACCATGGTCTTGAGAATTACAAAAAAAATCACTTAACAAATTGATTTAGAGATTATAATTTACATCTATGTACTGCAAAAAGCTTTTATAATCTATTTTACTTGGGTTTATGTATCATGGGAAATTTTGGATTTGCATAAATAGTTTATTAAAATTACTCTTACTGACCTATTACAAGAAATTTACCGACTTCCTGTTACTTATCTCCATAAATATTTTCATTTCTAGTAAAGTTTGCCCATCCCAGTATAAACTTCAAGTCACAGCTATTTAACAAGAGATGAGCTCTTCAGAATTCTTCATACAGGGTCAGAGAGAAAGTCCTTGTCCCTCAGAACTTATTTCCACCTATGACTAAAAAGTTAAAAAGATTTTTTTTCTATTATATTACAATAAGAAATCTTTATTCACCAGTTAAAGGCGACTATATCTAGAAATAATTATTACCTCTCACAGGGATTCATTGATGCCTTCACCATTAGTTTAGCAGGCTAAAGATGGAACAGGCATAATTTGCATCATTTGCTAAATGATTAAAATCAACTTGATACCTAACTTAACTGTTCAAGGAAATTTGAAATAGATAAGATTATTTGTAGGAATTGCTGAGTTGCAAGAAGCTGAACAAGTTAGTATAATGTAATAGTTACTTTAGCAAAGAATAGGCTGTGTCCTGGACGTCCTACTAGAGCTTCTGATCTGCTCAAACTGTGCAATTTCATTCTTTGTCAAGTGACAAAAAAGGTAATATATGTCTTCTCACTAGCAATCAAAATAAATAGATTTAGTATTTCAGAAGCAACATCAAAAGAAAATCCTGACAACTGCCACAGGCATTAAACAGTTGATTAAAGCTCCTGCCATCTTCAATTTCCATCACTGTAATTAATGAATTGAAAGGATTGTATGAAAATGTTTTGTAACATTCTTAGTAGGTGAGTGTATTACTTCTTCAGGAGAGTACCATTTCTGAGATAAAACTCATCTCTCTGTATAGACATCTGATATATAGGCAGTCTTCTGATTATATTTTAAGTCAGAAACATTGTTTTAATAAAATATCCAAAACACTTTCTGAGGGACTGAGTCTTATCGAGCCTCCTTACAAAGGGATTTAACTTTTTAACTGCTCAGAGCTCTACTTGGATCTCTACATTATTTCTTAAAGAGAAAGTCGCAGCGAAAATACAGAAATGCCTGCTAACCAAGCCTATGACTGCTGATGTACCTAGAAGCAGACAAGATCCTAAGCATCACTACTGTTAATGTCAAAGTTTTACTAATGGGATACTCTGTAAACCTGTAAGCCACACTCTATTCACTGCTCTGGGCTCAGCACACATCACACCCAAAGCAGCTTTACTGTTGCCGGGTTTGGGTGCTGCTGGCAAGGTAGCTGTGGACATGGACAGAACATACTATGGGAACTTTGGGTAGTAAGCTAAGGCAAATAGCTGCTATGAATACATCACAAGCCATATCATCCACTAGAGTAGAGGGATAAGTTTCCACATCAGTGGAAAACTGCATCCATGACATGAATTATCTCTATAGTCAAATGAAAAATTTTATAAAATCTAGGCCTCATATGATCCAATACTCATTTTATTGAAAACTGATACTCGAAGAAATCATATATTTCTGGTCATCAGTATTTATCACCAGTTATCACTTCCGTTCAAAGTTCCAGCCTCTCCTCTGCACCTCCAACCTCCCCACTCTCCACTGCCATCAATGTTAGGTTTCTGTCCTCCCGCAGGCTGCAGCTAGTCCAAGGCTATAATTAATACTGCTGGGTAAGAGAAGGAGTGCAGCAGACCCAGACTTGTACTGAAGAAGAGGTTGAAATTGATTTTTAGAAAATTATAAACAGTTACTTTGTAGAGAAACCATTGCTGGCACTCAGAAGACTGAGGCCAGCACAAAACTGGGATTTGTTAATTAAAAATCATATACTGTCAAGTCAAAGAAACACCCTTGTAGGCTTGTATGAAAAGCATAGCTGAGCTATTTTCAAAGTGAACAGCAGGAATCCACAGATGAAAGCTGAGCAAAGGATGAATTTTGGGAACAGATACAGAAGGCTTAGATTTAAGAAAACTTAAAACTTTCTAGACCTCTTCTGCTATGAACAATTTAGGAATATAACACTCACTAGGGAATATTTTACAGAGAATAAATATTTTGAAGACATAGAAAAATAGTTCACAGCATCAAGGTACCTGTAACACATTACCTTGAAATAAAACTTGTATTTAAAAGATTAAAAAAAGAAGACTATTCTTGTAGTGGTATCAACTTTTCATTCATACAAATATTAAGCAGAGTATATCTGTTTTTTTCATATATTCACATTATTGCTTGCTAACACAACTGTACAAGGAACACGTTCTTAACTTACATCAATTTTGTGGACAGTAATTTTAGATACCTAAAGCAAATTTTCTAATTATGAGAGTTGCAACTAAAAAAACCCCAAAAGCTGTGTGAAGATATGTACAACTAAAGTATGATCAGAAGAAATTAAAAACAACTGGCCTGACCCAAGCATACATCATATATCCAGTTAAAAAAAGTCTTATACTTGTGCAGAAAATAATCTTTGTAAACCAAAATGAGAAAAAGGAAGGGTGCAAAAAATAACTGCCTAATACATTTAAACTTACACTGTTGCCCAGCACACCCTGCTTTGATTACTTTTAATACATGGCATTTGCATCTGGAACTGCACTGTTCAAGAATTCTTCAATAACTTTTTTCTGCTTATGTGGCTTTAAAATAAACAAAAAAAAACCCATGAAAGGTCTTCTTGGACAATTAAGTTTTAGTAAAACAGGTCCTTCTGCACCCCTGTGTACAGGATCTCGTAAACAGTATGAATAAAGCTGGAACATGGCAATTGACTGAATTAAAACAGCTACATTATGAAACACAATAATAATAATAATATACTTTTGTGATCTTGAGTTCTACTAACCAGATGCATGCAATTCTCTCAGTGATTCTTCTAGTCTGAGTAAAATAATTCCACTTGGCTGCCTTTTTTTTGAAACTTTTTAAGGCCGAACTTTTCCAAAACCAGTTGACAGGACTTCTTCATGAAAAGCATATTGATTTCTACTAATAACATCTGGGTTCCAAAAATTAACTTCAAAAGGAACTTTGTCTCTCTCTTTTGCTGGAAGAGACTAGTCAATATCCCAAAAAGAAATAAAAGTATTTACAATTGACTAGTCACTGACAGAAGCTTCCGAGTATCTTTGAAGGAACTTCAGCATGTAAATGAATGAATAAAGGGATTTACACAATGTACAGTCAGTAAGTTGTATCATATTGGGATAAAAAAATACCTGTTCACTTGTATATCATTTTCAGCTGTGTATTTATAGTAGTATGTATGTACACACGCACGCATATAAAAGACTTTTGAAAATCAAGATACATTAATAAACAGAAGTAGCAAAAGTAAAAATAACTTAAGTAGTAATTAACATCTATGTGAAATTACTTTGCAGAGTTTGACCAAATGCACTTAGAACATCTTCTTATTTAAAAAAACCCACAAAAACCAACTAACCAACCAAAAAAAAAACCCAAACCAAACAAACACGAAAAACCAAAACAAACAAAAAACGAATGAAACCACCACAAGATTCTGTAGAACCAATGTTATGTCACTACCAGGAGAGCACCAAGCAAGGCACCATTGGAAAGACAACATACTTGAATAAGTCTCTATAAATAAATTGAATGCTAATCTGGTCGAAAAATCGGTGTCTTTGGTAAAAATTCTATAAGGATGACCTGTATAAAAAGAAAACAAATACATATTAAAGATGGCAGCAATCCTATTATCTATCACAATGACAATTCACATGGTTTTGGGGTTTGTTTTTTTTTTTAGTGTATCAAGTTGTGATGAAAAGCAAAAATCATGGCATTTGTCTCAGGCAGGAGACCATTAGAAAAATCATGTATGATAATTGATTTGGGGTTGAAAACCAATACTCAAAGAATCAAATTCAACTGGAAAAGTTTGCCTACTGATATGAAACACATAAACAAACTGAAGTAAGCTAATTATGTCAAAGAATTATTATGCAGTAATTTATTTATTGGGAAATAATTATGAAAGAGATAAATGCATTCATTAAAAAAATAAATAAACCTCCTGAATGCACAATGCATGAAAAGTTAATTTTCAATTGCAATTCCACTTACTTCATATTTGCTGCCACTTAATACAGGATTCTAAATCATGTTTATAGTTCAATACCTGTATAAAAAAGTGTATCAACTTTTGCGAAGTACCCATATCTACAAATGTTCGAGTAGTTAACAAGACCTTGACAAATGGTTTTTTTGTGATTATTCTTATGGTCTCAATTCAAATTTAAACTACATTTTTCTGAGCTAACTACACTATAGGGTCCACTCCAGAACACAATCCAAGTATTTATCCTCTTTAAATAGGAAGCTTAAAGAAAATGTTGACTTGTGCATGTTCTTTCTTCAGAGGCAGTCATAACACAGCAGCTTGATCTGATTTATAAACAAATAAATGCATCTGGTAACATAAAGAAGGATTTCATTTACTTGTAAGGGAAACTCACCTTTTTAAGAAGTTAAAAATTATTTCTCAATGTTTTTGATTGTAAAGGAGAATACAGCTTAACTTTTTAGAGAATAAAGACTTCTACCTCTGCAAGCATACCAAGCCTCAGAAAATAAAAATAAGTCTCCAGTTTTATTTCTAAGGCAAGTACTTTTGGAGTAACAAATACTGAAATCAGGTGTTCAAGTTTATTTTTTGAGAGATTCAGAACAGACTTATTTTCAGAAGTGATAAAAACTGCTCAAAATCTACTGATCACTGACCTGAGTCAACCACTGGATTCTGTAGAGATACCAGGGCTTCTGATACTCAGGCAAGGTTTCAAAAAGGGAGGAAGAACTAAAGCTAGAGCACTGTGTTTCTGCCAAAGGTATAAGATTATCCTGTCTTTCTTAATTTTAATCATTTATTTAATTTAATATCTACTACAGTGGATTTCAAACTTCAATTCGGCAAAGCACCAAGTTTTGGGTGTAAGAGTCTAATTTATATCAGCTGTTTCGTGAAAAGGTGAGGATAGGCATTTATTATTTAAAATTAAATCACAGTCATATTAGGAGCAGTTTTTAAAGATACTTGGCAAATCAGTTCACTGAAAGTGAGAAAATGTCACAGTGAAGTTTCGTAAAATTTTTCTCATTAAGTATACCCAAAGATAATAACAGACATTTCACAAATTGAAAATAAAATCCTTGACCTTTCTCCTGTAAAACTATATGCCCATGCATATACTATAACTGCAAGCAGGTCAATTGATTTGAAATTATACTTAATAGAATGAATATTCATTTGTAAATGCTGCTGGGCCATAGTATTTACAAACTCACATTATGTTTTCACCAGTTGAATCGGCAGAACATTGGGTTTGACAATGTTCCCTGTAGAAAAATAAAGTTTTCAGCAAAATATAAATGCCTTATTTAGGCAAAGCTTAAGTCTATTTTCTGTAATTTGATTTATTCCATTTTCAGTCACATTCATATCTAACCTAAAAAATTTTGTAGAATAAATTTTACAAAAAGTACTTATTCAGTGAACTGAATAGAGTCATTCTGTAAAAAAAGCATTTTGAAGACCTTGTATTTCAGGCAAGAGATAAGATCTAGTGTAGAGACAGAGAAAAGAAGAAGACTAAAAGATAAAGATAATTTTAATATAATTTTAAACTGTTTAATCACATTTGAAATTTTTATCTACATTATAACTTTGATTATTTTAAAGAATAGACAAAGTACTGTGTAATGGAAGTTCACAGATAAGTTAGAACTAACAGTAGATATTTCTCAAAAGCTAATCTTTATTTTTAAAAAGTTAACCTTCCCACAGCCTACTTACTAAAGATTAAAAGAAATTATGGACATTTTAATGTTTCTTACATTGTAGCAGCTCAATTTCATCCTACTCTATGTACCTCCAAGATACACTGAAAAATGGGAATAAGAACAGCACCAAAAAAGAACAAGTTGCAAGCTAAACAAACTGAAATCCTACACAGGACATCATTCATTTCAAACCACATATAACTTCTCGCTGTATATTTCCAAGAAGGGTTTATAGAGTCTCAGGCAAAGACTTAAGTAGATTAAAACTCCAGACTTAAAAATATTTTAGTGACACCAGATAAAGATACTTTCAAGATAGTTGAGTTAAGGGGTAGTTAAAATCTAAAAAGGCTAAAGGTTTCTTAAGCTCCAACAGCTTAGTTGAAAGGTTTTCTTCCATACTTTTGGACTTGATTAGCATTATATAAAACAGCCATATCTGACTTGCTGCGTAACCAAAGTTGTGGTTATTCTTTATACAGCACCTAAAATTTCACACTCCATCAGCACATGTTCAAGCTATTTTATCTTGGCAATTAATTTATTATTTTTCAGAACACAGTGAAGCCTTGTTTTCAAGTCATTCATAACTTTATAAATCAGTCCTGCACATGAAACCATGCATCTGTGAACCGTAGAAAATCCTTGCACTCAGGCGATTAAGCTCCTGACACCTTTACTGATTAATAATCATGAAAAGAATAAGATCAGAAGCAAAATAAATGATCATTTAATAGAGAAACTCACAAAACAGCCCTTTAACTTACATATTCCATCATGTTATTCGTTTCACATTTCCTTTTGCTTAGTCTCCAATGCAAGCACAGCTAGACAAGAAGGAAAGAAAAAGAAGAAAAATGAGCTGTATTTTATTGCAGCACACAGACTAGCCCATTTGTCCACCTTTCATATTTTTCGTTCAACAAAAGCATCTGTTTCCATACTGTGCAATTCAAACTCCAACAGTACGAAGCTGCTCCCTGCGGCACTCACCTTGTGGTATAACCTATTGTTTTCCCATTCTAATAACTTCTCAATCGATCTTCGTGTCTGGAAGACAAATGAGAAAGAATTTTACTCTTGACTGGTTTTAGAAAAACTTCGTTTTGCAGCTGCTTTTGTGTGAAAAGGAGAGAGGTACAGGACAGTGACTGAGTACAGGGTGGTCTGTAGTACTATCAAAACTTGTCTGGTATTAAATAGTATCTAGAACAGAAACAACTTTTTATGAGAGCCAAGTAAGTACGTTCAACCACTTTGGAACAAAAACTGTTGATATGTACGCTCTCTGGTTCTTGTGGCAGTTCTAACTTCAAAATCACAGAAATTTCAAAGTGCTCTAAGTATAAAAAGCAGGAATACTGCTCCCCCAGGATCAGTGGTCTAAATGTACTGCTTCTAAGGTCAGCATATAAACTCACAAGTGTTGCAAACTATATTGCAATGTTGTAGGTCAAGTGCAAATACACAACACTCTAAATAAATGAGGAATTTTTGTTACATTTATATCCAGAATTTAGAGAGTGAAAAACCAAATGCAGAAATTTACAGTAAATTCCACAAATAAGCATTCCTAAATTTGTGATCTGTATAGAGAGCAAACCCAATATTTAGGATTCTAAAGGAAAGGTTTACTGCCTGTGTCAACCACACTTGACATTTCAGATAGACAATTCAGAAAGCTGTTCTGCACAGCTTTTTAAGATTATGCATGCTAGAATTAGAGGACATTCTGTGCTGCAAAGTTTCACAGCATTTTGAATATAATTATTCAGTCATATTTACATTTGAGAAATACATACTGACATTTATGGTCATTTGACTGCCAGAATATATATTGCTTAGCTCTAAATGGGATTTGCTACAGACAGTGAATAAAAAGAGGATAATTCATGGTGCCAGGTGTTAAGATGAGACCAACAGAGCTGCAGGTGCAAAAGGATGGAGCAATGACAAGGATCAAATACAACTTAGTGCAGCTGCAGCTTCCTTACAAGGCAGAGAGGGGTGAGGGGAAAGGATGAGAAAGCATCTTGCTGTTATTACTACAAAATACTAGTACTGTAAATGAACCTTAACACACCAAACTAAATGCTGTCATGAGAAACAAAAATGTCTGAGTAAAATAAAAATTAGACAACAAATTATTCATTTCCCTCCAAATATTAACATCTTGGTTTTTAAACATCCTCTGGTTTAATACTGAAGCAGTTGTGGGGAAACACAGCTAAGCATGTACTGTGGTCACATGATTAAAAATTAGATCATTACTATCTATCAGTATTCATTACAGCAATTTTTATTATGTTTTATTTTAAAATCACAAGCCAAGGAATTACCAAAAGGTGGACGTACCAGTGACTAATTTATCACATCAATTGGAAATTGAGTATTTTTGGGGTTATTCTTATTATTATGTTTTTAAAGACACTGCCCTTTAACAATAATCGGTAGACCTCACTTGTTTCTTTGTAAAGATAGCCTTTTAGAGTCTGCTCTCCTTTTAAATGAAAATAGGGCAGCAGTTATGGTCACACTTTTGTTAATTTAGTTGCCAGTCAGCTCCAAATCAAAAGAAAATAAGGCTGCAGAGTGTAATTAACATTCAGTTCAGTCGTTTTGTCCCTTGTCTAGCCCCCAAGCTTTGTTAAAATTGCCATCTGAATGCTGAAGGCTGTAGGGAAATCGATTTGATTCTAATCGCACCATGAAAAGAACATGATCTAACTGCTTTCAGCCCTCCGTAAATCTGTACTAGGTCTTTAGCACAATGCAACTTCCAATTTAAAAAGCACTGAATGTCTCGTCAATGACTTTGTGAAGAAAAAAGAACAAGGAGCAGACATAAAAATTCCAATAGTTGTTTAAGCATTAAAGTTCATTTGCATCACAGCAAACCTGAAAAGGGCTGACCTCTCAAACCGCCTCTCAGGTCTATGAAGTTGTAGCCTTGACAAGCTCACATTGACAGAGCTCATTGACTCTGAAAGGCTACTCTATCAATGGTGAAAAATGGCAATAGGTTCTACTCTGAGCAGGCATCTGCCTGCCCACCCGCTGCTAAACCAATGGCAAAACTGATTCAAAACCTGAATCTACCTTGTAATCTTCCTTTCCAGGACCTTTTAATAATAGATTAAGATCACTATACAATTTAATTTCATTGTTTGCCCCAAAGACTCTGAAAAACATCCAATCTTTTCAAATTCCAATAAAATTACATCTATATTACAATACATAAATATAAATAAGAAATTGATAGGTACTATTAATTGGTTTATTTAAACAAGAGGACAATTTAAAGTCATTTGACTAGCATGAGATAAAAATAAGTGTAGACTCAAGACCATAATTTTTTGTCCTCCCAGAGCCATAAATACTACCCAACCTTTCTATAGTATAAATCTGGGATTGTCATAGCTCCCAAATGCATCGTATTATTAATACAGAAATGTTAATGAAAATTAGACTGTAAAATATTTCTGCAGACCTCAGAACTTGTAATAAAAAGAAATTAATTAAACAGCACCACACAATTCACTATAGTAAGTTTTCTTCCTACTTGACAGGTGAAAAAAAGCACTTGCACGTGCAGCTTAATTAATCACTGCTCTTGACATCTCAATGATTTACAGTGAGGAGCAGGTGAGGATATACAAAACCAGAAAGGAACACTTGATTTGAGTGTAGCATTTCCAGCACACTAGGATGACAAGCTTGTATATTCTATCAATGGCGTACAGAAAAACCCATACAGCAAATTATTTGTTAGCCACAACAAAAGCACAAATTAAGTGGAAGAGAGACTTGCTTATTAGGGAAGATTTAATACTATCCAGCTTTTAATTTTTTTTCTTAAAAAACCCAGTCCAATATTTGAGGAAAGGAAAAAACTGCAATTCAAGTATACTTTTCAGCATACCAACGATTAGAAATTATGCTTTGTAACATATTTCATGAAAAAAGTAGATAGTCTTTAATGCTACCCACAGAATTTTGTGAAACAGACCTCTTCAACTTTCTAGATGCAATGTTTAATGAAACATTTCTGTAAAATAACTGATTCTTTAAAGATATTAATGTCTAACACTGTCTTTTGAAAAATCAGACTACCAAAAAACTCCAGCGCAGAATACACTTTCACTAATGCTTATCGCTCCTGATTCAGTAAAATAAAGCTTTTCCCTTAAACATGAAGAAAAAAAACTTCTAAGCCTAAATATGAACTTTCCATGCAGAAACAGGGATAGTATTGAATATATTACCAACTGCAAGATATTTCTGTTACATCTTTGCCATGTCTATCCAGTTATCTCCAGATGGAATTATGACCTGGACAGGAAGGCTGTGCAGCAACAGGGCCCCTCTGGCAGTGCATGACCAGGAACGCAGACACTACACTAAACTACACTAGGAACAGGCCAAGGCCCCCTCGAGTCTTGCTGTAAATCAGGGAATGACTGGTACAATATTAAACAAAAGGATCTTACATGACTCCCAAAATGGTGCTAATTTGAGTACCTCCCTTTGTCTTTATTATGTTGGGAAACAACACGTACAGCAACAACATGATCCTCCACTAACAATTGTATCTGTAGTTGGGAAAACCCAAAGCATCTCCTGCTACATGCATTTGATCTTCGACTTCTCATCTGAAAACATATGTATATGTAGTGCAGTATTAGTTCAATAAACTGCATGAGATTTTCAAATTCCTTCATAGAAAACTTTACCACAATAAAGTATTATTGGTTTTGAATATTGCCCTGAACAAATATACTTTATGCTCAAATTTCAAAATACAAAGAGACGACTCTAGGCAAACTTTTGTTAGATTCTCACATGGCCAGAATTTGTATCATACACCACAGAAAAAAGTCAAAGGATCCTGCCAGAGGTCAGAACTATACTATCTTCACTTACTCAGAGAGAAATTACAGAAGCAGGAATTTCTATTCATTCTGACTACAAAACTTATACCTGAGTAATTTAGCTATCTGCACAAATGATGAAATAGAAAGTTAGAAGATAACTGAGTCACATATGCTCAACTTCAACACGCCAGAACATCCCCCAAGCCAATTCTGAGACCCATATTGGTACCACAAAAATGCCAAAGCTGTACTCAGAACACATAACTGAGTGATGTACATCAGTGCTGAGAATGTCCTCATCTTGAACACTATACCACAAATAAAACAATATAAAGTGCAAATTGGTAAGATTCCCATCTTGCTAAGGAATTCTCCATTTGTGAAGGGAAAAGATCACCAACGTGAAATCTGAGTTGATTTCAGATCCTGACATCCTGGACTACCTGCTTTAGTACACAGTAGTTTGAAAAGGTGTCTGTTCTACTACATAGGTGAACACGGAGATCTTGCAAAATTTCTTCTATTAGTAGCTAGGATATTTGCTATTTTAGATCATTGTAAGGGTGCTCATCCCAGAAGCCACTTCAGCATTCATGCAAGAAAGCAAGTGAAACTTATACTAAACAGAATGAAGAATATCTGGAAATAAATGCAGCAGTCTGGTGCTTTGTGTATAATCTTGAAATAACTGCCTTGTCCAAAAAGATTACTATTGCTGCATCTTGCCTTACTATATCTACTACTTGGTGCAGAAAGTGAGTCCAGCCTAAAGCACAGATCAAAGCTTCTGATCACACACAGAAATACAATCAACAGAATTCTGGAGAAGGAGAACTGACAACAGCAAGCTGACTTCATGAAACTTCCCATTCTGAAAGATAGCCCTGAGGATATTGTCTCACATGATCCATAAACTAATCTCATTTCTACAGGTCGCAACCCTGGGTTGGTACATCACAAAGTGATGAATTTAAAACTTAGTGAATCAAATCATACCAATTGATTTCTAGACAGGCCTCTTCCACCACACTATTTGCTGATACAAAGAGAAGCTCAGTGTTATTTGACACTACTGCATGTGACATTTTTTAATATCTAAACTCAAGATGAATCCTCAGTTATTCTGGTTGCCTTGACTGTCAAATTCCTCAAGTGTTTAAGAAAGCACTAAAGCCATTAAACATATGCAGGATAGAGAAGGTGTACAGAAACATACACCCCGTGTATATTATCCAGCAGTAAAATGGAGAGGATGTTCTATTATCACGTACTAATTGACAGATCCTGAATGAGTATTTACCAAAGGCATTTTGGTCTGCAGTAGAAACACTTGGCAGAGAAACTATCAAAAAAAGTTCCTAGAAGTTGATTAAAGTCTTCTGTAAGTTTCCTCTCAATTATACAAAATCCCAAAGATTCAAGATGCTAACTGATATTTTAGCCCCTGGATATTTTAGCTGCCCTACAAGAGCTAAGCCATCAACTAAGAGTTGCTAGCTGCTTTCTGTAATGAGATGACACCGACTAGCAGCAACCATTTGTGAAAACTTCATACAATGGAGAATCCTTGTAGAAGAAATAATCTTGACCTTGGCAAAAATAATACACTTCCCCTTAAGAAAGTCTAGAAATATGGTGGAAAACACATTTCACAGGCAGACAGACGTTGAACTGATCCATGAAGCATCATGACTACACTTAATGTTGTTACTTGAACTTTTAAATAAAGGTCTGTAACTCAGTCATTCTAGGATTAAATTCTAGCTCTGATTCTCTGTCATCATATGGAAACAAAACTCATGAAGCTCTGATCCCTCCAAGCAAATTACTCAAATCTAGCCATGACAATCTAAAGCATCCACCTCCTGCTGAAGGACATTCTCACAGAAAAGGCCACAGAAAATGAACATGTAAAATAGAATTGACCGTAACAGAGATGAACATAGGATCAAATCTCCACCGAATAATTAATCTGGTGTCATTCTGTGGGAAATTTTACACTGAACATGAATGAAAATTCCACCTCCATCTCCTCTTTTAAGGTTAGAGAGACGTTAATTTTGATCCCCATCCTTTATTTCCAAAATATCCAGGAGTATGCTATGGAACATAGTTCAAGGCCAGTGTAGGTTGAGAAGCTAAAGAATCTCCAGTTACATCTCTATTAAGAAATGAAACTGTGCCCAGAAACATTCCCATTCATTTCAAGCCAGCTGACAGGGAACAGCTTACGTCTCTATCAGTAAGTTTTCATAACCTCCAAAACACTCATAGAGCCTGAAGCGTTCTGATAATGCCTATGAATTGTTACACAATACAGATCCAGAGCCTGCCAGGGACCTCTCTTAAAATACAAATGATAAAGCACCAATTCCTAGGAACAACCCCCAGGTTTAGTTTATTAGTACATGGGAATCCTTTGACTCCTGCTGTTAGGGATGTCTAAGGGCAGTGGCCAAAAATGGAAGAGAAGTTACACGGCCAGAAAGACTGAAAGGCAGCACGACTTGACAAAACTCCATAGAAGACCGTAAAATTCAACACCTCACTAGTCTGCATGCTGAAGAGAATGATCCCTCTCAAAGCGACAGCCTCTGTGGTCCCTTGTACATCTAGGACTGAATCAGAAAAATACAGGTTGATCCTGTAGCTACTTTACCAATTCAGAAAAAATAAATCTGGTTACTTAGTATTTCCCATCATCATTCTTGTTCTGCATTCAGTAATTTATTCCAAAATTCAGAAAAAAAAAATTTTTATGAGCAACAAAATTAGAAGTACCTGGTCACTACACACTTTACATGTGTTTGGTATGGTACAGGATTTATTAACTCCTTCACTCTTCTCTTTTGTAGAACTGCCTCCCTCGTCCTCCCAACTGTTTTGCCAGCAGTAATGGTTCTTGAACTACTATTTTCTTCATTAAATAACTTTCTTTACACATAGTGCTTGAGTTACTGAGAATGCTACGCTTCAGCAGAAAATAACATTTTACTGCGATTTGTTTTAATAAAGTGGAAAAATGAATACTTTTCAGACCTAGGCTACCTTGAGAAAAATCAAGAGAAGAGGCACAGAAGTGTGTCACTACTTCACACTTGTCAGAACTTCATTCTGATTTTCTGTTTTACATTAACAGTCTAACAAGCTATTGTTTGGTCAAGTGCTTTTTACTTAGTTTAATTTTATTATACAAATTTCAGGTAATTTTGCCTTTCCTCAGCAATGTTTGTATATGTTCCCTATTTGGGATCATCGTTAAGTTGCTAAAGACAGAATCCCAAAAATGTTCCTTCTAAACTGATTTCCAAATCTGACAACTAACTAGGCCATTTTTAGCATGCTCTTTCAAAACAGATCTATGCAAATTGCACTCAATTCATGCTTGTGTTTTCAGAAACACGCCAACCTGGACAGGAAGAGCAACATAAAAAGCAACATTAGAACCAAACTACTGCATGATCCCTTTATATACCTTAGCCATCACAATGTAAAAGAGGCTGTAACATGGAAATGTTAATTTTATCCAGATTGTTTTGACTAATATTAAAATGTTCAGAGATATAATTTTAACTACAAATGCAATTAAATTTTAAAAAGCATTTAGAATATTCACTAGACATCCCAGAGATAGGCTATATTTAGGATTTATATAAAACCAAGAATAAACAAAATCACAAATTTAACTTCAGAATACATATTTCTGAAGTGCTAAAGGGTTTTCATTTGATCTATAAAGAAACAAACTAGTATTCTGTGACCTACTTATATCTGTAAGTATTCTTCATGCCAATCTTACTGCCCTGTCCTCCACCAAGCAAGTCTGCAAATTAACAGACATGGTAAAACTAGCTGCTCCCACACCTCATTGTGCACCAGCTCCCTACTATACCCTTTAGGAAAGCACATGAAAACCTGGTAAGCTTTTGTAGGTTGCTGAGAAGGAAATAAAATCTGATTTCAGATATAGAAAAGAAAATAACCACATATGTATACACATGATAATTTCACGTTTATTTGTTCTACAAGCTTAGCTACTTGAGTATAAGGACGGCTTAGTGACCCTTCTTACTAAAATTATAATGAACAATTTCTAAAGCAAAATATACTAGGCCTGAATCTTCTGCCTCTTTAAAAGTTTCATTTCATAGTTAATACTTAAACAAAACAAAACAAAACCCAAACCCCACCTCTGAATACCTTTGAAAACAATGGTAAAAGATGCATACCTGATACATGCAAGTTCGACTTCAAAAAAAGTTATACTAAGCTGACTAGAGCCAACACAGAGATGATACGTGCTCTGGTTAGGATAAACATAATAAACACATTACAATTTTAAAGATTCTACAATGTAAACTGTAGATAACATAATTCAAAAACAAGGCACCTTTTGTCTTAAATAATTGCCTTGTGGAACTCCTCAGAAAAGCTTTATGCTATTAAGAGTACCTCCAGTGCAAAGTCCCTGGCAGATGGGCATAGGAGAAAAACATACATTTTCTTCACTTTTGAAAATAAATGCAACGTATTCATAAATTCAATAAACTGATCTAATGTATTTTAACATCAGTATCATCCACTGACAAGCAAGACTACCGAATTTAAGAAAATTCATTCCAGCTCCTCCACCATGTATTTAATTTATACTTTGGAAGTTGTAATTAGCTATGTTTATACAGCACTCTGAAGATGTGAACTGCTATGAAAGTGACAACTAATGATGAGGCTTAAGCAGCATTCATCAGCTTTGTGTGAATTCACAAACAAACAAATTGCTCTTGAAAGTATTAGTACAGATCACACTGTTAAATATCTAATTCTATTCATTTTAAGAGATTGCACATGAAGCATTTGAAACATGCAATTCACTTGTACAATACCAGCTTTTAAGAAATCTAGCAGTACTGCAATCCTATCATAGCTTTCATTGTTACTGTTTCTGTTGAAATTATATATCCTATTTACCCATGAGGAACTACAGCATTTAGTTAATA
The DNA here is from genome assembly GCA_013400955.1 of Drymodes brunneopygia. Taxonomy (NCBI): domain Eukaryota; kingdom Metazoa; phylum Chordata; class Aves; order Passeriformes; family Petroicidae; genus Drymodes; species Drymodes brunneopygia. The sequence continues at coordinate 222,427 of VZTZ01008534.1, read as the reverse complement.
CTGAAAATGAGTGCCAATTCATTTGAAAAAGTGGCTTCAAATGGGCACCTCAGCCTGCAGTGCTTTTTGAATTATAATTCACTACACCATTCTTTTTATTTAAAGAACAACAACTTAAAGACTTAATGTTCATTTGTACAGCCTGGAATTTGTCCCAGAAAAGATGGTATATTCTATGAGTAAAACTGCTGAAGATCTATATGATACAGATCTGTAAATGAAGGACTGTACTTCCTGCAACTTTCTTGCAGCTTTTATTCATTAAAGTCAAATCAAGACCACATAAAAGGAGAGAATCAATAAGACACTGAATCAAATAAAACACATATTTTACTGCTGAAGAGTAGCAGGCTTTTTCCAAATACCTCAGTGCAAACAAAGAAAGGAAAAAACACTGTACAAAGACCCCAAAACCAGCACTGAAATGAAAAATTCAGTGAAGGGAAAGCTTTCACTGCACGGAAATGCATTAAAATTATATAATTAACAACTGAACTTACAAACATCTGTGGCTTAAAAAATTCCTAGTTTGAAGCACCTGCTGATTTAAGGAGACAAACCATTACCTCATTTTTCACTGCACAAAAAGAAGCATATATTCCCACTATACACAAACTTTCAATAACTGTAATTTCAGAAATTGTACTTACATTTGCGATAACTTTCCCATATTAGAATTTTAAAAGTCAGCGAAAGGCATTAAAAATACAGAATGCAGAGAACCACGAAGGAAATTATTCTACCTCTGAAGCTGCAATTGTCATCTTGTCTACATGAACCATTAAAAAAAAAAAAATCTTTCTCTGATAAAGAGCCACAAACTATACCAGCAATTCAAGACCAGGGTAGATTGATTCAGACTCATTGAAACAGACATTTCTTAATTGGTCATTCTGAGAAAAACTCTTCTATATTAAAAGTAAGCAATTGTACAGTTGAAACTCTTGTTTTACTTAATAAAATTCTTAAGAAACACTCCCATAGTTCACCATATACGTAATTCAACAAAACAAATTTATTAGTCTTGTATTTCAGTAGAAAAGGGCAAATATGAAGACTTGTATATTTTTATTGTGCAATTAAAACATGACCTGTACAAGTTTCAGAATGGGAACATTCCCATTATGCTTTCAGAAATTAAACTCTCTAATTGTACAGTCTCGGGAGTCTTTTGTGATCACTGCAGCAAAGGATATAACACAAGTCAGTTCCAAGTAACTGTCCTTTCACTGGGAATCACTTAGAACAAGGCAAAGCTCTCTGGGTAACACTTCTCAGACAAGTGCAAGCAATGTAAAAGAAGCAACCATTTATTTATTGGTCATTTGTTATGTTTGTTTAACAGTATGAGCACAAGTGGGAAATAATTCACTGTATCTAAAAATTAAAGGGAAGAAACAAGCACACATCATCATGGACCCCTGTTTCCTTTCCAAGAATCCTGGATGTTGTGACTATACTTATGGCTGAGTCCAGCCAGGGAAAGGATATCTGAAGAAGTCAAAGCGTGGAAGGCAATTTGATCAACACAACCCTCTTCCAAGACACAGGTAAAGTCAGACACAAGCAGTTTAAGAGTTCAAATGTGAGTAGTTCACACCGAATACGTTAATCTTATATATCAGCAAAACTGCGGCAATAGCAGCTAACCAAAATAGTCAAAGAATTTTTTTTTTTAGTGGGAGAATATGAAGTTGCTTCTTGTCACAGTTCTACTGGAATCTACTGAGCAAATAACAGACTGGAACCTAGATGAACTAGGTGTTATTACAACTGCTGTTTTTGCTGAGCAGCTCCAGGTAATTCACAATGCACTCTCTCACTTTCCACACTTCTAGGAAAATATGTATTGTTAGTTTCCTGCACTTGTCACACTTTGACATAAACTGATGGAAAATCCTAAGATTTTTCTTTTATGTAGAAGCCTGTGGATACAATTCAATACTGAGATCTTACAGGGTACAAAGCCTGTAATTCCAGGTAAGAGAGATTTAAGGGATTAATATCACTTTATATTTTCCTGCTCTGGGTCCACCAAGACAAAGTTTAATCCACCCATATCTCTACAAGCAACCCAAGTGGCAGTAACTTTTCTGTAAGTAGTAGCCCTGACTAGAATCATTAAAAATTGTTCTGCTTGTTTCCTACACTAGAATTTCCAAACATGTCCTTGAAAAGTATTCCACAGCTTTCCCCCTTAACTCTTCTACCGAAGAAAAATACTCTTTCCCAGCCATTTCCAGGATTAAGAGTTAGGAGTCTGGGAAAGCACTCTTCCCTTTCACTTTGCCTTTAAGAACACAAGTTAATTAATTCTTCTGTATATACACTCTCCAGATGCCCAACAGACACCAAGTTCTGAGTTTTCTGTCTGAGAAACAATCCTGAAAGCACACATTCATTTGGCAAGCTGCTGACATGGATAAGTGATGCTGATCTGAAATCTCCAGACTGATTTAAATTACTTTTACTCTGGAGGAATAATCAAACTGTCATCAGTGTCTAGTGCCATTGTGCCATCTACAGTGGCACAAGATACTGTGTTTAGGCAGCTAAGTCCTAAGTTTCACTAATGCTGGATATTCAAGTGCAGAACAAGATGTAAAGGTCCATAAATGTCTTCTGGTATCAACTTCAACAGGAAAAAGACAACATTTACTGATAGTCTGGGCCACACCCTAGGATGACTTACACAAGTCCAGACACAGATCTGTGTCCATACTCTTTCCAGGACTCTTCTCTCCTTCTACATTCTATATTACAGCAACAATGACACCGCTATCCTCTTTCCAGCCTCCTCTGAACAAAGTATCCATGGTTGGGTTTTTTTTCCCAGATTTATCCTTTTGGAAGGAGATTACCTTTTTACCTTATCCCACACAACTTCTCTAACAGTTGCTTCACCAGGTGCCCACACAGAAACTCTCTCCTCAGCTTCAAACTGTTTTCTGACCCCAGATGCTAGAAGCCCTTGTACTTTTTCTGACAGTGTTTAACAATGTATAAAAAGTTGATTACAGGACCCAGACTAGAAGATGAGAGTTTGTGACACCAGCCCCTAACAAGTTACATCCTGTTATCATTTCCTGCTACAGCACATTATGTGAAAAAAATGGGTCAAACTTCATAACACCAGAAGCATTCTCATTTAGAAGTTAAACACTGACAATAGCAATGGAAGCTTCCCTTGTGTTTGTTACATACAGTGCTAGGCCTTGAATGGTAAAGGCAGTCTTCTCTGCAAGCTAGTAAAGCCACCTGTTTATCTGTTGAAGTCATCACCAGATTCCAATTTCTTCAAGCAGATTTTTGGGCTATGGATACACAACCGTGCTACAGGATACTCACTAGTTTGTGACAGCTTGAAGATAAAAAACTTAGGGTTTGATATAATTCACACTGACACCAATACTTTTGTTTTGGTTAGTTTCTCCACAAACTCCAACATTACCAGGAGGCTTTTCTACTTTATTTTGTATACAATTAGAACTACCCTTAAGTAATCTCTTAAAGGAACTAAGCATTAAGATCTTAACACAGATAGTTAGAGGATATAAAAATGCACACAGGTTTTGTTATAATCAATGTTCATCCTATAAATATTTTTTTAGAATTCCTTTATTTATTAACTCTAAAAAATAAGGATTTCAATAAAGAAAATCACAATGATGTTCAGTGTACTGAACTGTACACAAGTTGTAGTATTAAGAGATACAAGAAAGAAAATATACAAGGCATGACATGAAATGGAAAGATGAACAGTACTAAACAGTGAGGAGATAGATGATGGGGAGGCACAGAGACTTCTTGCAAAGTGGTGAAACAGAACTAGCCAAAGACAATTTTTACACACACAGAAACAGAAGAGGTGAGAGGGTAGCCTAATAAACGGCACTGAGAAAAAAGAAGTGAAAACCAGGCACATGTAATGAGCTTCTGTTGTGAAAAATGCACGAAGTGCCAAGTGTACATAGACAAAAGCCTACTTTCAAGTTCTTCATGTTAAAAAAAGCATCTTACTCATTTACAGCTTGGAAGAAAAAAATCAAAAAAAAATCAATTATTCTTTTTAAAAACTGCCTTTTTAACAAAACACATGTGGTTCCTTGGGGCCACAGTGTAACCAGAAGCTCCTCAAAAACAAACTGCCACTCGCTCACTGCCAAATTCTGATAATCTCAAACGGTGTATCACAGAGAAGATGCAGCTATTAAAGAGTATGTTGAAAGTTGGTTCAATAACAACAATTGCTTTACAATAGATGGCTCTAGGAGGCATTCAGCTATACTATCCCTCATTGAGTTATAAGCTCAAAGTCCTGACTGGCGTCTCTTGTAACTTCAACCAGTGCAGCAGGCAACTGATACCAGAATGTACAAAATAAAAGAGACTTAAGAAAGTTCTAGCAACAGATTTTAATGGCAAAGGAGGGAAAAAAAAAGAATACCAAAATGAGGACAAAACCAGTACAACACTAACTATAAAAAAATTATATTAATGATTCAACTTACTCTTTTACTGAGGCAGATAACTGGCCACATACTACAACCTAAAGTGCAGCAGCAGCAAAGGCATCCACATAGTAGCCATCGCACATTAACTGGAAGATTCTTCTTAAGACAACTGTTGACTCTACTGATGCTGGCTTTGAATTCTTCAGGTGCAACCTACAAGGGAAATGAAAAAATAAGAAACAAACTAGTACTACAGCAGTGTCATTTATTACTTTTACAGTAGTCTATACTTAGAACACTTGCTTTTGGAATAAAACCTCAACTCCAATTCCAAACTTCTATTCAAAGATACTCACCTTTCCAGTTAAAGATGAAGGAAATTCTGCTTCAAATTTGTTGCTTAGTCCAAACCTGCAAAAACAAAATTTAGATTGTACCAAAATTGTAAACAACCCTAATCCATGCCACAAATTACAAGCACCTCATAACACTCTCAGGGTCTCTATCAGTAACAGCATTAATTTCAGAAAAACACTGCTTGTTATTAAGAGTAATTCTTAAAATTATGCTAACAAACAAAAATACACCATTGTACACAGATTGAAAACCATCTTGCCCATAGTTTCTTCCCATAGTTCTCTTGATACTATTGATTCTTCTCCAAAGTCAGCAAAACTTATAAGCAGTAGTGGCAGGTGAAGTAAGTGAAGTACTTAAGGGGAAAGGGGAAGCAACTTGAGGCCACAGTTTGTACTACCTCTCTCCTGCACCAGTACAGATGTATCTTGAAGAAAAGCTCATCCATTGCTAAATAACTGTTCTAAGCATTAAATGGAATCAACACAGCTTGATTTTCAGAAAAGAAATACATAATAAGTTTCAAAACACAAAATGCTAAGTAACAAAACATGGCTTAAACCATCACTAATTAGAAATGTAAAGCTGTGAAGCAGTTTGAAATGAGCTAGAGTTACTGAACCTACTAGGTTTCACAAGATCTAAAGATCAGAAGAGTGTCAACTTACCTATTAAAAAATGTTTTCTACCTTACAGTTGCTTGTTTGGGTTCACGAATGGATGAAAGAAGATCTGAATATTTTCTGGCATCTGGGCTAGGCAGTAACTTCTAGTAGAGACTATACAGACTATGAAGTCATTAAGAACACTATATGACTGGCTACTAACTTGGTATACAAAAGTCAGTGTAAAATTTAAGCTGTAATTAAAAAAAATCTGAATATAAACCAGAGCAGTCTATCAGATACTACAAACAAAAATCAGAAACTAAACTGCTCAGGACTTGAAATACTGGCAGCAACACCTATCACACATTGCACAGTTGTATGCAGAAAAGCTTACCTGAGCCTAGACAGCTGAAGATTTTAAAGACATAATTTGCTTTCACAATATGCTATTGAGCAGCTAGGTATTTCCCACAGTTTTGGGGTTGTTGTTTTTTTTCTTACTGAACTGAATGATCTGCATGCCAATGGAGAACTTTGTCAAAGTAATCAAATGGGCAGTTACATGGTAAGCTAATGTGGATACCTCATAAAACCCAGCGGACAAAAGGTGGCAGAAGAATTTCTTTGTAGATGAATAAAAGGTGCTGAATTTTGGGATTGCTTAACTATGCTTATGTGGCACTCAACTAAAGTTTGACAGGTCCAGCTCACAGGGAAGATCTTTTATCACCATTCATGATTCTCTTAAGCATCAACTCAAAGCAAACAGCACCCACCAGAAATAGCAATAAAATACTGGACATCACTAGGAAGGTGATTAACATAATTTTGACTCTCCATAAAACCCTCATATACACACATTCAGTACCGGGTGCAGCTTTGGCATCCACATTTCATGAAGGACTCGATGGAGTTAGGAAAAGGCAGAGAGAAGGAATGCTAGTACAGTAAAGGGAATAAAGCAGCTGTCTCAATAGACTACGGCTGACATGAAGCTGGAAAAGAGAAGGCTGAGGGGGCATTTGATTAAAGTGCAAAGTTTCAGGAAGGCAATGGGTAAGGGGAGTGTTCATCACCACATACCACAACAGAGAGTGTTGATTGAAATTAGTCAGATTTTGGTTTAAAACAGTTAAAAGAAAGTGCAGCTAAAAATAAGGTGCAAGTAGCTAACTTCTGGGTTTGTTTCCACTTGACATTACTAATGTAAACAGTGCCAACAGATCTGAAACAAGATTACACAAGTTCCCTGACAAAAACTAAAGCAAAGACAGTGCTGAAGTATACATCACTCACATAGCTACAGATTCCAGAGAGTACAGTAATGGACACCAGGAACAGCCAATCTTACATGCAATCCATACACAACAATGCATGTTGCCAAAGTCTGCAGCAGCACACTGGGCTACACAGTTTGATGCTGTAGGTGACTTTCTCACAGGGTCTTAAGACAAAGAAAGAAGGTAATTTTCCTATCATTGATTACAGGCAGTAGAATCATAGAAACGTAAAATGATTTGTGTTGGAAGGCACCAAAGATCATCTAGCCTGATCTCCCTATCACTGGATCCGGTTGCTCAAAGCAGTGTCCAACTAAACATTGAACACTTCCAATGATGGTGCATCCACAACTTCTCTGGGCAACCTGCTCCAGTGTCTTATCACCTTCATCCTTATAGTCAAGCTAAACCCATGCTCTTTCTGTTTAAAACTATTCCCCATAGTCCTGTCATTATAGGCCCAGGCAAGAAGTCTTTCTCCACCTTTCTTATAAGCCTCCTTTGTATATCTAAAGGCTGCAATAAGAGCTCCCTGGAGACCTTATTTACACAGAAGTTATCTACCATATTTCAGTATTTGTAACTAGAATAGCAGCTCTGCGAGTCTGTAGGTCTCTCAAAACTGGTGAAATAACAAATGAGAACTGTTAAGCAGAAACACATATGGCAAGTTTACTACTTCAACACAGAACAAAGGAAACCTAACTTACTGGAAACATCTCTACCATTGAAAATCCTGCTGAATACTTCATGACAGGAGGACCATCCACCCTTTCCTCAAACTGTTGAGTGAAACTAAGCGCTGAGGCAAAAGTTATGTAAATGTCAGAGTCATGCCCTATCAGTTAAGTGTCACGCCCTACTTAAAATTGCCAGTGAATTGAAGTGGAAACCAGAGTCTGAAAAAATCCCTTGGATCCACATATATTTCAGAAGCAGCCAAGCCTGGAGAATGACTCCAAGCTCAATATACACAGCTGCCATCTCAAAACTAAAAGGTAACACCATTTTACTATGTGATTAGTTCATTAAATCAGTATTTGTGAAGTATTCAAATGTTGACAGCTCTGTCAAACACAAACAAATATTCATGAAGATCACAAAAGTCACACCTGACAAAAGCAACCCCCACCAGGAAAGCTCCACAGCTATCTGAAAATACAAACACCGAGGCAGAGTGAGGCACATAAACTTCCAACCAATGCAGTTACACTTGGTTGAAGATATAAGCAAAGAGACTGAGAGCCTGTACTCCAGGCTTGTGGCAATGTTTAATACACAGTGGAGTAGCGAAGCTGAAGCTAACTCAAACAGTTACCGGAATAATTTTGAGCTTGACACATCAGAGTGTTGTCACCATATGCAGATAGTAAAAAAGGGTGACTCCACACATTAAAAGCATACCATACGTTGTAAATAGGTATGTGATCTCAGAATTGTCACTCTTCACTGCAAGCTGAAATTTGGAAATTAAAGTATTAGAAATTCCACAGAACACTAGTACATGTTCAATGTAAATACATAACTGCTCCGACAAAAAAAAAGGAAAAAAAAGCCTTAAAATAAAACACTGGAAATTTGGAGATACATTTCCTCAGACAGCTGTCCTACTATAGCACTAGATTTCTTTAGAACAATACTGCACCTTCAGTGACACGCACTCTTCTCTGCTTGCTCTATGCCTTTCCTATTTTACATCATGTCTTCAACAGATCCATGCTCACCTCATACATGAGAACTTTCTTTACCCTTCCTGGACCTGAACAGGGTGTTTCTTGAACCTGACTCCACTTGAAAGGTTCAGATAAATTCCTGGCCTTGTGTGTAGTGGAGAAAGAAATAGTAGGTGGAACTTACTAGAGAGGTGGAAACTTTAAAGTACAGAAGTTTACAGTATAGGACACAGACAATTTGTAACCTTTTCCAGCATGCAGCTCAGATCTTCCTAACACAAAAAATAGACACATGCTATCCTCTTCACCTCTGTCCTCTCTTATGGGGACACTAAACCATTTTTTCACTGCCCTAATTGACTCTTTAGGTCCACGTATTCCCAACCCTTAACAAATAAATATATATTTCACAAATCTTAACATGCTCGACAATTCTCCCACAGCCCTGCTTTCACTCACACGTCCTTGATACAGAGTAAGGTTGAAAAATATATTAGCAGACTTCAGTTTAATAATAAAGAAACTTACTTGGGTAAATCCATCTTTTGTAAGTTCTTTTTTCCCCTACAAAAAGTTATCTTACATTAAGATATAAAGTGCTGTAAAAACAGCACAGAAAGGCATTTATCAGCACACCCAATGGCTCTCCATCATTCCAGTGCTGCAAGAATAAATCCAGTATTACTAGTTAATACAGTCTGCTATATATATGGTACATGTCTCAACTGGTCGAGGAACAGGAAAACAATCACTGGAAAACACTATCAGACATCTATCATAAATATTCCCTTCATGATTTCAAACACATCATGCACCTCCCTCCCTACCATAATGATTTTAGAAACAAGTATGAAACACCTTGGACTTTCAGTTCAGTTGTAAGTAAGGATCTCTATTTTTACAGCACTTTCAAGTTTTTGCCATTACAAGAGAGAACCTCAAATTTTCAGAAACCAGGTGACGTTACTCCTGTCTACCAAGCTATCAAAACTCTGCTGCTGTGAAAACAGTTTAATTGAATATTTAAAAAACAATGTTAAAAAAATATTAACATTGTGTACAGCATGCTTCAAACAATGAGTTTAAGGAGAAAATCTAGTGCTAACCAAAAGCCCTATATCCTCAAAAGGGAAATACTTCATATGTTTTATTTGGATAATATTTAACTACTTTCCTTTAATTGATTTTAATTAGCCACATTAGCAAAGACTCACACTTCCATTCTCTGTTGGATGAAATCAAGTAATGGCAAATGTCTTTCAGATGTTAATATGTAGTAAAGGAATTGACGTACTTCAAACCCAACATTATGACTCCTATGTAAGATCAGAAAGGATATGACAACAGACTATGAAAAGAGAACTTCTGTTTAAATATACACACAGCAGAAGCAGTCAGCAATTCTTCAGACTGCAGAGCCAGGGACAGATCAATCCAGTATTTGCTTAACTGCTGATCATTTTTGTCAGACCTTCAAAATGCACACATGCTTTTATACTGGCAAGACTAATTCATCACGTACACAGGACTTGACCTATTCCTTATTTCCACCAAGTGAACGATCTACAAAGGATCTAACTTCTAATAATAACCTTCTGGATCAATGACAAAAAAAGCTATAGGCTGTACAAAGGTAAAAGTGGCTGATGCTATGTAGTGAGCTGTTAACACCTGGCACAGTAAAGAAAGCAGATGAAGATCAATTGCCTAATTTTGGAGGCACACATTGGTATTTCATTGCTCATCCAAAACCTAAAGAACAAGTACTTTAAGGAAGATCTTAAAATAATAATGAGCTAGTAACTATTAATGAACAATTAACAAGGTAGCCATCCTTCAACCACAATGTCCTTACTAGTCACAACCAATGCTTCACAAGCTTCCCCAACATTACACTAACGGGGCTTCATCTCGTCTTGCACAACTTCAAGTATTGGAGAAGAAATCAGTGTTTGCCTCTGTTTCAGTTATTTATAGTTTTCATTTGCTAATATGAAAAATATCTAATTGTGGTTTTGCTCTGTTTTTCAGAAACAGACTAAGGCTACTGGCTTATTCTCAGTGAATCACTGGTACAGCTTCTGTTCACAATAAACAGTTGTAAGTTGAACACACTGACAACATGCTTCTATTCTTTCACAGGGCCTCCCTGGCCTCTTGCCCCAACTAAGTCCTTCTAACTTTCCAAATCTCTCTCAGTCTATCCATGTCTTACTTCCTGTTTTTAACTAGACAACTAACTGCGCTGCCCAGCTATTAGTATTTGTGTCAACCAGATAATAAAGCAGCAACGTACCCAAATGCCAAAAAATCTCATCAGGTCAGTATCTGAAAATCAGTAGAGTTTATGAGACTCAGAGCAACAAACCACAGCATCTTCAGTTTTTATGTCTGCACTACAAGCCTAGGTCTGCTGAACACAAAAAAACAAAAGTTTGTACTACTGTGTCTTGTCTCCAGGTTTGTATTTCAGCTTCTGACACTATACATTGTAACTGACAACTACTACACTTCAACAGAGTGAGCCTGACAGAACTGATGGAAGGAAAGATACCCTCCTCTCTTACATTACTGAGAAGTACTACATAAGCTCCTGGTTACTTGCTGCTAGACTCAGACACCAAACATGCACAAAACCAAGTTGCTTCCATGTCAAACACAGTGAAACAACACACAACAATCACAACATAACTTTACATGCATCTATCTGACTAACTGATGCCTTTTCTTTGTTAAAGTCCTCAGAGCTATATTAGCAGCCACAAGTTAAACGGGAGAGGGTAACAGGTAAACACCCTTGTTCAATAGTCCAGCTGGTCATATGCTGGCACATACCTGTTATACACAGGAACACAGGCACCTTACTTCCTGACAGCTCATCATTTTGGACAAATACTTCACAT